>OZ014523.1:450236983-450384483 GCA_963966055.1 Lathyrus aphaca
AACTGAAAAAAACCCGATTATTTTGGTTTGCCTCAAAAAACGAACCAAACCAATAAAAATCGAGGTGGTTGGTTCGATTCTCGGTTTTTATTTTTAGGAACCGCCAAATCGATGAATCAAAATGATTTTAAAATACATACATAATCTTTTATTTAGCTAATTGCTAAGCCTAAATTTTGTATCGGTTCAACGTTTCTCCATCTTTGTTTACACTTCCTTTCTTTAAACTAAATATGTAACCAAAACTAAATTCCAAATATAAAAAAAAAAAAACATAAGCCATAAATATTTACTCTCACCAAACTGTTGCTCTGACTATCCGTCACTATTTTTTTCTCACGTCACTGTCATTCTTATAGGTTATGATTTCCTTATTCAACTTCAAGTTCTTTTCGTTACTTTATTTTTTTTATCTTTTATGTTTCTTCTTCAATGAATTTCCTTCTAGTCTTGTTACAAAAAAAGTTTTGATGTGTGAAACATGTTAATTTATGTGTATCGAAACCTTTGGTTTTTATTATTGTGTTTTATTTATTAAACTTTCAAATTGCTTCCCAACCCTTTCATGCCAAGTGTCAAATTTTGTATTCGATAGTGAACTTATTTCATAATGCAATGAAAATCATGTAAATGTTTTGTATGGATTACAAATAAATTGTAAGTTGTTTGAAATGTACCATAAATATATCATATGAATGTATTATTTTAAAAACTAATAGTATAAAATTCATCGAACAATATTAGAGCAAATGATACAAAAATGAATATGATGTCTAGAAAAAAATGTTGTAAACCGATCAATCAAACCAAACCGAACCGAACCAAACTGGTTAGTTTGGTTTGGTTCCATTTTTAAAAAACTTTAAAAGTCAAACCAAACCAATGAAGATATCATCGATTTCGATACTTTTTTGACAAAAAATCGATCTAAACCGAACCGATTACATCCCTATATATCAATGATTCAAAATAAGAAAAAACAAATAAATGAAAATATATCATCTATTTCAATCAATTGTTATAATATTTCAAAAGTAGAAATTTCAAACATCAATCTTGAAAATGAACTCAATGATTTGGTCTATAAAATAAAGAAATAGTTGTATTAGATAACAATTCATTAGAGGCATTATAATGAGGAATGAAAAATAAAATTCAAACTATTCATAAGAGGTTTTAACTCACAACCCGTTTTAACTCTCATCAATTCAATTCGGGGTGAAAGGTCCATGTAATTCTTAGCAATAGTAATTGGTTATATTTATAGATATAGGACAGTAAAGGAAATAGTTGACATGAAACGACCCAAATAATCTTGTCAACCGTTTGAGGGAGAACATTACCATAATGTATCCAAATCATACAATGTTAAAATTAGGTGTTATTGGGTTAGATATAATAGATATAGATTTAATCTATAGAACGACCAAATTCCACTAAACCATATTTCACAATGAACTAAACAAATAAAATATATCTAGTTTTCAACTCAAAACATATCAATATATGAAAACACACATTTGTGTATAACACTTCGAAATATTGAATCAAGTTGTAGAGGGATCATAACTTTGATGTTATTAGAAATTGATATGGTTCATCTAGCAAGAACATGAGACCGTAGTCATCATTTTCATACAATTGTACAATGATTCACATGATTGATGCTTGAGTGACATGAAATTCTAGAATTCACATTGATCTAGGTTGTATTAGGGGTGAGAATAAGTCAGATCCGTCTATAGGAGTCTATAGTCTAATCTATTTAAGGTCAGACCAAATCAGATTTTTTTAATAAAAATGTCAGACTTAGATTTTTTTTTTAAAGTCTGTTTAATTAAATAGGTCATGTTTAGACTATTAAAAAAACCTATGAAGCCTTATAGGTCAAATATTTTAAAAAAAATATTCAGAGAACCAATTTTAGAAAATGAGATATTTGTTTAAACCTAAAACTTATTTAACTCTATTTAAAATTAATAAAATAGAAATTAATTTGGACAATCCACTACCCAATCCAACCCAACCCAATTTGAATATTAGTCGATTTGATCAAAGCGGTCCATTGATATTACAGATGATTATTTTACCTCACACAAACCGGAGTATTCTATATGAACTAGGTATTGGATTTATTCAAACCTAACCCAAACTGGCTATGTACACCCCTAGTTTTGTTGGTTAGTTACTCACAACTTCCCATTAACATGATTTACTTGCAACTTCTCAATTTGTTCAACTGGCCACTGTACCAATTGTTTTTAGAGAATCATTTAGAAAACTTTTTCGTTGGATTGTAATGAAGAATGTGTTTTGTTTTGATGCAGATGTTACTTGTAATAAATTTCCACATCGATTTTTTTTCCTTATAAGACCTTTATAAAACTTAAATTTGAAGAACGCATTGTTTAAGTGGATTTGGGTAACAATGGTCCTCAAAATGTTTATTGGTTCATAAATTTCATATCAATAATTTTCATATTTAAATTACCTTAATATTGCATTAAAATAGAATTTTTAAAAAATATTAAAAATTGAAAATTGAAATTGAAAAAATATAAATAATCTATAAAATAAAAATCAATTAATTTGAATTAAAAATGTCATAAAATCTGACATGGTACTTCTGATACGTCAGTGTTGTGTCATTAATTAGAATATCAAGTAATGTAAAGTTTGAGAATAGAAAAATTATTTTTAAAATAGAATGACTAAAAATTAAAAATAATAAAAATAGAGGGGTCAAAAATGCATTTAAACCAAATATATAATAAATGAAAGAGAGAATATTATTTTTAACAAATTGAGAGTATTAATTATTTTGGAAGAGAGAATAATAAATTGATAGTATTAATTATTTTGGAAGAGAGAATAATAAATTGATAGTATTAATTATTTTGGAAGAGAGAGAGAGAGAGAGAGAGAGAGAGAGAGAGAGAGAGAGAGAGAGAGAGAGAGAGAGAGAGAGAGAGAGAGAGAGAGAGAGAGAGAGAGAGAGAGAGAGAGAGAGAGAGAGAGAGAGAGAGAGTAATATTCTTATGATGTTAAAGGATTTAGGTGGTCCGGTTTGAGACATTGTTTGAGATTCTTTTTCTTGAAGTTTTCTGCTAGGTTTTACGGAGATGGGTCTCGAAAGTTAGTTGAATGTTGTTAGAACTTATGTTGGGGGCCTGTTGCAAAATATGAACCAGAAGAAGATGATGAAGACGGTACGATGAAAGTTGCACAAAATAAACTCCAAAGCGTATGTTTACACTAAGCTTTAAGTTCGACTCACCCCCACCAATTTAGACAAATTGGATGTGTCACACCCCAAATTTTATCCCTAACTTTTTCATATCTTATTTTCCATCTCATCATTAGCATACCAAGTGCATACCAGGTATTCTGAAGTTTTGCAGGAATGGCAGGAAGGATCTGTTTGGTTTTGTAATATTTTGGATATCTGATCGTTTGATGCGGGAAATTAGGGTTTTGCGCTTCGAAGTTTATATTAGTGGATTGATTTCTTAAGCTATGGATTATGGAATTTTAAGTTTGAATCATGGACGTGTTCAAGACCTCGGGACATTTGTGGTTTTTATTTGGTGCGGGGCCTCAGTGAGAATTGTCGATTTGAAGTTTGGATGATTTCTTGTGAAACAAGTTTCTTTTGTTACTTGAATTGGAAGGAAATTTGAATTTCTAAGTTTGGTTTTCAACTTAGATGTGGACTCCGAATTTTTGTTTTTATCAAGGTGAGTTTTTGTTTTCAACTAGAGTTGGTAGTATCTATTCTTATCAATTCTCAAGTGGCAAAACTACAAAATTCCATTTCAAAATTCCAAGTTTTGTTTTTTTGTTTCTCATTTAAAGTCAATTTCCAAATCCTTCTTCAAGCTCTCATGTCATGCTCAATGTTTTTACCATAAGTCTATCTCCATTTTATTTTCTTTTCAAGTTGCAATTCCATTTCAAATTGTCAATTTCCATTTCGATTTCTTTTCAAGTTTTGTTCCAAGCTTAATTCCAAAAGTCTTCATTTTCTTTTCCAAACTCAATTTTTAATTCCTAATGTTCTTTTTCACTTCAAATTTGAGTTAATATTCTATTCCAAGTCTCCATTCAAATTCCAATTCCAAATCACAACTTCAAATTTTTTTCTTTTCTATGTGTAAAATTCTAATCCATCTCAAATGCTCCCAAATCCACTTCTAAGTTTCAATGTTACAAGGATTCAAGATTGATTCCAAATCAAAGTGATACAAAGTTTTTTGCTAATCCTAGACCAAGCCTCACGTTAAAAAATCATGCTCTTATCATGTCAAGTATCTTTTATGCCAAGCATCTTCAAGTCTCATTCAATACAAAAGGAAAAGGAGAAGATATTGCATAATACATTAGTATTTATCCTTGCAACAAATAAGTTTTTAAAATGAAATATTTCATGATTGGTACAAAAGCATATATGTATAAAAACCAAGATGCCATCAATCAAGAATGCATAACAAAATATCACAAGTTTTCTTGACTATGTTTGGTTTTCAATGTTACAAGACATATTTCCTCATAAATATGCCATCAAATCCTCATACAAAGTGTCACTTGTTACGAGGAAATAAAGGTTTTAACTCGACTATGTCAAAATTGATCTTGAGGGGGAATTTGTTCTAATTTTAACTCGAGTCGGTTATTCTCCTTTGGCGTTGCATCAAGCCTCGAATGATGAAGAGATTTGTCCTCGGCATCATTTCATGTTCCATGACCATCATAACGGTATTTTGACCTCATCTTTGAAGCAAGACACCGAATCGTAAGTCATCCACGGTATAGTCTCTTCTTAGCAGTCATCTGGCTTATGTGATTCCTATACCTTGAGTCAAATTTCATCCAAGAAAGATCACCATCAAGTTTTTATCCTCCTCAAGTCGGTGCATACATGTTAAGAGAAAAAGAAAAATATTCGTGAGCAAAACAAGTTTTAATGAACAAAGTTTCATCAATCTAATGTTTACGAGTCAACACCACAAGCAAGTTTCAGCAGCAATAGTACAACAACAAGCACACTAGAAATTTCAAAAAAAAAGAAGGGCAATGATACATCAGAAGCCAGTCATGGGGACCCTTTTCTTATCAGTAATTTTCACAAACAAACAAAGAGAAAAAAAAGAATACAGACCTGCTGCATAGCAGGACTGCAGACTGCTAACACCAAAACAGGTCCTGTTTGCAACACAGAACAACCCTGCGTTTTTTCGTTTCCACCAAAAGAGGAAAAGCCCTTCCCTCCAAAACAAAATCCTGCAATATGACAATGATATTTCAGTGCGGGATACAGAGCATAACAGACCCATATTATCACAATTTTAGCAAAAGCAATTTCTGAACTTAGAAATTAACAATGGACATTGCTTTGGTGAAAGATTCTTCAGATTTTCAAAAGGCCAAAACCATAATCTTGCACTATAAAAAGGGACGAATTTTCAGAAGAAGGGGAGGAGAGTTGTTTTACGAAAACAGACAGAAAAACTTCAAAAACAAACAGTTTTCAACAACAAAAACCGACCCTTTGCAAATCGAAATTCATCAGTTTTCAACAACAAAAAGCCGACCCTTTGCAAATCGAAATTAATCAGTGAACAACAACAAAAACCTACCCTTTGCAAATCGAAATTCGTCAAGTGAACAAAAGCCAAAGCCTCTCCCAAATCGAAACCACCGGAAATCACCAACCGTCGCCAAACACCATAACCTTGGAGGGTCTGATGAAAAGCAAAGTAAGGAGTTCTTCGAAACATATCAATATATGAGAACACACCTTTGTGTATAACACTTCGAAATATTGAATCAAGTTGTAGAGGGATCATAACTTTGATGTTATTAGAAATGATATGGTTCATCTAGCAAGAACATGAAACCGTAGTCATCATTTTCATACAATTGTACAATGATTCACATGATTGATCTAATGCTTGAGTGGCATGAAACTCTAGAATTCACATTGATCTAGGTTGTATTAGGGGTGAGAATAAGTCAAGTCGGTCTACAGGGGCCTATAACCTAGTTTATTTAAGGTCAGACTAGACCAGATTTTTTTAATAAAAATGTCAAACTTAGATTTTTTTTAAAGGCTATTTAATTAAATAGATCATGTTTAGACTATTAAAAAAGCCTATGAAGCCTTATAGGTCAATGTTTGAAAAAAAAATTCAGAGGAACCAATTTTAGAAAATGAGATATTTGTAAGAACCTATAACTTATTTAACTCTATTTAAAATTAATAAAATAGAAATTAATTTGGACAATCCACTACCCAACCCAATTTGAAAATTAATCGGTTTGATCAAACCGGTCCATTGATATTACATATGATTATTTTATCTCACCCAAACCAGAATATCCTATATGAGCTAAGTATCAGATTTAGTCAAACCTAACCTAAACCGGCGATATACACCCCTAGTTTTGTTGATTATTTACTCACAACTTCCCATGCAGTTAACATGATTTACTTGCAACTTCTCAATTTGTGCAACTGACCACTGTACCAATTGTTTTTTGGTTCATAAATTTCATATCAATATTTTTCATATTTAAATTACCTTAATATTGCATTAAAATAGAATTTAAAAAATATTAAAAAGTGAAAATTGAAAAAATATAAATAATCTATAAAATAAAAATCAATTAATTTGAATTAAAAATGTCATAAAATATGGCGTGGTACTACTGATACGTATCAGTGTCGTGTCATTAATTAGAATGTCATGTAATGTAAAGTTTGAGAATAAAAAATGATTTTTAAAATAGAATGACTAAAAATTAAAAATAATCAAAGTAGATCAAAAATGCATTTAAACTAAATATATAATAAATGAAAGCGAGAAAATTATTTTTAACAAATTGAGAGTATTAATTATTTTGGAAGAGAGAATAATAAATTGATAGTATTAATTATTTTGGAAGAGAGAGAGAGAGAGAGAGAGAGAGAGAGAGAGAGAGAGAGAGAGAGAGAGTAATATTCTTATGATGTTGGGTTTTACGGAGGTGAGTCTCGAAAGTTACTTGAATGTTATTAGAACTTATGTTGGGGGTCTGTTGCAAAATATGAATCAGAAGAAGATGATGAAGACGATACGATGAAAGTTGCACAAAATAAACTCCAAAGCGTATGTTTACACTAAACTTTATGTTCGATTCGCCCCCACCAATTTAGACAAATTGGATGCAAATGGGTTAACCAGCGAATCTTCTTCAGGATATTTTGGAAACCTTAACATGAATAATATATTCACATCAAGCATACCGATCAACGATATTTTACAGAATAAAGTTCACTCATTTATTCGTGTGCACTAGAAAAATAAAAGAATCACTTAGATATTTGGCACTTGAAAACAAGTGATTTTTGTGTGTATTTTATTCATAACAAGTATCTCTATTTATAGAAAAATTTGTACCAATTGGTGAGGAGAAACAATGTTTCAATGATTTAACATGACCATTCACGAACCATTATACATCAATAATAGCAAACCTTTTCATGAAAAATTGTGTTAGTCTAATGGTGACACCTTATGACCATACACTCATTCACTATAAGGTATCTCATAATTTGATTCCAAGTAATTGCAACTTTTGACCATATTTGTTAGTGATAATTTAACAAATAATTCATAAAATTAATTAAATCATTAATATTTTGAAAATTTATCCAACAATCCCCCACCATTTTCAAAATATATCTAAATCAATTATTCAGGAAATTCCGTGATTTCAAATAAAGGTATCTTACGATTTGAACGATTACTTAGTAAGCTAATTTTTCACTCATCCCCGAATAGATTGGTAGAGAAACTTTGAACCAATTATTCATTAGAACAAGCGTGCATAACCCACACATGAAATCTCGGTACCATTGATCGAATTATTAATATGACACATTTAATAAGGCCTTGTGTCCCACATCCTTTTCATGAGAATTTAAGTGTCAAACCCTTGAACTCTATGAAGTGGCACCACTTCATTCTCATATAGGTAGGCTATATCAGAAATGCATCCATAATTATGCATTCCAACAAACATATGTTATATGTCTATTAAGAGAAAAACCTCACCCTACCACATTTTTCTTATGGTCCAAGTACTTTTACCCTTGGGGATGTATTTATCATTAAGTACTTCAATCACTCTAATAATGTACTTTTTTCATTGATCTAAAGACTCAATGTTAATCAAATGCGAGTTGAGTTTCTACTATCAATTATTAATTAGATATGAGCTTATTCCACATCCCTAATGATGTCTTCATTGTATTCAATTATATCAAAATATATCATATTTTTGTCAATCCTTTCGTCAAAGAATTGCAAGATTTTTTCAAACTTTAATAAATTTTGAATATTCAATTTTCAAACTAATCATGCATATGATTACTTTATGTACTCTTGATAGTATTTACCATCTATCATCAAATCATGACACTTTTATGATATTAGTACAATTATTGTATACATAATATATTATATATTCTTGATAGTTTCGATAAATCATCATCATGACACTTTTGTCATTCATTTTGTCATATACACTTATTTTATGTCATTATTTATTTGCTAACCTTTTTAATTTGAACTTTTACTTCCACTTAAATATATCCAAAATATATTTAATGCATTTTATAGCAATTGACAATCACGATCATACAAACTTATCATGACTAACTTTTATTTCATGAAGTGGATTCAAACATGTAATTCATAAGTTCCATATAAATACAACACCATATAATTTATTTCTATTCTTTTAAAATCAACAAATTTCTTACATATCTAACACATGCATATCAAATTATATGTAATAAATTAATGTTTCATGTTTACGAATGTTTATGATATATCCAAATAAAATTGACAATACAAAATAAACAATTAATTCACTTCATTAATATTTTATATAATCTTTCTCCATAAATATTTGTCAACTTACGATCACCTAAAATGACCAAAATTACTTTTAATATCAAGATGAATATTTTCATATTATGATACACATATAATATGAGATAAATCATTTTAAATATAATAAATTATTGCATAAATAAAATTATACAATTTAACCATATCCTTGATATTTTCAAAATTTTATTTACATCATTTTATGTTACCAATACATGCACCATACATTCAAATTCATGATTTATTTTTACCAAATCATTTTATCCAAAATTAATGCATTATTAATTAAAACGAATTACTTGAACTAAAGAAAAATATTTAACATACATTTTACATTCAAGTTTATAACATAAACTAAACATATTCCTCATTTTTTTTCATTTCACATATTTGAATAGTTTATAAATCATACATGTATAAATTTACTAACACATGTTAAACTTAACATTAATACACATTATTTTCATCATATAATACTATACATGGGTTTAAAATATTATATGAATATGTATTAATTTAATAGAATTATTATGTACCTTTCACCATGATTATGAATAAGGAAGCATGAATCAATTTCTTCATCAAAGTTGCAACCATAAATTAATCACAAAAAACATAAATCGAACCTAAAGATTGTTAGAACTTATGTTGTGGGTCTGTTGCAACTTGCAAAATATAAACCAGAAGAAGATGATGAAGGTGGTACGATGAAAATTGCACAAAATAAATTCAAAAGCGTGTGTTTACACTAAGCTTTAGGTTCGATTCGCTCCCACCAATTTAGGCAAATTGGATGCCAATAGGTTAACCGGCGAATCCTGTAACACCGCATTTGTAATATTTAATCGTCGAGTATTTTTGGTGTTATGTTGGCCTTGTTTAAGGCGCATGTCTTATTGTTTTGGGGTTATGTCTTAGTGGGACGGGTAGAATCGGGTGTGCTTAGTAATAGCGGGTGTGCGGATAATAATAATACTATTTAATTACTATTTTATTGATATTATTATAATTATAATTATCTTTATGAAACAATATTAGTAATATTAGAATTAAAATTTATATTATTATTATTTGGATTAAATTAAAATAAAGGGCGGTTTAGTAAAATCTCAAGGTGAGGGTTTAAAGGTGAATTAGTCAAAACAAAGAATTAGTAAAAGATTAATCGTAAAATTTGTGGGAAGAGCAAAAGAGCCTAGGAAGGAAGAAGATCAACCTAGGGCACCAATCTTGAAGAAATTCGCAGGAATTTTCACACGAATTCGAGGTAAGGGGGTAGAACGGATTTAAAACTAGGTGATTTAACATGATGGTTAGTGAGGGCTTCCTTCCCTTGTAGGAATTCCTGTTGTTTATGATGTTTTGTGATGAATCTGTGAATGTATGACCATTGTTGTGAATCTGTGAATATAATTGTATGATCTTGATGAATTATGATGAAATGTTTTTGTTGTTGTTGTGCTGGCATAAATCGGGGTTATGAAGATTTTGTTGTTGTTGTTGATGAACAATTGCGATTTTAGATCTAGAGTCGTAATAAAAATTAGATTTAGTAATGATAAGTGAAAAAAGGATAAGGATAGTGTAAAACTGAATTAAAAACGACCATAGGTCTGGTATGAATATGGAAATCGAGCGTCATGAGAAACAGATCTGGAGTGAAGATGAAAAAGTAGAAAAATAAGGTTCTCTGCCCATAAACGTATGAAACAAGCCAATACGCGTATGGATGCGCGAGTAATTAGGCCAATATGCGTATGATAGGGGCATTACGCGTATGGAGGGTGAAAATGTGGGGCTTTCTGCCCATTTTAGTATGCTACGCGTATGAGGCTAGGGGATACACGTGTGAGGGGCTTATGGTGCATATTGAGTTAGGTCAATACGCGTATGGCCTTGCCAATATGCGTATGACCAATGTGCTTGGGCCAATCTTCTGTTTTTGTGATTTTTGTCCCGATTTCGCATGAGTGGCCGATTCTTTTGGTGTGAGATGATGAGATGGACCTTAATACATTTCTAATTGAGGATTAACATCGAGAATGAATTAATGATGGAATTTTGGTGGAGTTAGTTAGTGGACGATCGACTAAGTCGCGTGAGATTATTATCGGTGAATTTTTGTGGAACTATTGTGGTGTTTTGATCGGATGGATCGTGTAGATGTAAAATATGGTGAATTATACATGTTATATACATTTTCATAGTCATGCATACATTTGTTGGATTATTGTTGGGATGATCGTGTCAGATGGGAGAGTACGATCATCCGTACTCCGTAATGGAGAATGATGGAATTATCATTGCCAGATGGGCCTATGTGATTATCAGTGTTCGATTGAATGAACAAAATTTGGTACCACATGCATTGTGTCGTGTTGAGTCGCATTGTATAACTATTGTTGTAATTGTTGTTGTGAGTGAGAAACTACCCTTATAAATGTTATCTGCACCGTTTATATTTTGAATTTGTTCCTCACCCCTTTGTTGTTTTTTGTTGCATCTGTGCTTCTTTGGAAGTACAGATAATCCAAATACTTGAGAGTACGTAAAGTTGTGTTGCTGTGTTCGAGTTTTAGGATGCTCTGATACATAACACGAGATGGGATTTTAGTTATTTTGCTTATTTTTATTACTTATCCATTTTATAAACCAAGAGGATTATTGAGGATTTTTGTTGATGTTATTTGATTATGAGTTGTAATGAATCTTAAAATATTTCCGCTACTTTAATAAAGAATCTTTATGTTGGTCATTATTGTTGAAAATGTAGCATCTCACTTTTGAAACTCTGATTTTTTGTAATAAACTGTTATTTTGTAAATGGGGAAAAGGGGGGGGGGGTGTTGCAATTGGTATCAGAGCAGGTCGGTCCAACCAGCCAGATGTTGTGTTGAGTCAATCCTTAAAATAGGAGTTGTTGTCGTGTTCTAATATGAGGTGTTTGTGTTTGTTGTATTAGTATGGCGGGAAGGAATGATGTTGCACTTGCTGCTGCTATGCAAGCCATGGCGCAAGCTATTGAGAACATCGGTCCAGCTGTTGGGAATGCTGAATTTCGTGATTTGGATTAATTCAGAAGTAACAAGCTGCCTACGTATGAAGGGGGTATTTTGGATCCAGAGGCTGCACAGAACTGGCTTAAGGCTATTCAGAAGATCTTCAGGACCATGTGGGTGCAATGATGATCAGAAGGTGAGGTTTGGTACTCATAGTCTTGAGGGAGAAGCTGATTTATGGTGGGACAACAATCGCCAAAGGTTGGAGACTGCAGGTAATGCTATTACTTGGACGGTGTTTCGAGGTGAGTTTCTAGAGAAGTACTTTCCATAGGACATTCACAGTGCTAGAGAAGTGGAATTTTTGAAACTTAAGCAAGGTAATATGACTATTGATTACTATTATTGATACGGGTGCAACACATTCGTTTATTTCTGTTGACTGTGTGAGAAGGTTAGGAATTGTACTGTCTACTCTAGAGCAGAGGATGACAATTGAAACTCCATCTATTGGTTATGTGGTTATATCTTTAGTATGTTTGATGTGCCCACTCACTATTTTTGATAGAGACTTCTATGTGGATTTGACTTGTTTACCGTTGGGTAATATGGATGTTATTTTGGGGATGAACTGGTTGGAGTTCAATCGCGTTTATATTGATTGTTATAGGAAGAAGTTGTTGTTTCTTACTCCTGAAGAGGAAGTGTTGGTTATATCCTTATCTACTAAAGAGTTAAGAACTTTGTTAGAAGACGAGGCGAAGATGTTTGCGTTGTTCGCGTCATTATCTATTGAAAATAAGGTACTTGTTAGTGAGTTGCCAGTTGTGAATGAGTTTCTGGAAGTATTTCCAGATGATATTACAGAATTACCTCCGACAAGAGAAGTTGAATTTACTATTGACCTTATTCCTGGTACAAGACCTATTTCTATGGCACCGTACAAGATGTCTGCGTCTGAATTGACTGAGCTGAAATCTCAGATTGGAGAGTTGCTAGATAAGAAATTTATTAGGCCGAGTGTATCACCGTGGGGAGCTCCAGTTTTGTTAGTAAAGAAGAAGGATGGTAGTATGCGTCTGTACATCGATTACCTTCAAGTGAACAAGGTGACCATTAAGAATAAGTATCCACTTCCAAGGATTGATGACTTAATGGATCAACTATTTAGTGCACATGTTCTTAGTAAGATTGGTCTGAGGTCAGGTTACCATCATATTCGAGTGAAAGAAGGTGATATTCAGAAGACTGCGTTTAGAATTCGATATGGACATTATGAATATGTTGTGATGCCTTTCAGAGTGTCTAATGCGCTAGGTGTATTTATGGAGTATATTAACCATATTTTTCATTCTTATTTGGATCAGCTTGTTGTGGTGTTTATTGATGATATACTTATTTATTCTAAGAATGAAAATGGTCATAAGGAACATTTGAGAGTGGCTTTGCAGGTGTTGAAAGTTAAAAAATTGTTTGCTAAGTTATCAAAGTGTGAATTCTAGCTTGATAATGTGAGTTTCTTAGGTCATGTTATTTCTAGTGATGGTATATCAGTGGATCTTTCTAAGGTAAGTGATGTATTGCAATGGGAACCTCTAAAGACAGTAACGGAGATTCGAAGTTTTCTGGGACTAACAGGTTATTATAGCAGATTTATTCAAGGGTTTTCGAATTTGGCGTTGCCATTGACTCAATTGACTAGGAAGAATCAAGCGTTTATTTGGCATGCAGCTTATGAGGAAAGTTTTGAAGAGTTGAAGAAGAAATTGACTACGACACCAATGTTGTTTTTACCAAGTCCCGATGAACCTTTTGTTGTATACTGTGATGTGTCCAAGATGGGACTAGGTGGTGAATTGATGTAAGATGGCAAGGTGGTGGCTTATACTTCTATGCAGTTAAGGGTGCATGAGAGGAACTATCCTACTCATGATCTCGAGTTACCTGTAGTGGTTTTTGTGTTGAACAGTTAGAGGCACTATTTGTATGGGTCAAGATTTGAAGTGTTTAATGACCATAAAAGTTTGAAGTACTTTTTTGATCAGAAAGAGCTAAATATGAGGCAAAGAAGATGATTGGAATTTCTGAAAGATTATGATTTTAATTTGATTTATCATCCGGTAAGGCTAATATTGTAGCAGATGCGTTGAGCCGCAAGACAATTCACATGTCGGTATTGATGGTGAAAGAATTGGAATTAATTGAGCAGTTTAAAGAATTGAGCATGGTTTGTGAGACGACACTTGAGAGTGTTAGGCTTGGAATGTTGAAGGTGAATAATGACTTCTTAGATATTATTAAATAGAATCAGAGACTTGATGTGAAGTTGGTAGATTTGATGCATACAGGAGGAGATGATCCTGAAAATGATTTCCAGGTAGATGATTCTGGTGTGTTGAGGTTCCGGGGCAAAATTTGTGTGTCTGACAATGCCGAGTTGAAAAAGGAAATTTTAGAAGAAGGTAATCGTAGTAGCTTGAGTATTCATCCAGGAGCTACGAAGATGTATCAGGATTTAAAGAATTTGTTTTGGTGGTTTGGTATGAAGAGAGATATAACACAATTTGTGTATGATTATTTGGTGTGTCAGAAATCGAAAGTGGAACATCAGAAACCTTCGGGAATGATGCAACCGTTGGAAATTCCAGAATAGAAATGGGACAATATTGCTATGGACTTTGTTACTAGTTTGTCAAATACGGCAAGAGGATTTGATGCTATTTGGGTAGTTGTGGATAGACTTACGAAATCCACACATTTTATTCCTATTAATATGAGTTTTCCTTTGACGAAGTTGGCAAAAATTTATATCAGGATAATTGTGAAACTGCATGGTGTTTCTTCGAGTATAGTATCAGATAGAGATCTGAGGTTCACTTCTGAATTTTGGAAAAGTTTTCAAGAAGCTTTGGGTTCAAAGTTGAGGTTGAGTTCGACTTATCATCTGCAGACGGACGGTCAGTTAGAGAGAACTATTCAAACTTTATAAGATCTGTTGAGGACTTGTGCTTTGGATTAGGGTGGTGCATGGGATACTCATTTTCCATTAATTGAGTTCACGTACAATAATAGTTACCATTCTAGTATTAGAATGGCTCCGTTTGAAGCTTTGCATGGTAGGAGGTGTAGAACGCCTTTATGTTGGTATGAAACTGGTGAAAATATGGTGCTTGGATCTGAAATTGTACAACAGACCACTGAGACAATTCAGATGATTAGAGAAAATATGAAAGCGTCTCAGAGTATACAAAATAACTATCATGATAACCGGAGGAAAGAATTAGAATTTGTTGAAGGTGATCATGTGTTTTTGAGAGTTAATCCAATGACAGGTGTTGGACGTGCTCTGAAATCGAAGAAGTTGGATCCTAAGTTCATTAGAACATATCAAATTTTGTAGAAAGTTGGTACAGTTGCATACAGAGTGGTGTTACCGCCAGAGCTTTCGAATTTGAATGACGTGTCTCATGTATCGCAACTTCAGAAGTATGTGTCTGACCCATCTCACATTATTCAGAGGGATGAGGTGCATGTTAGGGAAAATATTACTGTGGAAGTGATGCCAATAAGGATAGAGGATCACAAAATGAAGCAACTCAGAGGTAAAGAGATTCCTCTGGTGAGAGTAGCTTGGGGAGGAGCTGCTGGTGGAAGTGTGACTTGGGAGCTGGAAATCAGGATGCGGGAGTCGTATCCAGAACTTTTCTCATCAGGTACATTTTCATGGACGAAAATATTCTAAGTGGGGGAGAGTCGTAACACCCCATTTGTAATATTTAATCGTCGGATATTTTTGGTGTTTTGTTGGCCTTGTTTAAGGCGTATGTCTTGTTGTTTTGGGGTTATGTCTTAGTAGGACAGATAGAATCATGTGTGCTTAGTAATAACGGGTGTGCGAATAATAATGATACTATTTAATTACTATTTTATTGATATTATAATAATAATTATTATTGTCTTTATGAAACAATATTAGTAATATTAGAATTCAAATTAATATTATTATTATTTGGATTAAATTAAAATAAAGGGAGGTTTAGTAAAATCTCAAGGTGAAGGTTTAGAGGTGAATTAGTCAAAACATAGAATTAGTAAAAGATTAATCGTAAAATTTGCGGGAAGAGTAAAAGAGAATAGGAAGGAAGAAGATCAATTTAGGGCACCAATCTTGAAGAAATTCGCAGGAATTTTCACACGAATTCGAGGTAAGGGGGGAGAACAAATTTAAAACTAGGTGATTTAACATGATGGGTAGTGAGAGATTCCTTCCCTCATAGGAATATTTGTTGTTTATGATGTTTGGTGATGAATCTGTGAATGTATGACCATTGTTGTGAATCTGTGAATATAACTGTACGATCTTGATGAATTATTATGAAATGTTGTTGTTGTAAACACCCCAAATTTGCCCTCACCCATTCACACCATGGCTTGTGATCTTTTCATATGCATAAGTTCAATCATAGCATCTTATATTGCATATTTGCTTCACTGCATTGCTTCTAAGTCATCTGCATCTAGGGTTTGTGATCTGAGCAATCCAAGAGCCATTTGAGCCACTCCAAAGGTCTTCAATCACTTCAAAGGGGCCCATGTATGTTCAAACATCATATTGTATCCTCTCAAGATCAAAGAAGTCAAAGAATCACAAGAACTGAGAAAGGCATGGAAGCAGAGCCAGGTTTGACTGCACAGATGACCTAGAATTAGGGTTTTGGTTTCAAAGGCCATAACTCCAAATTTTTTGGTCATTCTTGTTTCTATTGGTCTCTAAATGTTATGAGGATCATGCATATCAATTTTCATGAAGAAATTCAATGGGGAAGGTATCTGATCAAGATATGACTTCTTGAGCAAGTCAGTGCAAAATCAGGGCATCTGAGGCCCCCAGTGACCCAACCAAAGGGGTTTCTCCATCATTTTGAATGTGTATGATCTTTATTTGATCATATAAGATGTTATAAGTTCACAAAATTGAAGAATTTCAAGCCATTTGCAAAATTGCTTTTTTGGGAAAGTGACTTGTAATGGAAACTTGCCATTTTGGGAAACTTTTTCAAACCTTTCTTTTTGATTCAAAAATGCCTCAAATGAGAAAACTTTGGTCATGAAAGTTGTAGAATGGATCATTCCCTTTTAAAAAAGTACAAGAACTCATTCTAATTCATTTTGGATCAAAGGTTATGGCTTGTCAAAGTTGAAAAAAATCACATAATTTCAAGTTTTGTACCAAAGAGGCATTTTGCAAAATGACATGATCAAGCATTCCAAAGACTTCAAATGTGCACAAACTCATTACAACATACTCACATGACCTCTAAAGATCAGAATTGGCCCAAGAATATTGCATTTTGATGCCTTGAACCTCATGAATTTCCAAAGTGGCCAAACTTTAGGAAAATTGCAAAACATCTCATAAGCTTTGATCCACTTGCTGATTTGCCTCAATCCCAATTCCATGGACATCCTTAATCTCAGCTGAGCCAAGACAAGCCAAAAGGCTAGCTATACCATTGCCCATACCTCAAGTACAAGTCAAGTTGACATTTTGGCAACTTGCCCATACCAATCACAACAGGCCACAACAACTCTCTGCCCAATCCAGACCCTACAAACACACTCCAAGGATTCATTTGCAACACACACACAAGCCTGAAACTCTCTCTAAGCCAGCATTCTCATTTTTCACCTCATATGCATTTTCATTCGAAACACACTCCACAAGCATCAAACATTCAAACAAACTTCACAAAACATCTCAGCACACTCCCCTGATCATTTCCATACCTTCATTCATCCCTGAAACCTCCTCAATCAGAAACACGATCCTCACCCCTCACTGAACAGAACTTCTGCAAACTCACAAACCAACCATTTAAACTCCAGCTAAGCATCACAAACACTTGGGGGAGATCATTGGAGCTTGTTTGAAGCAAGGAACTGGCCAGAAAGCACCATTTTCGAAAGCTTCAGTTCAGGTATCATCAAGAACTTTTTTTCCAAAAACGTGTTTTTAAGTTTCTAATTGATTCTCCATGATTCACTGATGATCCTGATGTGTTTATTTTTGAAAATGATCAAGTATTAAGCATGTATTGAGTTTCTGAAATTTCTGCCATGTTTTCCGTTTTGCTCTGATTCACGAATTTGATGATGAATAAATGATTTTTGGTGAGTGATTCTTGTTGGGTTTGATGTGGGGATCATTTCTGGAAAGTTAGAGAGCTTGGGGATGCGTAGAGAGTGAGATAGCATAAGTGACTCGTCGGAGAAGATGACCGGAACACTGTTCCGGTCACCTGAAAGTGATTAGGGTTCAGATTGGGGTTAATGTCATAATTAGCGTAGTTTGAATTCTGGCCCTTGGATGACGCGCGAAGTCAATTCCCTCCCTTTCTTGTTTGAATCCTGGCCCTCAGATCTGATTACTTTCATTAATTGATATATTAATTTCATTTTAATTACCTTTTCTTTATCATTTTATTAAAAATAGCAAAATATATTGAAAAATTCTGAAAATTTTTATCAAACCTTTTATTAATTTTCAGAACCCAAAAATATTTTTATTTTTATTTTTTGTATCAAAAATTATTTTTAAATCATTTAAATGTTTATTTTTAATTAGTTAATGGAAATTAATTAATTAAAAATACATTTAGGTATTTAAAAATCACCAAAAAATTCACATAACCTTTAAAAACATTTAGAAACATTGTCCAACTCTCAAACCAAATTTCTTTTTTGTTCTTGATGCCTTTTGATAATTTTCTTTGGATTTAATTTCATTTCAAGGCATTATTTTGTTTCAAACTTCAAAAATTCATTTCTGTCTAACCTTTGAGAGTTGGATGATGATTCTTTTTGCATTGCATTTTGTATAGCATGTAGTTTATAGGATAAAATTGGCATGAATTGATCTTGCATTTTCATTTTGTTTGGCATTTTTATTGACAAGGTACCTTAAAGCCCTAGCAATCTTAGGAAATTCATAACTCTCACTAGGTTAAGAGTTGGATCCCCTCCTTTGGGCAGTGAGTTTGTATAGGTCTAAGGTTCCTTTGATTGAATTTTCAAATTTTTATCATGTCATTTGCTTCTGGTTTTGGATTTTGCTTTGGGTGTTGATCATAAACCCTAATTCATGCCTTCCTTTGCATCCATCTTCCATTTGCTTGCATACCATGACTTGCCATGACATTTTGTGCATCCATTTGATCCATGATACATCTTAAGACATTTTATAATCATGTTTGATCATTGCATCTTTCATTTGCCATATTATATGTCTTTTGCATTCCATAACTTTTCATGAACATTCATGGTTCTAAGCATGCTTCTCTTGCATCCATATGCTTGTATGATCATTCTCATCTCTTGTCACATGTTTGCATCATCTCTTAGCATCATTAACATCATACTCATGCTTTTGGTTTTGGCTTGCATCATTACATTTCATCTCATTTTGCATTGCATTTCATTTCTTTTGCTAACTTTTCAGGTGGTAAGTTGTTTGAGAAGTGAATTTGCCTTCACTTCTCACATTCTCTTTTCATCTCTTTCATACTTCCCTTGCTGCATTTTGCATGTGTTTTGGATTGAGCTTGCTCATTCTTGTTCATCTTACCTTCTTTCTTCAAGCAACTTGTCTTCTTAAGTGAAGCAAGTTGTTTTGCTTCTCTTTGCTCCTCTCATCTGTTTCTCTCCTTGGTGGTTCTTTGAAGATTTCTTTCTTAAACCTCACAAACCCTAGGAACAACCAAGCATGATAACAATTAGGGTTTTGATTAGTCCCCCACTTAGCTTTTACCTTTGTGTCTCTTTGAGTCTTCTCTTCCCATCTCATAATCAGGGACTAAACCCTAAAGGTTTTAAGGCTTTGTGATTAAGCTTATGCCTGCATCCTTCTATTAGGATGGAGTGTGTAACTTTAATCCTAAGAGTTAAACCCTTAATGTGTTTAAATCCTTTAATCAATTCACTTAATAATCATCAAGACATCAAGCTTGTAACTTGGGCATTGCATTAGGGTTCTAATTCTTCCTTAATTGGTCAAGAAGGACTAACCCTAGTGTTAATGGAGAAGTCCCCCTCAAGTTGTCTTACAAACCATAAAAATCATTTCTTCATCTTATCATTAACTAAAATCCATCTAATAAAGGCTTTGTTTTGTCATGAGGTTAATCCCTAATCATGGATTAAGTTGAGGAGCTTTCCTCAGCTTAAACATTCTCATCTATTATCCTTCTATTAGGATGGTGTAATGAGTCTGTTTAATCCCTGATTATGGCTTAAGCTCATTACTTAACACTAAACAAAAACAACAAAAACATCTAAATAATCACAAGTAGGTTAATGATCTTAATCCTACATCATGGTGATTAAGTGTGAGATATTGACTTCACACTTAAGGTATTCTCGTTACCCCTAATCAGAGGGAAGATGTGATGAGTTTACTAACCCATTGGTTTAGGATTAAGCTCATTAACTTATGACAAACTCTCAAAAGCAATAAAAGACTGAAAACATCAAAAACAAACAATGATCGTCTCCTCCGGGATTCTTTTCTCATCTCATTCACTCACAAACGAGAACTTGCTTCTTCCGTCTAATGCAAGACAATTTTCACCTGAGCCAGACAGGTCATACACTTGAGCATAGGCAAGTAAGCAGTTCACAAGTCAATTTATCTTTCAGTCTCTTTGGGTCGAACTACGGTGTTCTGACTTCCTCATTGCACGAGAGGATACGTAGGCATAACTTAACAGTTATCGAACAAAAGTCTCTGTATATTCTCCCTCTTTCCAGCTTTATTCTGTTAGCCTCATGATCTTGAGCATTTCATTCTTGTTCTTACACTGACACTTCACTTATACATTTCACTTCTCTTACACTGACACCTGTACATCCTTTTCCAGCTCTTTTATACACAGATTGCACTGACACTACCCCTTTAAAACACAAATCTTTTAAGCGTGGATCCCGTCGAGTACGGCGGATAATCTGGGTGCTAATACCTTCCCAGGTTGTAACCAACCCCCTTTCTCAGTCTCTCTGGTTCGCAACCGTCTTATCCATATCTTTTCTTAGGTTTATGCAGCATTACCTTTCCTCCGGGATAAAAATGCCTAGCTGGCGACTCTTTTCTTTTTTCTGAGTTCACCCCTGTGTGTTCTCATTTCTCCTTTCGCCGACCGTTCGCGTCTATACCCCTTCTGACCTGAGGTGTCATTTTGGTGGGAGCGACAGTTGTTGATGTGCTGGTATAAATCTGGGTTATGCATATTTTGTTGTTGTTGATGAATAGTTGTGATTTTAGATCTAGAACCGTAATAAAAATTGGATTTAGTAATGATAAGTTAATGAAAGATAAGGATAATAGTGTAAAACTGAATTAGAAACGACCATAGGTCTGGTATGAATCTGGAAATCGAGCGTTATGAGAAACAGATCTGGAATGAAGATGAAAAAGCAGAAAAATAGGGTTCTCTGCCCATACGCGAATGAAACAAGCCAATACGCGTATGATAGGGGCATTGCGCGTATGGAGGGTGAAAATGTGGGGTTTTCTGCCCATTTTAGTATGCTACACGTTTGGGGATAGGGGGATACGTGTATTAGGGGCGTATGGTGCGTATTGGGTTAGGTCAATACGCATATGGCCTTGCCAATACGCGTATGACTAGTGTGCTTGGGCCAATTTTCCGTTTTTGTGATTTCTGTCCCGATTTCGCATACGTGGCCAATTCTTTTGGTGTGAGATGATGAGATGGACCTTAATACATGTTTAACCGAGGATTAACATCGAGAATGAATTAATGATGGAATTTTGGTGGAGTTAGTTAGTAGACGATCGACTAAGTCGCGTGAGGTTATTATCGGTGATTTTTTGTGGAACTATTGTGGTGTTTTAATCTGATGGATCGTGTAGATGTATAATATGGTGAATTATACATGTTGTGTGAATTTTCATTGTCATGCATACAATTTTTGGATTATTGTTGGGATGATCGTTTCGAATGGGCGAATACGATCATCTGTACTACATAATGAAGAATGGTGGGATAATCATTGCCGGATGGGCGTATGTGATTATCGGTGTTTGATTGAATGAACAAAATCTGGTACCACATGCATTGTATCGTGTTGAGTCGCATTGCATAACTATTTTTATAATTGTTGTTGTGAGTGAGAAACTACCCTTATAAATGTTATCTGCACCGTTTATATTTTGAATTTATTTCTCACCCCTTTGTTGTTTGTTGTTGCGTCTGTGCTTCTTTGGAAGTACAAATAATCCAGGTACTTGAGAGTAGGTGGAGTCATGTTGCTGTGTTTGAGTCTTAGGATGCTCTGATACGTAACACGGGATGCGATTTTAGTTGTTTTTGCTTATTTTTGTTACGTATCCATTTTATAAGCCAATAGGATTATTGTTGATGTTATTTGATTATGAGTTGTAATGAATCTTAAAATATTGCCGCTACTTTAATAAAGAATCTTTATTTTGGTCATTATTGTTGAAAATGTAGCATCTCACTTTTGAAACTCTGATTTTTTCGTAATAAACTATTATTTTGTAAATGGGGAAAAGTGGGATGTTACAAATCCCCTTCAGGATACTTTGGAAACTTTAACATGAATCGTATATTCAGATCAAGCATATCAGTCAACGATATTTTACAGAATAAAGTTTTATCATTTATTCTTGTGCACTTGAAAAATAAAAGAATGACTTAGATATTTGAAACTTAAAACAAGTGATTTTGTGTGTATTTTATTCCTAACAAGTATCTCTATTTATAGAAAAATTTGTACCAATTGGTGAGAAAAAACAATGTTTCAATGATTTAACATGACCATTCACGAACCATTATACATCAATAATATCAAACCTTTCCATGAAAAGTTGTGTTAGTCTAATGGTAGCATTTTATGACCATACATCCATTTATTATAAGGTATCTCATTTGATTCCAAGTAATTGCAACTTTTGGTTATATTTGTTAGTGATAATTTAACAAATAATTTATAAAATTAATTAAATCATTAATATTTTGAAAATTTATCCAACAAATGCGTGATTTTGGTGATCATCTAGTGAAAGTTAAGAGTCATTTGAATGAAGAAATGAATAGAATGGGCCATTACTAGGATGTTATAAGCCAATAGAGGATTTATAATGTCATGAGCAAGGAGAAGATTGAAAACCATGTGCTTTATTAGATTAACTCATTCGGAAAAATATGGGTTAGCAACAATGTTTCTTGATGACAGATATGAAGATTTAAGAAATTTGTATGTGTTTTTCTCTAATTATGTCCCTAGTGGACTCAGTTCATTACATAAAACTAGACTAATTTGTCATGCACTGTTCTTCCAGTTGAAGTTTCACCGTGATTTTGAGAAATTGGTATATATAGTTTCTGTTCCACTGTAATTTTCGACCATGAGGAGACTCTTCTAGAGTAATAGTAATGTGATATGAGCTAAAGACAATCCTAATCATATAACTATTATTTTTACTATCCATAATAAGAAGCTATTCATGCAAACGATAATAAGAAAACACTCTTAAACAAAAATCATTCTAGTAAGTGATACAAACCAGAAAATCATATCAAACTCACTTGTTGCTTGATACATTTGTATCAAAATACTTCAAACATGCAACAGAGACTAGATGTGAATCTTCTATTGTATCTACAAATATCAACATAGTCACAATCACATATAATTATAAGGTGCTTTCTTTAATTATATTACTGATTACCCGTGCCACACTCACTACCTTCAATTGAAAATCTGCAACGAATTATAGGTGGGAGGAAATAAGAAATGTTATTCTCAAAAGAATGATTATAAACGCCCCGAAATTTAGATATAAAGATGAAGAGAGAAATGAGCAAACATAAGTTTAATGGTTTGTTTGTTTTAGCTTTAAGAAAATAGATTTTTTCTATATATTTTTAAAAATGGATTTAGTAAAATTGTTTTTCAAAATATTACAAGTTTTTTTTATATTCATATTTTTAAAATTAAAAGACTAATTTTGACATTGTACAACACAAATATACATTATTAAAGATCAAAATATAGTCGAAATCGCAATTTTTGAAAAACGTTGATCTTACCTGATCAGAAAGGCTTTCCAGGGGTCGAGCAGGACAAAGTGAGGTGGGAGAGAGAAAGAGGGTGTACCTGCAATACACTCCGAAGCTTAAGTGGGATTGGGTACAAAATAATGATAAAGAGAGAATGAATATGAATACCCCGACCCTTTAGTGAAAAAGGGTATTTATAGTGAGCCCCTAGCGCTGGGCCAAGGTCCTTTCTTGGGCTGGATTAGCTAGACACAAGGAAGAATTGCCAAGGTATGCGTAGGAGCATGTAATACCTAGCACGTGGTCTTTGTCCCTGGTCCAACTGCCCCTATCTTTTAGGAGATAAAAAAGGGGGACGGTTGGATGACGTGGCGCGCGAGGGGAAGATGTGGTCTCCCAGGCGCCTATGTAATAGGTCGAGGTGGTTGTCTGACCTCTTTGTGGGATGCTCGTGGAATTTACTTCTGCCTGACTATTATATGCATCTGCCCGGCGTGATTGGGCCTTGGTCTTAAGGGGATTTGGGCCTGAGCCCAACTGTGTCTTGGAGTTCCAGTCCAGAACAGGAGCCCCCCAAGTCGAGGCTCTGGGACGGAGCGATGAATTAAGGAAAAAGCTAGTCAGGCATAACCAATATATTGGGGGTAAGCTCGCGCAACGTAGGTAATCTGGATCGAACGTATGCCCATAAAGGATTTGGGATGTCAAGGAACAAACTCGGTGGGTCGTGACGAGCGTGAGATTGCACTGGAGTTCGCACGAGCATCTTTCCTTGTCGTGAAATATTGTCAGCGCACGACATCTGTAGATGTCGGGGATCCTTGTGGATGCTCGACGTTGTTCAAAATTCCTCAAGGTGACGTGTTGAGGAATTCAATGCGTGTTTCTTCGTTTTCCGTGTCACGACGCATTGAATTCCAACCGACCTGGGGAACCAAAGTAATGATTGTCTAGGCGCGTTCTTTCCCGCACGTTTCTTGCATATAAAGCGGGGGTGTAACACGGTGGGAGAACTGACTTTAGTTATGTTGCGGATAGCAAGAGTCGCCACCGACTTTTATTTTATCCATAAGGAAAGGGTATAAAAGAACAGGAAAGACCTTAAGAGAATATTTTGGGTCCGGGGGGTAGGTTATGTAAAAGGAAGGTGTTAGCACCCTTTACATCCATGGTTATCCATGGGCTCTTAGTTACTTAGCTCACTTTTGAATTGTTTTTGAAAGTGTAGTGTGTGAATAGAAAATTTTTTCAGAATAGTTAATAATAATCCATGTACGGATGTGTAAAAACTTGTTTTTGAAAATTTGTTTGAAATTGTGAAGAGTTTGAAAATTTTTTGAAGTGAGCAAGTACATAAGAGGAACCTACCCTAATGTTTAAAGTCTTTCTTGTTCTTTATCCTTTCATTGGTAAGACTATCCCTACTATTAAGGAGTAGGTAGTCATTACCTTGGATGTGAGGGACATGAGAGGGACATTCTGTTTTATGAAGGCAACTGTGGGGTGTAATAAGCGTACCGGAGGGACTATCATCATTATTCGAAGGGACTCGATTCGTATAGGCAACCATGAGGGACTTGATGATTTTCTTTTTAAAGGGACTTGCTTTATACACCCCACTTAACCTTATTCGTAGGCAACTTGAGGGATAACCTTAGAAAGTGAGACGGCGATTAAAATCGACTTACGTGTGTGTGAGTGTTTATTTTAATTATCTTATTATTAAAATGATCTAAGTTAATTTTTAAATAAAATACATATTAGCACTCCCTAATTACTAACCATAGCAATAATAATAATATTTACAAATTTTACATCCAGGAAACAATTACAACATAATTATAATAAGCAAAAATAAATAAATAGCAAAATATAAATATAAGCAAATTAAAAATATATAAGCAAAATAGTAAGCAATAAATAAATAAATATTGGGTTAGTGCTAAATAATAATAATAATTAGAAATAACAAACAAGGTTAGAAACATAATAATAAAAATATAATAAATAATAGTATGGTTATTAAATTATAAAGATTAATGAAATTAATAAAGCAAAATAAATAATATGGTTAGTAATAACAATAATAAATAAAATTAACCAAAATTATAATAATAATAGATCAACAATTTTTAATATGAACAATTATATTTAGAAACAAATATGAACAAACAATTATTTTAATTTACAAATTATTAAGTTATTTTTTTTTAAATATATTATAACTACAAAATTTAATTATTATAAACATATATTAACATTTATTTATTAAACAATATATACATATTATAAGAAGAAAATAGGTTTTAAAAATCATATTTACAATATTAATCATGTTTATAAAATTTAATTCTATTAATTATTATATTTACAAATTATTTGAAACCATATACAAAAATATAATTATTATAAATTAAATTGTTTCTAAACATTAAAAGAAAAATAATTTGGATTATAAATATATTTACAAAATTTATAAGAATTATAATAAATATATATACATAATAACTATATTAGGAATTAGAAAATAAAATTATTAAACAAATAGAATTAGGTTTTAAAAAAATAAATTAGGGTTTGTTAGAAAAATATTTTTTTAGGGTTTGATTATCAATTCATTTAGTTAAATAGGGCATATATACAATTTTTTTCCAGAATATTAAAATAATGACATATACAATTTAATAATATTAACAAATTAGTATTTTTTTTAAGAAAAGAAAATAAAAATGAGTTTAACCTAATATCAATATATTATTTTGAATTTTCTTTGGATTTTTTAAAATAACATCTTAATCAAAACAATAATTAAAAAAAAAAAGAAAATAGAAAAAGGAACCTGCTGGGATTTGATCCCAAGACCTCATACTTGCAAGCAGCAGCAACAACCACTAAGCCAGCCAGACGCAGGTGATAATGAAGGAGACCCACTTGGTTTTGTGCCTTGCCTTGAAAATCCAGGAAAATAATGAACAAAAAAGGCCTGGGGTGGGATTTGATCCCAGGACCTTTATACATTCACACATGCGCATCACCACCCGGCTGGAAGAGCCCACCTGTTAATCAAACTATAACAACTAATAATATATTAAGAACACAACATAAAATGAGAAAAATATCAAAACATTGTTGGGGACAGGATTCGACCCCACGCTGTCGCTCCCGACAAATGACACCAGGTCAGATGAGGGTACAGACGCGAACGGTCGGCGAGAGGGACAATGAGAACACACAGCCGTGAACTCACTGGAGATGAATAGAGTCGCCAGCTAGGCATTTTTATCCCGGAGGAAAGGCAATGCTGCATAAGCCTAGAAAGAGATGGATAAGACGGTTTGCGAACCAGAGAGACTGAGAAAGGGGGTTGGTTACAACCTGGGAAGGTATTAGCACCCAGATTGTCCGTCGTACTCGACGGGATCCACGCTTGAAAGATTGGTGTTTTAAAGGGGTAGTGTCAGTGCAATTTGTGTATAAAATAGCTGGAAAAAGATGTACAGGTGTCAGTGTAAATGAAGTGTATAAGTGAAGTGTCAGTGTAGGAACAAAAATGAGATGCTCAAGAATATGAAGCTAAAAGAATGAGGCTCGAAAGAGGGGGAATGGACAAAGACTTTTGTTCGATAACCGTTAAGTTATGCCTACGTATCCTCTCGTGCAATGAGGAAGTCAGAACACCGTAGTTCGACCCAAAGAGACTGAAAGATGAATTGACTGATGAACTGCTTGCTTGTCTATGCTCAAGTGTATGACCTGTCTGGCTCAGGTGAAAACTGTCTTGCATTAGACGGAAGAAGCAAGTTCTCGTTTGTGAGTGAATGAGATGAGAAAAGAATCCCGGAGGAGACGATTATTGTTTGTTTTGGAGTTTTCAGTCTTTTATTGCTTTTGGAGATTTGTCATAAGAAAATGAGCTTAAGCCTAAACCAATGGATTTAGTAAACTCATCACATCTTCCCTCTGATTAGGGGTAATGAGAATACCTTAAATGTGAAGTCAGATTCTCACACTTAATCACCTTTGATGCAGGATTAAGATCATTGACCTACTTGTGATTATTTAGATGTTTTTGGTGTTTTTGTTTAGTGTTGAGTAATGAGATTAAGCCATAATCAGGGATTAAACAGACTCATTACACCATCCTAATAGAAGGATAATAGATGAGAATGTTTAAGCTGAGGAAAGCTCCTCAACTTAATCCACGATTAGGGATTAAACTCATGACAAAACAAGACCTTTATTAAGTGGATTTTAGATTAATGGTATGATGATGAAGTGATTTTTATGATTTGTAAGACAACTTGAGGGGGACTTGTCCATTAACACTAGGGTTAGTCCTTCTTAACCACTTAAGGAAGAATTAGAACCCTAATGCAAGGCCCAAGTTACAAGCTTGATGTCTTGATGATTATTATATGAATTGATTAAGAGATTTAAACACATTAAGGGTTTAATACTTAGGATTAAAGTTATACACTCCATCCTAAGAGAAGGATGCAGGCATAACCCTAATCACAAAGTCTTAGAGCCTTTATGGTTTAGTCTCTGATTATGAGGTGAGAAGAGAGGACTCAAAGAGAGACACAAAGGTAAAACTATGGGGGGACTAATCAAAATCCTAATTCATTATCATGCTTGGTTGGTCCTAAGGTTTGTGAGGTTTTCAAGAACAATCTTCAAAGGAGCCACCAGGAAGCAGATGAATAAGATCAAGAGAAGCAAAGTGGCTTGCTTCATTCAAGAAGTCAAGTCACTTGAAGAAAGAAAGTGGGAGGAACAAGAATGAGCAAGCTCAATCTCAAACACAAATAGAAATGCAGCAATGGATGCAAGAGAGATGAAAAGAAAAGTTATGAGAAGTGAAGGCAAATTCACTTCCCAAGTTTACTTACCACCTGAAATGTTAGAAAGAAATGCAAAACAATTTAAGATGAGATGAAATGGAATGATACTAAGCAAAACCAGAAGCATATTGATGATGATTATGATGTTATGAGATGCTGCAAGCATGAGGCAAGGCATGGAGATGTTCATACAAGATCATGGATGCAAATGATGCAAGTTAAGGAGCATGGGTACACATGAAAAGTTATGAAACATACAAGACAAATGACATGGCAAATATGTGATGCAATGATCAAACATGCTTCCTACATGTCTTAAGATGTCAAATGAATCACAAGAATGCACAAAATGCAAAGACAAGTCATGTTATGCAAGAGAATGCAAGAAGGATGCAAAAGAAAGCCCAAATTAGGGTTCATGGATCAAACATCAAACAAAAACTCAAAACAGAAGCAAACCCTAAGATAAAAATGGAAAATGCTAACCAAAGAAACCCTAAACCTATAATGAACCACTGCCCAAAGGAGAACTCTCAACTCTCAACCAAACTCAAGTTATGATTTTTACAAGTTATTGGGGTTTTTTAGGGTTCTTAACAAAAGAAATGCCAAACAATTAGAAAATGCAAGATCAAATCATGGCCATTTTACCCTAGAAACTACATGCCAAACACAAAACAATGCAAAAAGAATCAATGTCTCAACCTTCTCCAATTGGCAGAAATGAATTTTTGAATTTGTGATCAAAATAATGCACAAAATATGATTTAATTCAATGAAAAATTCTTAAAATGCATCAAGATCAAAAAGAAAATTGGTTTGAAGGTTGGACAATGTTTCTAAATGTCTTAGAACATTTCATGAATTTTTTTGTAATTTTTAAATACCCAAAAGTATTTTTAATTAATTAATTCCCATTAATCAATTAAAAATAATCTTTTAAATATTTAAAAATACTTTTTTAATGATGAAAAATAAAATAAAAATGTTTTTGTGTCTTAAAAATTAATAAAACTTTTAAGAAAAAGTTTCATAATTTTTAGGAATTTTTTACTATTTTTAAATAAATGTGCAAATAAAAGGAAAAGAAAATGAATAAAAACTAAATAAAACGAAAGTATGCAGCATGGAAGGCCAGGATTCAATCTGGAAATGAGAGGGTTGACTGCGCGCCAGATCCAATGGGCCACATTCAAACTGGGCTAAACTTAATTAATTAAATAAATTAAACCTAATTAAGTTAATGACAAGATCTGGGCCATTGGATGCGCGCGGGAAAAGACCTGGTCAACTCATCCAACGCCTGAAATTCAAACCTGAAGCCCTAACCCTAATTACCCATTAATGACTTTCAGGTCACCGGAGACGAGCTTCGGTCGTCTTCTCCGGTGACCTTCTCCCCTGAAAACTTCCAAATCCTTCCCTAGGTCACTAAAATGAAATCTAAAACCCTGGAAATGTTCCTCAACCCCTCACGAATCAAACCCCTCTCTCAAAACAAATTTATTCTTCCTAAACAAACTGAATCGAAGAAAATGAGTTCTAGGGCACGCAGGTTTCAGAGACAAATTAAACTCTCAAATCAAAGCCATTTTCAAAACCAAAGACATATTCATGATCAGGACAACACAAAGAACAAGTTTGTAACAAGGAAAATGATTTCTGGAAAAATAATTTTCAAGCTACCTGAGATTTGAAGCTTTCAGTTTGAAGACTTTCTGGCCACTTCCTTCAGTGCAAACTACTCCACTTGGTCCCCAGAAGATGTTTGAATGCTCAAAGAGAGTTTAAGCTGGCTGGATAGTGAGATTCGAAAGCTTCTGCTCAAGCTTGATCAGAAATGGCAATGGTGAAATAGAGAGCTTCAGGTCATGGTGAATGGTTGTTTGTGATCCTGAGGGTGAATGGAGAAGCTTTACAAAGTTTGTTTGACTGTTTGTGAGCTAGGATGAGAGTTTCGAATGAAACTGCAAGCTGGTGTCAAAATGGTGCAGTGATGTTGTAGCTTGTTTAAGGCTTGGTTCTTGGTTGCTTTGGGCTCAATGAGACATGGTGAGATGATTGGTAAAGATGGTTTGGATGTATGTGAGCTGGGCAGAGAGTTTCGAAGGCAAAAGCAAAGTGGAGTGTTCTTGTGTTTGTGTGTGTATGAGATGTTTCAGCCTTGCCTTCTCATATCTTTTGCTTGCAAATTGTCCACATAACTCTCTCTCATTGGTCAGTTGATTGGACATGTGCTTTATTGATTGGTAAGTTGCCTTTTGCAAAAAGTCAAGAATTGTGTAAGAGAGGTATGGCTCATGATCTAGGCAAGTACATGGCATGGGCTGCGCAGCAAAGGGTGAGGTGAGAGGCTAGCCAAAGTCAGCATCCAATGTCATAAGTTGTAGGAAGTGGAATGAGTGGTTTTGCAACTTGGTGTAACTTGGTTCACATGTGATTTCTTTTGCTTAACCAAACATAAACCATAGGCATTCTTGGTCCAAATCTGATTTTTAGGACTTAGGGAATGTTTATGTGCTGGTTTGAAATGAATTAGAGGCTGCAATATGCATTGGTCCAAGATTTTGCAAAATTCTCACTTAGGGCATGCCTTGAAAATCAATGATTTTAGCCAACTTTGCCTTGCCATAACTTTTGATCCAAAAAGAGTTTGATCATGTTCTTGTACTTTTTGAAAAGGGAAAGATGAGATCTACAACTTTCATGACCAAAGTTTTTCCATTTGAAGCATTTTTGGATCAATAATCAAGGCTTGAAAAATGACATAAAATGAAGCATTCTTGAAAAGTCAACTATGCCCAAAAAGTCAACATTTGCAAAAACCCTAAATTCTTGATTTCTATGAACTTCAACCTTCCTCCATGATCAAATAAAGATCATATACACTCAAAATGATGAAGATCAACCATTGGTTGGGTCATTGGGGGCCTCAGATGCCCTGATTTTACACTGACTTGTCTGAAAAGTCAACCCTTGATCAGATGACTTCCCCATGGAATTTCTTCATGAAAATTGATATGCATACTCCCTATACCATATAGAGATCAATGGAAACAAGAGTGACCAAAAAAATTGGAGTCATGGCCTCTGAAACCAAAACCCTAATTTTCAGTCAACTGTGCAGTCTAAACTGGCTCTGCATCACCTCAAACCCTAGTTCTTGTGATTCCTCTGCAATTTTGACTTTGAGGAGATGAAATATGATATAAGAACACACATGGACCACTTTGAGTTGATTAGTGGCCTTTGGAATGGCTCAAGATGCTTTGGGATTGCTCAGATCACAAACCCTAAGTGCAGATGCCTTAAAAACTATGCAGTGAAACAAAAATGAGATATGAGTTGATATGATTGTGTTTATGCATATGATATGATCACAAGCCATGGTGTGAATGAGTGAGGGTAAATTTGGGGTGTTTACAGCTGCCCCTATTCAAACATGAGTTAGCTGTGCAGGATGTAAGCGACGGCTTAACAGGCAAACAAGATAACTTGTGGTTGAATACCAAAGACAGTCCAAAATTTGCACTCACGGAATGAAGAAGAAAAGGGATATAGGTTGTAAATGAAAAAAGTAAAGTATATTGTAAGGTGTGGGCGACGGAGGACGACCGTCGAGCAGAGGACGACTGCTGGGTAAAGAGCAATGACGGGGACGGCCGACATGCTGGGGTAAATGCGAAGTAAAGCGATGACGGGGACGGCCGACATGCTGGGGATAAAAGGTAGAGCTAAGACGGGGACGGCCGACTAGCTGGGAAAATAAGATATCATGATGGGGACGGCCATCAAGATAAAGCGGTAAAACTCTCTGGGGGTTAATGAAACATGACGGGGACGGCCATCAAGTTCATAAAGGTAAAGTAACCAACGATGGGGACGGCCATCGGGCTAAAGGAAAAAAGGGACCACGACGGGGACGGCCATCGGGTTAAAGAATAAATGAAATAAACAGATGATGGGGTACGGCCATCAAAGGTGAAGGACGATCACCTAGCAGGGGACGGCTGCTCTGTTGGGTGATAAAGGAAATATGATGGGGACGGCCATCAAAGGTGGAGGACGACCACCTGGCAGGGTACGGCTGCCGAAAATATCAACGATGGGGACGGCCATCGGATAAAAGGTCAACGATGGGGACGGCCATCGGACGAGCATGATGGAGGACGACCATCAAGAAATGGAGGATGACCACTCAGCAGGGGACGGCTGCTCTCAGGGTTATCATGACACAGGACGAATGTCAGATAACCAAAATCAACAATGGGGACGGCCATTGGATAAAGTGATGAAGGACGATCATCAAGAGGTGGAGGACGACCACCTAGCAGGGGACGGCTGCTAAAGATCAACGATGGGGACGGCCATCGGATGAGCATGATGGAGGACGACCATCAAGAAGTGGAGGACGACCACTCAGCAGGGTACGGCTGCTCTCAGGGGTATCATAACACAGGACGAGTGTTAGATAAAAAGAAAATTCGTTGGTGATCTGCTGGGGATATAGTGAACACGAGCGTTCACAACCAAGAAACAAAAGGTATAAGTGTTTAGATGTTTTGTGTATAGATTAAAGATGCGGACGAGCATCCCTAAGACTATGATACGGACGAGTATCAGGTAGAAACAAGTACTGACACATGTTCCGAGATGATGATACGGACGAGTATCAACTGGTTAACAGGGAACACGGACGAGTGTTGTATCTGAAGGGACTCTTCTGGGGAATAGTAGACACAGACGAGTATCTATATTCAAGAAGACATGAGTGTTTGACATGGTGTATGGATTAAAGATGCGGACGAGCATCCTTAAGATTATGATACGGACGAGTATCATGTAGAAACAAACACTAGACGCAACGTTCTGAGATGATGGTACGGACGAGTACCAACTGGTTAACAAAGAACAAGGACTACTGTTGAATCTGTGGGGATATGAGTGATGATGTATACAAGATACAGACGAGTATCTGTATAAGTGTACCATGAGTGGTGAGTATTGTATTGTATAGATGAGTGTCTTAACTGCTGGGGAGAGTGACACGGACGGGTGTCAAAAGAGAAAAGTATAATATTAACAAGTATATGGGTGATGAAGGTGTAAGCGACTGCGCTGGGGATATGACACGGACGGGTGTCAAGAAAGTGTATATATAAGTATATGTGAGCGCAAAGAGGATGTCTTTGGCTTTTGCTGGTGATTTGACACGGACGGGTGTCCTGAAGTATCTGTAATACGGGTGATTTGCTTGTAAAGAGTGTTCAAGCGACTTTACTGGGGAGCGTTGATACGGACGGGTATCAAAAGAAAATATGCTGGTATTTGTGAATACGAGGCAACTGTTTTTGCTGGGATTCTGGTGGGGATGTTTGTACAGTGATGATGAACAGTTTATTATTCACAAGTGTTACTTCAGAACATGGCTTATGATTATGCTATGCATTTGATTTTTTTGCCGTAATGCTCCGTATCAGACGGAATGCTACGCTCTGGGGGGTGAATATGATGCGGATGCCATGATTATGCAAAGGGGGCACAGATCCGGGATTCGGATCCCATTGCTGCGAAGATCTCTGGATGATCTGCTTGAAGTGAACATCCCAGCTGGGGATGAGATCATCGGTAGATCTAATGATGTATCTGTTCGGGGATATAGGTCACTGATTGACATATCCTTACAATACGGGACCCAGCTGGGGTTTGTAGAAGCTTTCTGTACTCTGTTGTGACTTCTTCGCGCGTTGCTCTTCTGAATAGAGGCTGGGGCTCTGTGGGGAGATGGTTCCCTGACTTCTGCATTCTGCTGAGGAAGAATGGGTGGTGCTTCAACTGGGAAATGCTGTTGGTAACTCAGCTGGGGAGAGCAATGGGAAGCAACTCAGCTGGGGATAGCAATGAGAGGCAACTCGGCTGGGGAGAAAACATCCTGAGTGTTAAGCCTGTTTGTTGATTTGGCAACTTTGCTGGGGAAATGGGCACTCTCCATTGCCACGTGGAAGATAGACCGAGTTGATAACGATTCGCCAACTTGCTGAGACGTAACCTGCATGCCCCAGGTTGCGTTCTGGATACCTGCAATCCTGCAAAGGTAAGGAAACGTACAAAAGGTCCCGAGGTATCCCTTACTGGATTCCGTCATAGGAGTTAAGTACTTTCGAGAATAATCACATTCCCTGCAAGCATGTGTTTTTATTTTTTAGAGAAAGGCATCTGTACTTATGCAATTGTATTTTTAGAGATATCAGACAACTCTTTGCAAAACATAAATGTAAAAACGAAACATGACCGAAAATCTGATTTTATTAATTCCTGTGCCCTGAATTGGTGAGATACAGTCAAGGAAACATATCTCCTGAAATGAAGAGACTGTTACAAATTGAGAAACAAAATGCTGGCGATGTTGACGAGGTTTTCAAGGAGCTTCCTCCTTCTGCTATGACTCGTATGACAATGACGTTCTTCTCGTCTTGCTTTCTGAAGAAAGTTGATTCTGATTGAAGCTTGATCCTTTGGAGCTTACCAAGTTGTAGATGATACAGACGAATTCAGAATGCAGTTGTTCGCTTATTCCCTTGTTTTGCATGGATCGCCCTTTCGGGTTTTCAATCCATCGGGATACCCATTTTTGCCTGAGTTGTCCAATGCGGCTTTTCAACTCAGCGGGTGTACATTTTTTATTCATTTTCCCTTACTTTTGCCCGAGTCTTTTATTCTGTTTTTGACTCGCCGGGATGCCCTATTTTTGCCTGGACTTACATTCTGTTTTTATGTCCAGCGGGTCATTTTATGCGAAGTATTTTTTAACTGCATCTGAATTCACAGGGGACGGGAAATCTTCACCATCCATGGTGCTGAGCATCAGCGCTCCACCAGAGAAAACTTTCTTTACAACGAATGGTCCTTCATAATTTGGAGTCCATTTGCCCCTGTGGTCTGTATGAGGAGGGAGGATTCTTTTCAGCACAAGATCCCCTACTTGGTACTCCCGATGCCTGACTTTCTGATCAAAGGCTTTCTTCATTCTTTTCTGATACAACTGCCCGTGGCAGATTGCAGCCAATCTTTTCTCTTCGATCAGACTCAGTTGTTCGTATCGGGTCCGAACCCATTCTGCTTCACTCAGTTTGACATCCATTAATACCCGTAACGAGGGTAGTTCAACTTCAACAGGTAGGACTGCTTCCATACCATATACAAGCTGATACGGTGTTGCCCCAGTGGATGTCCTGATTGACGTGCGGTACCCGTGCAAGGCAAACGGCAGCATTTCATGCCAGTCTTTGTATGTGACTACCATCTTCTGCACAATCTTCTTGATATTCTTATTTGCTGCCTCAACAGCGCCGTTCATCTTTGGCCTGTAAGGAGAGGAATTGTGATGTTGGATTTTGAAGTCCCGGCACAGCTCAACCATCATTTTGTTGTTTAGGTTGGAACCATTATCAGTAATGATTCGTTCGGGCACTCCATACCGACAGATGATATCTCTCTTTAGAAATCGGGCTACCACTTGTCTTGTAACATTTGCATATGAGGCTGCTTCAACCCACTAGGTGAAATAGTCGATGGCGACCAGGATGAATCTGTGGCCATTCGAAGCAGTTGGCTCAATCTTGCCAATCATATCAATGCCCCACATAGCAAAGGGCCATGGTGAAGACATGATGTTCAAAGGATTGGGAGGCACATGCACCTTATCTGCGTAGATCTGGCATTTGTGGCATTTTCTGGCGTAAGCACAACAGTCTGCATCCATTGTGATCCAATAATAGCCTGATCTTAACAATTTCTTAGCCATGGCATGCCCTCCGGCATGGGTACCAAAAGATCCTTCGTGCACCTCATGTATCAACAAATCTGCTTCTGTCTTGTCAACACATCTGAGGAGTACCGTGTCAAAGTTCCGCTTATATAAAGACCCATCAGTGTTCAGAAAGAAACTTCCAGCAAGCCTTCTCAAGGTCTTCTTATCATTGGAAGATGCCCCAGGTGGGTATGTTTGATCCTCCAAGAAGCACTTAATGTCATGGAACCAAGGCTTATCATCTTTGACAACATCCGCTGCAAATACATATGCTGGTCTATCAAGTCTAGACACTGAAATCTGAGGTACAAAGTTAGCCGTTTGAACTTTGATCATGGATGAAATGGTAGCAAGAGCATCTGCAAACTGATTCTCGTCTCGAGGGATATACTCAAGCTTGACTGTTGTGAAGAAAGTCAATAACCTCCTTGTATAATCCCTGTAAGGTATCAGATGATCCTGGTGGGTGTACCATTTCCCGTTGGTTTGATTGACTACCAAAGCTGAATCTCCGAATACGGTCAATGTCTTGATCCTGAGGTCAATGGCTTCCTCAAGACCCATAATGCAAGCTTCGTATTCAGCTTCGTTATTAGTGCAGTTGAAAGTGAGTTTTGCCGAGAAAGGCATGTGAACTCCTTTTGGTGTTATGAGTACTGCACCAATACCGCGACCATTCATGTTAACAGCCCCATCAAACATCATAGTCCATTCTTCTCCTGGGTCAGGCCCTTCAGTGTGAATAGGCTCTTCGTGATCTTTTGCTTTAATGAACATGATGTCTTCATCAGGGAAGTCAAACCTCATAGGATGGTAGTCATCAATGGGTTGCTCAGCAAGGTATTCAGATAGTACACTGCCCTTGATGGCTTTCTGAGATGTGTACTGTATGTCGTATTCTGTGAGAATCATCTGCCATCTTGCAACCCGTCCGGTAAGAGCTGGCTTCTCGAAAATGTACTTAACTGGATCCATTTTTGAGATTAATAAGGTAGTGTGGGTCAACATATACTGTCTCAGTCGGCGAGCAGCCCACGCTAAAGCACAGCAAGTTTTCTCGAGCAGTGAATAACGTTGTTCACAGTCGGTAAACTTTTTGCTTAGGTAGTATATTGCATACTCTTTTCGACCAGACTCGTCATGCTGGCCCAACACACATCCCATTGACTCTTCTAGAACCGTCAAGTACATGATCAGAGGTCTTCCTTCAACTGGCGGCATGAGGATTGGAGGTTCTTGCAGATATTCCTTGATCTTGTCAAAAGCCTTCTGGCAGTCTTCGTTCCACCTGACTGTTTGTTCCTTTCTTAGCAGCTTGAACAAGGGTTCACAGGTTGCCGTAAGGTGAGATATGAACCGTGAAATGTAGTTCAATCGGCCTAAGAACCCTCGAACTTCTTTCTCAGTTTTCGGTGCAGGCATCTCTTGGATGGCTTTGACTTTATCAGGGTCAACTTCAATCCCTTTTTCGCTTACAATAAATCCCAGCAGTTTACCGGATCGCACCCCGAATGTGCATTTGTTGGGGTTCAACTTCAGTTGGTACTTTCTCAGACGCTTGAACAACTTCAGCAGATTTACCAGGTGTTCTTCCTCTGTAAGGGACTTGGCGATCATATCATCCACATAACACTCGATTTCCTTATGGATCATATCGTGGAATAATGTCACCATAGCCCGTTGATATGTGGCACCAGCATTCTTCAGCCCGAATGGCATCACTTTGTAACAGAACGTGCCCCAAGGTGTGATGAATGTTGTCTTCTCCATGTCTTCAGGTGACATCTTGATTTGATTATATCCTGAAAATCCATCCATGAAGGAGAATACCGAGAACTGAGCCGTGTTATCCACCAATACATCAATGTGAGGTAATGGGAAGTCATCTTTCGGGCTGGCTCTATTCAGATCCCGGTAGTCAACACACATTCTTACTTTGCCGTCCTTCTTAGGCACAGGTACTATATTAGCAACCCACGGTGGGTAGCTAGTCACAGCAAGGAACCCGGCGTCCCATTGCTTTTGTACCTCTTCCTTGATTTTCATAGCCATGTCTGGGCGAGTTCGGCGCAGCTTCTGTTTCACTGGTGGGCATTCTTCCCTTAGAGGCAGCTTGTGCACGACTATATCGGTGTCCAACCCTGGCATGTCTTGATAAGACCAAGCAAACACATCCACATACTCTTGAAGCAGATCTATCAGTTGTCCCTTCACTGAGTCTTGCAGGCAGGCCCCGATTCTAACTTCTTTCACGTCTTCCTCTGTGCCAAGATTAATCACTTCAACCTCCTCCTGGTGAGGGGTAATAACCTTTTCCTCTTGTCTTAACAACCTGGCTAGCTCTTCAGGAAGCTCATATTCTTCTTCAACCCCTTCATCAGCTTGATTGATTGGATTGTCAAAGTCATACGATGTCATAGCCGTGCTGTTGTCGGTGCTATCTGGAAGGCACTCCCTGCAAGGGTTAAGTTGGTTCATTTTAGTGATTGATTTTAATCTTGCTTTAGAAAAAAGTGAAATGAAGTTATCATTTTGAAAACACCGCCATTTATTTTTGTACAAAAAGAAAAATGGAAAAAACAGTGAACAGAAAAGAAAAAGACTCGTTTGCAAAAAGATGTCTGATATTTCATTAATTTAATCTTGTTTGCACAAAAGTACAGATGGCCCTGATTACAAAATGAGTCTTGTCATCTTGGGCAAGATGCAAGACTTTGATGCATGCTATAAAAATACAGGAAATAATAATTACTCTGCATGAGTAACTCTTATAATTTCCTGGGAAGACCAGTTCGAGACACTGCTCCCCGGGATTTTTGGACGAATCCAATTCTCCAGATTGCGCTCCTCTTCCAGCTCGTCTTCCAGACAGTTGATAGCATCGGGGGTAAGCATCCCCCCACTGACAAAACCAGGCTCTGCAGCAGCCTTTGCTTGATGTTGAGTTGGTCTGTAACCCAACCCAAATTTGTCCTTCTTCTCCTCCACAGCTAAGACCTTGCCCCAGCCTAGGGCAGTTCCTTCTTCAACAACCTTCCGGGCTTGTTGGTATGATGACATTGGAGTACCAGATACAGCAGATGCCTCATGCACATTCAAAGCTTCAAACCCCTGGCTCATTGTTTCATGGATCTCCCCATCCATTTCAATGTACTTATAGGTTGCCAGGTGGCTGACAAAAATGTCCTCCTCTCCACAGATTGTGACAACTTGACCTTCCCACTCAAATTTTAACTTTTGGTGAAGGGTAGACGTTATTGCGCCGACGGCGTGAATCCAGGGTCTACCCAACAAACAGCTGTAGGCGGGCTGAATGTCCATCACATAAAAGATAGTTTTAAAGGTCTGTGGGCCAATTGTCACAGGCAGCTCAATCTCTCCCAGAACCGATCTCTTAGAACCATCAAAGGCTCTTACCACCAGGTTGCTGGGTCTTAATGCCAAACCATCATATTCTAACTTCACCAGAGCCTTCTTTGGTAAGACATTCAGGGAAGAACCCGTGTCCACCAGCACATGAGAAAGGACAGCTCCTTTGCATTCCATGGTTATGTGCAAGGCTTTGTTGTGATTGCGGCCATCCGCTGTCAAGTCAGAATTGGTAAACCCTAGCCCATTGCTAGCAGTAACATTACCAACCACGGTTTCCAATTGGTTGACAGTAATCTCTTCAGGCACGTAAGCTGCGTGCAGGACTTTAAGCAGTGCATTCCGATGGGCTTCGGAGCACATAAGCAGTGAGAGGATAGAGATTTTGGATGGCGTCTGGTGAAGTTGATCCACAACTTTATAATCACTCTTTTTGATGATCCGCATAAACTCATCAACTTCCTGATCAAATGGAGTTTTCAGGGCTTCTTTGGCAGCTGGATCTTCCTGCACCGGGCCTTTACCCTTTGCCTTGGCAGCAGCTTCTGCTTCGGCAGTGGGTCTTTGAACTTGCGAAGCGAAGAGACGTCCGCTTCGGGTGAAGCCTCCGCCTCCCCCCACATTATCTACTTGTGGTGCAGGTGCTGATGTTTCAAGAGTGATTCTTTTCCCTTCACGGTACACGTCAGAGCCATAGTGCCAAGGGATGGCCCTATTGCTTTCATATGGTACTGGTCCAGGCACCGTGACAGTGACCGGACTGATTGCTGCTGCTGAAGGGACTGCTATTGTTTGTGGATCATAAAAGATTGTAACTGGTGCTCTGGTGGGAGCAGCACCTTCTAAATGGTAAGCGGAATTATTTTCAGGATCGTAGAATATGGTAACAGTGGCGACATCTTCATGATTGATTGCTGGTGTTGTAGGAGGTGTCGTTGGAAGGACTGATGTTGTTGTTGATGGAGATTCGAAATGGAATGAAGATGAAGTCGTAGCAGGAGAAACTGTTGAAAACTGATCATTTGGAAGGACAGGTGAAGTACTTGTTGATGTTGCTGATGAATTGTCGGGAACAATAGTTGCTGCATTTGTAGGAGGTTCTGGAACCGTTGCTGATGAAGTTGTCGGATTTGTCGGAAATGATGTAGTGATCTGTAGTAGGCCACTCTGAATAAGGCTGTCAATGCCATTCCTGAGGTCCTCACACCCATTCCATGAAATATTGCAATATGGACACCCTAGTTCACACCCCGGGAATATTTGGTTTTCACGGAGTTGAGCTTTGATTTCCACCAATGGTGTCCTGATCTGATCCACACTAGTTATCAAATAAGACGGTTGGTCTTCTTCAATAGCATTAATTCGGGGACCACCATGGTTTGGCATTGGGTTTTTATTGACATTGGGCGGAGGTGCAAAATTCAGAGCCTTGGAGTCTACCAAGTCTTGTACCTTCATATGCAGAGCCCTGCATTTTTCTGTACTGTGACCAGGTGCGTTTGAGTGGAAAGCACACCTAGCGTTGGAGTCATAGTTTCTTGGTAGACTGTTGGGATCCGGAGGTGCCAACGTTCTTAGCTCAACTAGGTTGAGTTTCAGAAGTTGTGGCAACAAGGCAGCATACGGCATTGGGATCGGGTCGATCACTCGGTTAGCTTGGGATGGCCTCTGTTGGAATGGCCTCTGTTGATTGTTGTTGTTGGTGTTGTTGTTGTTGTTGTAGTTTCTTGGAGGATATTGATTCTGCTGATACTGAGGCTGTTGTTGGAAGTTTTGTTGCGGAGGTTGATAGACTGGCTGAGGATGTGCTGGAGCAGGGATAGTGACTGCTGCTATTGACCTTTGAACATACTGGGGCCTACCCCTGTTGGTGTGAATGGCATTGGTCTCGCCAGTTCTTCTCGGGCCTGCAAAAGGCTTTCTTGTACTACTGGACGAGCTTGCACCGTTGTCCGAGATCTTTCCCATTTTTAACAGGCTTTCAATTCTCTCCCCAGCTATGACAACATCTGCGAAGCTAGTGGAAGAGAAAGCAGCCAACCTGTCAATATACGTTCCCTGGAGAGTGTTCATAAACATGTCTGCCATTTCTCTCTCAGACATAGGTGGCTGGACAGCAGCAGCAAGCTGTCTCCATCTTTGAGCATATTCTCTGAAGCTCTCCCTCGAAGACTGTGACATTCCCATCAGGAGAGTCCTGTTGGGTGCCATGTCTAGATTATACTGATACTGTCTGATGAAGGCTTCTGCCAGGTCCTTCCAGCATCTTATAGTTGCTCTTGTCAGATGGGAATACCATTCCCTAGAAGCTCCAGTCAAGCTATCTTCGAAGTAGAACATCCAAAGTTTCTCATCCATTGTATAGGCCTTCAGCCTTCCCAGAAATGATTGCAAATGAGTCCGGGGGCATGAAGTCCCATTATACTTTTCGAAACAAGGAGGTTTGAACTTATGGGGGATCCTGACCCCGTCTACCAATCCCATGTCCATGACGTCGAACCCCAAAGAGTTTTGAGACTCCAGTGATCTCAACTTCTCAGCTATTTCTTCCAATCGTCTATCATATGTTTCCTCTCCAGCACCCATTACTGTAAATTGGTCCTCCTGAGGATCTTCTTGAAGTACTCTCCCTGCTGTGGCAGTCCCTTGTATATTGACTGGGATGTTGGCCTCTGGATGGAGATGGGGTCCAAAAACCGGGGGATTGACATGAGGTTGGACCCTCTCGTTGTTACTTGTGCCAGCAGTCCCCACATGGGGCTCCTCTTGATTCCTTCCTTCTACCAAAGCTCTGAGCCTCTCCTGGCTTTGAGCTAAGTTGTTCATCACTTCCATGAATTGTGTTATCTGGGTTCTCATCTCCAGCCTTTCGTTGGCCATCTGGTTTCTGACCTCCGTCAGGTCCTGCTGCATCTGATCCATCTGAATTCCCGGAAGGTTGTTTCTAGTTGGGTACCTGTGTGGCCTGTTGAGAGGAAATACCCGGCGGCGAGCAATAATTCCTGAGCATCACAACAGAGGTTAGCAACAACAAAACAAAAACCTACAAAACAAACAAAAGGGTTAGCATGCAATGCAGTTATGCTTATTTGCTCTCAAGGTATCCGGTTTGGCATTCAGTTTTGACCCTTCCAGACCCTTGAAGATGATGCTGTTGAAGTTGCTTTTGAAGTAACCCAGATGGAAACTAACACAAATATATTACAAAGGTGAAATAATACAACTTGTTCATTTTACAACACAAGCCCTCAAAAGGGGTCAAAATACATCACAAAAAGGTAAAAGTACATGAAAAGGAAACAACAAGCAAATGATCAAACCCCAAGGCCAAACTCATCCTCACGAACTTCTTTAAGAAGTGCCTCGGTCACAGGATCAGCCGGACGCTCCGTGAGACCTCTGATGAGAAGGTTTCTTGTTGCAACAGCTGCAGTCAATTTCTTATTCTGACTTTGGTCCTTAGACCTCTTCACTCCAGCTCTGATTTCTAGCTCTGATATTTCCTTCTGGGCTGCTGCCAGGGCTTTTTCCATCTGTTCCATTTTGTCTTGAACTCTCTTGTCTTCTAGAGTACGGGCCTCAGTGATCCGGACCCACCTGGCCTGACTCTCTTTCAGGTACAAGTCTGTTCTTGCTCTCTGGAACTGGGCTTCTTTACAAGCGTTCTTCAGAATCTGTTCACCAGCCTTAGACTTGTTGATATAATCTCCAGACTTCTCAATTTTAGTCAAGTGTTCCACTCTCAATTTCTCCAATCTCTCAATCTCCCTCACACCTTCACTCCTCTCCCGGAGGGTCTTCTGCAAAGCCTGGGTTAACTTCTCATTTCTTTCCTTCAAGCTCTCAAACTTTTCCAAACTGATAGTGGCAGGGGGTGGCGCTGAAGATGACTCAGGCATGTCTTCTATGGTGAAGGGCATTCCAGAGAATTGGGCCCTAGCATGGGACCACTCATAATATTGGACTGATGCCACATTATTGCACTTCCCCAGAATGGTGATTCCCTTAGTTTGAACATTATCCCAGGCCCAGGCAGCCTGCCTAACAACAGCCAAACTAATCTTGTTTTCACAGTAGAGGGTCTCCACCAAGTCTTGCTCCCTGGGAGTATGGACCAGTGCATAGCCTAATTGCCTCCTGAACAGCAGAGGGTTGTAATTGATACTCCCTTTGACCCCTATTAAAGGCACATTGGGAAAGTGCCCACAGCTTGTAATGATCTCTCTGCCCTTGGTGCTTTGAGCACACCATCTGATGTCTGCTGAAGTGAGAGTAGTGAGCCTCTTAGCCCAGTTGCTTTGCTGATGAGGATTTAGGAATGCATCTGTCCTGGGTAGATGTTTAAGAAGCCAAGCATGGAATAATGGAGCACAAATCCTCACCAATCTTCCCCTCTGCTTCTCATTCCTCTGATGTACTGAGTAATAGAGATCACCCAACAAAGTTGGCACTGGGTTCTTTAGGATGAACAAATGGATTGCATTCTTGCTGATGAATCGAGGCTCATCTGCAAACAACACAATTCCATATACACTTAAGGCCAACAAAGCACAAACAGCTTTCCACTCCCCCAAGGAGGCCTTCAGACTAGCTTGAGAAATCAGGAAGTCCAGATGAAATCCAGGGATCCCAGCTTTAGAGGTCATGTGTTGCTCAACCAAAACAAGCTCCAGGTGCAAAGCTTTTGCTACCTCTCCATTGCTGGGAAAGACCATTTCAGGGTTGAAAGGGATTTCCCTCTTGATAGGCAGACCAATCAATGATGAGTATTCTTCCAGAAGAGGGCCCAACTGAAAGTCTTGAAAGGTGAAACATCTCAATGGGGGGTCATAGAACTGAATACAGGTATGGATCAGGCTTCTCTGAGATGGGTCCAGATCCATGACCAAGTCAAGTATATCCCCATAATGCTCCCTGAACAAAGGCATGTGATCTGGAGTGATCAGGGTCTGGATCCTCCTGATGTCTGATAAGTCTGGTTGGAAGAAATGATAAGTGATGTTGCTTTTCTTTGGAGCCATGATGCTGAGGACTGAGTAGGATAAGTGCTGATGAAGATGCTGAGGAGTGGGCCACTGGCTGGCTAGTGCTAGTAACTGAAGTATATGGTTGACAAGCTGAAACAAGTGCTGGTGGAGACAGGTCAAAACTGCAGATGGGGTCAAAACCAAAACCAGATGAAAATGGATACCCTGAAACACAAATAAGCACATGTTAATATGATGCAATGAGTATGTATGCAAATGAAATGCAAGGGTTTGTGACTGAGCTGGATCTGATTAACTGCCTTGGTATAGATCCATGTGTGTTCAAGAAATCCAGATGGAGGTCTATAAATCCAGTAACCAGGGTGGGGGACTCAAATAAAGAGCCACAAGTCCAGGGTTTTAGAATCACAAGAACTATCCAACATGGAGTATTCTTAACAAAGTCAAAGTAACAGGGTATTCTGAGGTCAAGGTACCTGCAAACCTGTAAACAGCCCAACCCCCTCACAGGTGATGATCTAGAACAAGGATCCTCAGACTTGGATCAGTTATGAGAAGTGTAAACACTTCTAACCCGGAGGTACAGTGTTTACAATAACCATAACAGTTCCTCCTCTAATTCACCTCAGTTTCTGAAGGTCAATACTAAAAGGTCATCCAGACTTAGCAGGCTTCCCAGATAGCCCTAGCATTGCAGAAAATCTGCAACACAGAGTTCTCAAGAAGAAACCCATATCTGAACCGTGTTTCATATTCCCGCACCAGACCGAAATGGAATGGGAAAGAATATGATTCACTCTAGCCTAGGTGTCACTCAGATCCCAGGTATAGGATCTTAACTCTCAATGAAACACCCACCCACCAAGGCAAACAACAGATCCAGCCAGCAACAGTGACAGTATGATATATATAGATGCAATAAAGAAAGCAGTAAAGTAACTGTACATAAAGCAATAAACAAAAGTAAATACAAGCACAAACAAGCACATAACACCCCAGTAAACACAAATCAAACAAGCGCTAGGAGGAACCCACAAAAAGAACCAGAAACCCTGGTTGCAGTATAAGGGTCCCCAGCAGAGTCGCCAAGCTGTCGCTCCCGACAAATGACACCAGGTCAGATGAGGGTACAGACGCGAACGGTCGGCGAGAGGGACAATGAGAACACACAGCCGTGAACTCACTGGAGATGAATAGAGTCGCCAGCTAGGCATTTTTATCCCGGAGGAAAGGCAATGCTGCATAAGCCTAGAAAGAGATGGATAAGACGGTTTGCGAACCAGAGAGACTGAGAAAGGGGGTTGGTTACAACCTGGGAAGGTATTAGCACCCAGATTGTCCGTCGTACTCGACGGGATCCACGCTTGAAAGATTGGTGTTTTAAAGGGGTAGTGTCAGTGCAATTTGTGTATAAAATAGCTGGAAAAAGATGTACAGGTGTCAGTGTAAATGAAGTGTATAAGTGAAGTGTCAGTGTAGGAACAAAAATGAGATGCTCAAGAATATGAAGCTAAAAGAATGAGGCTCGAAAGAGGGGGAATGGACAGAGACTTTTGTTCGATAACCGTTAAGTTATGCCTACGTATCCTCTCGTGCAATGAGGAAGTCAGAACACCGTAGTTCGACCCAAAGAGACTGAAAGATGAATTGACTGATGAACTGCTTGCTTGTCTATGCTCAAGTGTATGACCTGTCTGGCTCAGGTGCAAACTGTCTTGCATTAGACGGAAGAAGCAAGTTCTCGTTTGTGAGTGAATGAGATGAGAAAAGAATCCCGGAGGAGACGATTATTGTTTGTTTTGGAGTTTTCAGTCTTTTATTGCTTTTGGAGATTTGTCATAAGAAAATGAGCTTAAGCCTAAACCAATGGATTTAGTAAACTCATCACATCTTCCCTCTGATTAGGGGTAATGAGAATACCTTAAATGTGAAGTCAGATTCTCACACTTAATCACCTTTGATGCAGGATTAAGATCATTGACCTACTTGTGATTATTTAGATGTTTTTGGTGTTTTTGTTTAGTGTTGAGTAATGAGATTAAGCCATAATCAGGGATTAAACAGACTCATTACACCATCCTAATAGAAGGATAATAGATGAGAATGTTTAAGCTGAGGAAAGCTCCTCAACTTAATCCACGATTAGGGATTAAACTCATGACAAAACAAGACCTTTATTAAGTGGATTTTAGATTAATGGTATGATGATGAAGTGATTTTTATGATTTGTAAGACAACTTGAGGGGGACTTGTCCATTAACACTAGGGTTAGTCCTTCTTAACCACTTAAGGAAGAATTAGAACCCTAATGCAAGGCCCAAGTTACAAGCTTGATGTCTTGATGATTATTATATGAATTGATTAAGAGATTTAAACACATTAAGGGTTTAATACTTAGGATTAAAGTTATACACTCCATCCTAAGAGAAGGATGCAGGCATAACCCTAATCACAAAGTCTTAGAGCCTTTATGGTTTAGTCTCTGATTATGAGGTGAGAAGAGAGGACTCAAAGAGAGACACAAAGGTAAAACTATGGGGGGACTAATCAAAATCCTAATTCATTATCATGCTTGGTTGGTCCTAAGGTTTGTGAGGTTTTCAAGAACAATCTTCAAAGGAGCCACCAGGAAGCAGATGAATAAGATCAAGAGAAGCAAAGTGGCTTGCTTCATTCAAGAAGTCAAGTCACTTGAAGAAAGAAAGTGGGAGGAACAAGAATGAGCAAGCTCAATCTCAAACACAAATAGAAATGCAACAATGGATGCAAGAGAGATGAAAAGAAAAGTTATGAGAAGTGAAGGCAAATTCACTTCCCAAGTTTACTTACCACCTGAAATGTTAGAAAGAAATGCAAAACAATGCAAGATGAGATGAAATGGCATGATACTAAGCAAAACCAGAAGCATATTGATGATGATTATGATGTTATGAGATGCTGCAAGCATGAGGCAAGGCATGGAGATGTTCATACAAGATCATGGATGCAAATGATGCAAGTTAAGGAGCATGGGTACACATGAAAAGTTATGAAACATACAAGACAAATGACATGGCAAATATGTGATGCAATGATCAAACATGCTTCCTACATGTCTTAAGATGTCAAATGAATCACAAGAATGCACAAAATGCAAAGACAAGTCATGTTATGCAAGAGAATGCAAGAAGGATGCAAAAGAAAGCCCAAATTAGGGTTCATGGATCAAACATCAAACAAAAACTCAAAACAGAAGCAAACCCTAAGATAAAAATGGAAAATGCTAACCAAAGAAACCCTAAACCTATAATGAACCACTGCCCAAAGGAGAACTCTCAACTCTCAACCAAACTCAAGTTATGATTTTTACAAGTTATTGGGGTTTTTTAGGGTTCTTAACAAAAGAAATGCCAAACAATTAGAAAATGCAAGATCAAATCATGGCCATTTTACCCTAGAAACTACATGCCAAACACAAAACAATGCAAAAAGAATCAATGTCTCAACCTTCTCCAATTGGCAGAAATGAATTTTTGAATTTGTGATCAAAATAATGCACAAAATATGATTTAATTCAATGAAAAATTCTTAAAATGCATCAAGATCAAAAATAAATTTGGTTTGAAGGTTGGACAATGTTTCTAAATGTCTTAGAACATTTCATGAATTTTTTTGTAATTTTTAAATACCCAAAAGTATTTTTAATTAATTAATTCCCATTAATCAATTAAAAATAATCTTTTAAATATTTAAAAATACTTTTTTAATGATGAAAAATAAAATAAAAATGTTTTTGTGTCTTAAAAATTAATAAAACTTTTAAGAAAAAGTTTCATAATTTTTAGGAATTTTTTACTATTTTTAAATAAATGTGCAAATAAAAGGAAAAGAAAATGAATAAAAACTAAATAAAACGAAAGTATGCAACATGGAAGGCCAGGATTCAATCTGGAAATGAGAGGGTTGACTGCGCGCCAGATCCAATGGGCCACATTCAAACTGGGCTAAACTTAATTAATTAAATAAATTAAACCTAATTAAGTTAATGACAAGATCTGGGCCATTGGATGCGCGCGGGAAAAGACCTGGTCAACTCATCCAACGCCTGAAATTCAAACCTGAAGCCCTAACCCTAATTACCCATTAATGACTTTTAGGTCACCGGAGACGAGCTTCGGTCGTCTTCTCCGGTGACCTTCTCCCCTGAAAACTTCCAAATCCTTCCCTAGGTCACTAAAATGAAATCTAAAACCCTGGAAATGTTCCTCAACCCCTCACGAATCAAACCCCTCTCTCAAAACAAATTTATTCTTCCTAAACAAACTGAATCGAAGAAAATGAGTTCTAGGGCACGCAGGTTTCAGAGACAAATTAAACTCTCAAATCAAAGCCATTTTCAAAACCAAAGACATATTCATGATCAGGACAACACAAAGAACAAGTTTGTAACAAGGAAAATGATTTCTGGAAAAATAATTTTCAAGCTACCTGAGATTTGAAGCTTTCAGTTTGAAGACTTTCTGGCCACTTCCTTCAGTGCAAACTACTCCACTTGGTCCCCAGAAGATGTTTGAATGCTCAAATAGAGTTTAAGCTGGCTGGATAGTGAGATTCGAAAGCTTCTGCTCAAGCTTGATCAGAAATGGCAATGGTGAAATAGAGAGCTTCAGGTCATGGTGAATGGTTGTTTGTGATCCTGAGGGTGAATGGAGAAGCTTTACAAAGTTTGTTTGACTGTTTGTGAGCTAGGATGAGAGTTTCGAATGAAACTGCAAGCTGGTGTCAAAATGGTGCAGTGATGTTGTAGCTTGTTTAAGGCTTGGTTCTTGGTTGCTTTGGGCTCAATGAGACATGGTGAGATGATTGGTAAAGATGGTTTGGATGTATGTGAGCTGGGCAGAGAGTTTCGAAGGCAAAAGCAAAGTGGAGTGTTCTTGTGTTTGTGTGTGTATGAGATGTTTCAGCCTTGCCTTCTCATATCTTTTGCTTGCAAATTGTCCACATAACTCTCTCTCATTGGTCAGTTGATTGGACATGTGCTTTATTGATTGGTAAGTTGCCTTTTGCAAAAAGTCAAGAATTGTGTAAGAGAGGTATGGCTCATGATCTAGGCAAGTACATGGCATGGGCTGCGCAGCAAAGGGTGAGGTGAGAGGCTAGCCAAAGTCAGCATCCAATGTCATAAGTTGTAGGAAGTGGAATGAGTGGTTTTGCAACTTGGTGTAACTTGGTTCACATGTGATTTCTTTTGCTTAACCAAACATAAACCATAGGCATTCTTGGTCCAAATCTGATTTTTAGGACTTAGGGAATGTTTATGTGCTGGTTTGAAATGAATTAGAGGCTGCAATATGCATTGGTCCAAGATTTTGCAAAATTCTCACTTAGGGCATGCCTTGAAAATCAATGATTTTAGCCAACTTTGCCTTGCCATAACTTTTGATCCAAAAAGAGTTTGATCATGTTCTTGTACTTTTTGAAAAGGGAAAGATGAGATCTACAACTTTCATGACCAAAGTTTTTCCATTTGAAGCATTTTTGGATCAATAATCAAGGCTTGAAAAATGACATAAAATGAAGCATTCTTGAAAAGTCAACTATGCCCAAAAAGTCAACATTTGCAAAAACCCTAAATTCTTGATTTCTATGAACTTCAACCTTCCTCCATGATCAAATAAAGATCATATACACTCAAAATGATGAAGATCAACCATTGGTTGGGTCATTGGGGGCCTCAGATGCCCTGATTTTACACTGACTTGTCTGAAAAGTCAACCCTTGATCAGATGACTTCCCCATGGAATTTCTTCATGAAAATTGATATGCATACTCCCTATACCATATAGAGATCAATGGAAACAAGAGTGACCAAAAAAATTGGAGTCATGGCCTCTGAAACCAAAACCCTAATTTTCAGTCAACTGTGCAGTCTAAACTGGCTCTGCATCACCTCAAACCCTAGTTCTTGTGATTCCTCTGCAATTTTGACTTTGAGGAGATGAAATATGATATAAGAACACACATGGACCACTTTGAGTTGATTAGTGGCCTTTGGAATGGCTCAAGATGCTTTGGGATTGCTCAGATCACAAACCCTAAGTGCAGATGCCTTAAAACTATGCAGTGAAACAAAAATGAGATATGAGTTGATATGATTGTGTTTATGCATATGATATGATCACAAGCCATGGTGTGAATGAGTGAGGGTAAATTTGGGGTGTTTACACACGCCCTCTCACCAAACGCGTATGCGTCTTTCCACTAAACCAACCAACCTGTTGTGATATACAAATAAGAAAATAACATAATATTTTAAGTCAGAAATTCAAATATGGGATTCGCGCCAACTAGCTTCTTCTTCAACCTTGTGACATACGAATTTTGCTGCGAAATCTGCCAGGGTTTTTCCTGCGAAAACAGAATTGTAACAAAACCTGCGAAATTCAAACATGGACAAAACAGCAAGATTTTGTAAAATTGATTATGCCATTAAGTTCTTAACAAGGTTTCCAATGATTCTACGTTCTTAGAATCCATTTATATGGGCTGGATTGAAGAACCCCAATTGGAGTCATAAACCCTAAAAATGGTATATCACGCATTAGGCTATGAAACTTCATCAATCGCTCCAGATTTCATCTATAGTCATCAACAAACACAATTATGTAATCAAATTTCAATTATATGCAAGGAATCATTGGAATCGAAAAAAAATTATTCAAGAGCAAAGTGGATTCGGGTTGGCCAATGTAGTGCACATGGGATGCAAATGAGTGATGCCTTAGCTTCAGTGATGTCTAAAGAACACGTCTATGTTCTTAGTTTACCTTGAAACCTCTTAGATTGAAGAATCCGAATCTCACTTTTTTGATGAATTTTGAGTTTTTGAATCTTACCCTTGGCTGCTGGAATTCGTGGTTTGAGGCTAGGGTTATCTTTAGTATATATATGAGAATGAATTAGGTCAGAAATATGGATTGGTTGTGTGAAAATTTGATCCAAAAAATATTGAAAAAGATCATGTTGTAAAAGTCAAATATTTGCTCATGAAGACTTGCTATCTTTGGATTAGTCACATGATTTCCTTCTCTTTAAGCTTCAATCACTAATTAAGAATTTCTAGAACCTCAATCTTCACCCAAAAATAGATTTTCACATTTTATATTTATTTAAAATGATTTTTATGAATTAAATCAATAATAAATAAAAATAAAATAATAAAAATGCTGAATTTTGGTCAATTGGGTCGTGCATAATGATATGAGATGGATTGGATCACAACTTAGCAAGCCCATTTGGAAAGAATTACTTTTAGGCCTCCATTTTCAACATAAACCATCACAAAATTTCCCAACTTTGCAAGGGCACATCTCCCTCAATTTTAAAGGTATGAGGGTGTTCTTGGACTTTTTGGAAAGCTTGAAGAGTCATCTAAACAAACCCATTGGTTTTAGGTCCATATCATTTACCAATCTCAAGTTATGCCCTTTTGAAGTTGTTGACTTTTTGTTGACTTTTGAAATGACCTATAATGTCTTAGATCATATCTTTCAAATGAAGCATTTTTGGGCTTAACTTTCAACATCAAAGTTGTAGAGAATTCAATTTCCTTCAAAATGAGCTTTGGATGGAAACTTGGTGATGAAGTATGTGAAAGTTATGATTGGTCAAAGTTCAGTTGACTTTTACTGAGGAAACCCTAATTTAGAAACTCCTGATTATTGATGATCTGGAATCTCCTTGATGAATCATGATCAACCCTTGATCAAATGATGAATTTTACTTCATATAATTGATGTTGGCAAAAAATCATGAAGTTTGACTTTGGTTTGACCACCGTTGACCTCAGTTTGACTTTTTAACTGCATTGACTGATTTTGACTTATCTGATCATCTGACTGAGCAAACTTTTGAGAAAAGTCTTGAAACTTGACATGGGGGTTCTTACACACATATAAGATGTTATGAAACTCACTTGAGGTATTGGAAGTCCATTTAGCCTGATTAAAGTCAAAACCCTAGTTTTGGATGCACTGCTTAGGAGGTGCATTGTCTGAGGGAATTGTCAACTCTTTTGACCAATTGTGAACTTTGTGAACCTTGTGAACCATCATAAAATGTCTTGTGAACCTCATGGGAGGTATTGTGAAGCTTGTGAACCTTGTGAACCTTCAAGAAGTAACTTGTGGACTTCATGAACCTCATGAAAGGTCTTGCAAATGTAGAGAAACTTGTGAACCTTGTGAACCTTCTTAGCACACAAAGTCTTGTATTGTGAGGGCAAATTTTGGGGTGCAACAGGGGGGGGGGAGAAGTTCATTTCACTTTTTCTCTCCTACGATTAACCGGACCTCCAGCGAGTAACTCCCACTTCTCAATGTAACCACCACCGTCGCTGCCGTTTACTACTGTTGTTTGCCCGCCATCACCATGTTAGGTAACCTTTCAAGTCCCCCTTTTTCTGGAAATTTATATGCTTATTAGGCAATTATAGTGGCGGTTTTCTCGCTTAAAGTAGGCAGATTTCTATTTTAGGTGTGTTTATAGGGTTTGTGTATGAATGCCTCGGGCTCAAGTTGAGTACGTCGGACAGAACTAGCGTATTTTGATGAGTGAACCGGTCAAAACTAGTAGGATTAGATGAATATTGCGAGCATCTTATGAATACGACGAGTGAGAGTTTCTTAATTTTCTTAGGAATTTTGGGCGTTCCACGAGTGCCCGGGTGGGATCTTTACTAGTCCCCTCGTTGGTTAGGGAAATTTTAATATGAGCACTTCGGGCGTTCGACCCCTTCGCCCTTTCACTTGAACTGCGGTGGAAGGGTGGATTTGATGCGACGTCAAATTCACTTGTTCCTTCTGATTTTCAGGTACTGCTAACTAGAGTAATTCCGAGGAAAGGGACTCAGTCGCTTCCTCGACTGAGCATGGTGAATTCTCGTGGGTTGCCGACAAGCCATTGGAAGTAGAGTCACGCTTCATGGATGAAGACGTCCCCGTTTTAACGGTAGTCGAGGAATTGGGCCCCGAGGGTCCTCCCAACTGGTTGTGTTACGCTTTCCGAGAGGAAGATGGGATATGCTCGCGTTTTACGGGGAAACGCTTCGCAATGTATGAGTTCTCCTTCCGGGAGGCGAGAATGAGACTCCCCTTCAATGACTTTCAGATGGGGGTCTTCAAATGGATAAGACTGGAACCTTCGCAGCTTCATCCCAATGCGATCTCATTTATTTGGGCGTTCGAGCTAGTCTGTTGGTATCTCGAGATTGGTTGCACGCTACCCCTCTTCTTCCGTGTCTTTCATCTACAACGCTCAAGTGGAGATGGGCGGCACAACTTGGTGTCCTTCAAGAAGCCTTAAAGGCTGTTCAAAACTTATGTTGACTCTGTCCGCAATTTCAAGGACAGGTGGTACACGGTGAAACCTATCACCAAGACGCTCTCGACACTTTATATTTCTTGAAGCGGGATGCCAATGGTGAGGAGCAATTGATGTCGAGAATCCCCCTCAGATGGCAGCCCAATCATTTCGATCTACCGACCAGCCATTACCGTGCAAGGCATGCGAGCTTGGGGACTGAGGATAGGTTGTCTTATAAAAAACCGTTGGATTATGTCCATAGTTTCCTTCAGGCTATATGCTTAGATAGATCGGGCAACCCCTACCTAGGAGAGGATGGGTCACCCATCCTAGAATCTCGGCTAATTAATACCAAAGTTGTGCTCGAGTGTAGTACGGACGAGGAAGCTATTAGGTTGTTAGGTAGTGTTTCTTGGTCCTCTTGCTCCTTCTATTGTTCTATCTGTTTTGATGATCCTCTTTTATTTTGCAGGTAAGATGCCCACAGTTAGGGAGCGTGTATTGAAGCTGGCCAATCAGGTCGGGGCCACAGGCAGGGTTCCAACAAAGAAGAAGATTAAGGTTACAAGTCATATCCAGGAGGTGGAAACAGAGCACGGGGTTGGTGGCTCTAGTACTCCCAGCCCGGCCCCTGACTCCCCTCAAGCAATCACACAACAAATTTCTCCAATATCAATACCGGACAGCCCTCCCCCGTTCAACAACTTTCCTCGCTCGAAGCGCCAGCGGACTGATGGGTCGCTTGCCCGGTCAAATGCTGTGGGCGGTAGTTGTAACACCCCATTCTACCCGCAATTAATTATAATTAAATCAGAGTTCAACAAAAACGGGGCATCACATTTTCTTCTTAAAAATCATATATCACAAACACATCAAGTAATAAATCAAGTCTTCATTATGCAGCAGAAATCATTAAAGTCATAAACATCAAATCTTAAAATTAAATCAACTTTAAAATAACTCATCAAAATCCAAAACATCTTTAATCAACTAAAACGAAACAGAAGTTCAATTAAAATCAAGCATTCGCTAATCCCCCCGAAATGTTACATATCAGAATGACCAACGACTCAAACCATCTACAGACTCTTCGCTACTCAGGATCACCTGCACGTTACCAACAGAGGGTAACAGCCAACATAAAGGGGTGAGATATCCATAATTATAAACAGGATACAATAATAAGCATATATAAGTAAATTCATTCAATCACCCATTCACATCATAATCATCATGAACATCGTATTATCATAACATCTATAACATCCACATAAATCATTCAACAATGCAATTCATATGCGACTAGACAATGTATGCATGTGGTACCATTCAGAGAAAACTCCCATCTTAAAATTCATGCCATTTAGGTGGGCATCATCAAAACATAAGTCTTCGTCTCAAACATCATGTTTGCCATTCCAGTCCATCTTAATTATTCAAATGTATGCGGTATGAGATTGGCATACAACACAATCATACATCATAAACATCGTTCAAGCAAATCATCTTAGTTTATCTTACATCATTATAACATCACCATATCATTGGTCATAAGACCTACATCCGAATACATCATCACAAAAGAGTAAAATTGTCTTAATCGTATTAGTTCATCATATCCAAGTCCATCCATCTAAATTCTTCTAACAATCTTAAATCATCTTATCATTAACCTCTAATTACATTCATCATTAATTATTAGTTGCCAAACATCTTAAGGATCATCAGAAAAAGGAACGGATGCAAAACGATAGGCGAATCACTTCAAAATCACAAAAACGCATACATGCTGCCCAAACACATACCAAAAGCGTATCACCCTTCTCCATATGCGTATCACTTTATGCTCATACGCCCCATACGCGTATCACCTTACGCTCTTACATGTACACTATGCAAACGACCAGAGAGCCTGCAAAAACCACTCCCCATACGCGTAACAGGCGACGTACCACCAGGTGTTACGTGTATCAGCTTGTCCCATACGCGTAATCCAGATATGTTACGTAAATTAACAGAAACCACACCATTTCATCTCCTACTACGGGTTCATTCATTCTATCTCCTTAATTTAGTCCTATTTGGGTTTCTACCATGTTTTAGGCCCTTAATCCTTCATCTTATTACTCATCTAACATTACTACATCAATTTACCAATCTGTCATCATCATCTAAATCCAAATTCGTCATAATTCATCACACATCTTAGAAAATCATCACAACAAGTATACACAACAGGAATCAACAGAGGATTTACATCAATTATACGATCAAATATTCATCTAATTCATACGAAATCGCACACAAAACATCATACAACAACAACAAGGAAACTAAATAACTCTACCCCATACATACAGATTATTTTCTCCCGGTTATAAGATACGAATCCCACCCTTACCTTTGGATTGAAGGCAGCTCAAATCTATGGATGAAATTCCTACAAAAATCCTCATGAATATCCTTATCCCTAGCTCTTGCTCTCTCTAAGACTCGTTCTTTCTCCAAAAATTCTGATTATGACTAATTCTTTATAAACCCTTACTAATCCTATTTTTCTTATTTTAATTAAAATGTCATAAAAATAATACTAATATTATTATTACTAAAATTCATTTAATTAATCGACTAATGTAGTTCTATCTACACCCCTCAATGTTACTATTAGAATTCCCCAAAATAAGTTTATCTCCTAAATCAGCTTAAATCGTCTTAATCAAATAATCATCTTAATAACAAACATCACACTTAACAACAAATCAACTCAAAATAATTTAATTAAATAAATTAGTTAAATCCGGGTGTTACAACTCTCCCCCGCTAGAACATTTTCGTCCTTGAAAATCTTACCTCGCTCAAACAACTCAGGATAAAACTCCTGCATATTTCTCTCTAATTCCCACGTTATACTCTCACCAGCAGCTCCCAGCCAAACAACTTTCACTTGTGCGATCTCTTTACCTCACAAGGTTTTCATCTCTCTATCTTCAATACACACCGACATAGTCTCCACTGTGAGATTATCCTGTACTTGAATATCATCCATACTAACAAAATGAGACATATCAGGAACATACTTTTGAAGTTGCAAAACGTGGAACACATATGCAAATTCGACAAATTAGGCGGTAAAGACACTCGATAATCAACCTTTCCAACTCTGTCCAAAATCTGATATGGACCAATAAACCTCGGAGTAAGCTTCTTAGACTTCAACACTCTTCCAACACCAGTTACAGGCGTAACTCTCAAAAACACATGCTCACCAGCTTGGAATTCCAAATCCTTCCTTCGCTTATCATGGTAACTTTTCTGTCTACTCTGAGACGCTTTCATATTTTCTCTGATCAACTTAACTTTCTCGGTAGTTTCTCGGACTAACTCAGGTCCAAGCACTATACTTTCACCAGATTCATGCCAACATAACAGAGTCCTACATCTCCGACCATACAATTCCTCAAAAGGTGCCATCCCAATACTAGAATGATGACTGTTATTATACGTGAATTCTATCAACGAAAGATAAGTATCCCACGAACCTCCATGCTTAAGGACACACGCCCTCAACAAATCTTCCAATGACTGAATAGTCCTCTCAGTATGTCCATCCGTCTGGGGATGATAAGCTGAACTCAACCTCAACCTAGATCCCAATGCCTCTTGCAAACTCTTCCAAAATTCTGACGTAAACCTCGGGTCTCTATCTGACACAATGATCAACGGAACACCACGCAGTTTCACAATCACTCTGACGTAGATTTCTTCCAACTTAGACACCGAAAAACATATACTGATAGGAATGAAGTGAGTTGACTTTGTTAACCTATCAACAATTACCCAAATCGAATCATGCCCTCTCGCAGTATTACGCAATCCTATAACAAAATCCATAGAAATGCTATCCCATTTCCATTTTGGAATCTCCAATGGTTGCATCAATCCCACAGGCTTCTGATGTTCAACTTTATACTTATGACAAGTCAAACAAGCATACACGAAACATGCCACATCTTCCTTCATACCAGACCACCAAAACAACTTCTTCAAATCTTGATACATATTAGTGTGATACATGGCATGGGTTTTGAAGTTGTCAAAAACTTGGCATGACGGACAATGGTTGTGGATCACAAAGTAAAATAAAGAAAACTCATTTTGGTAAAAATAAACTGAACGATCCGACTTACATCCTTCCATAAGCCGACTCATTTAGTGTGTTGGTTATCAATTTTCCTCGGGTCCCAACAGGTTGTCTGTCATCAAATTTTGGCCGACTCATTGGGTCTGTATGAGCCGACTCAAAACCCCTCATGAGCCAACTCATTTAATTGTTTATTCTCAAATGTGCTCGGGTGTCAACATGCTACCTGCCATCAAAATTTGGTCGGCTCATCCAGTCTTTTGAGTAGGCTCATCTGCTGATTTAAGCTGACTCATTCCTGTAACTGTCATTTTTTTATTAATTCTTGCTTTCTATTTTTCTATCATTAACTAACCAATATAAATAGCTGAGTTTATTTTGAGAGGGTTAACAAGAAAAGTGAAAGATATACACACTTCTCTCTTCATCTTCTTCTTCCTTGCATCCATCAACAATCACACACAATAATCTTTGTTGATCAAGGTGTTAGTTTCGAAGGTAACGTTCAATCGTGAAATAGAGATTTCAGATTGGGTTTTGAGAGTGTGGGTTTTTCTTGGAAAAATCTGAAGGATTGTTTCCTCCAAGATCATTGAAGGTTTGGGGGTTTTTGCACACAACCATCATTCGTACATTCAGCCGAGTGAGGTAGATTGAAGATCAAGTGGATCATTCTTTCATATCACAGTAGACGGAGGATTACGAGGATATTTGTGGGTTCACAAGTGTTGAAGAAACTCAACCGTGCTCAAAGTTTGAAGGATCGTATATCCTTGTAAGAAGGGAAAAATTAACCGGAGGTTTTCTCGACACACATGGAGGACTTGATTCGACTTTGAATCAAGGGACGAGAAGAAGATTTAACAGCACTCACGAGACGGATTGGTTTGTTGTTCCATTTTTCTTCTTGTAAAACAATTTCAATATTAATCAAATTTCCCAATTCGATTGTGAATTGGGGGCAGAGTACTTCTAGCGAGAACGGTGAAGGAATTGCCTAAACAAATTCCTCGTGTTCTTTACTCTTTTTTTCATTTTTACTTCTGCATACTTTGATTTTGCGTGACTTGAAAATTCTGGTGTGTCAAAGTAGTGCATACAAGTCATTTGAAAAATTGTTGTACTCAAAAGTGACAACAACTTTGTGAAAAATTATGCATTACTTGATACAACTAAACCACACTTTGTGTATTGCACACTAAGTGTTTGTCAAAAAATCAAATCACACAAAATCAATTATTTTGTGCTTATTTCTCTAAATCATTGTTAAGAGTAGTCTATCAATTATGGCATAATCAAGTGCATCAATTGTGTCGTATTAATTCATCTTGTTAACATTCAATTCCCATTTGGTTTAACACGTATATCCGGTCTCATGTGACTTCATTTAATATTAGACGATTTTCCGGGGAACTTCCGCAATATATTTTCAATAAATTTTTGAAAAGTAAAACTTTGAAAAAGGGATCTATTTAACCCCCTTCTAGATCCGTGCTATCGTTTAACACTTAGTAGCTCCTGGGTGAATACTCAAATTACTCTTATGACTCTCTTCAAGAATACTCTTTTTCATACCAGCATCATCAGGAATACAAATCCGATCATGCAACCTCAAAATACCATTTGCATCTATCCTGAAATCACTATTCTCTGTCTTACCACATCCACCCATGATATCTACCAATTTCACATCTAACTTCTGAGCCTCTCTGATATTATCCAGAAAATCATTATTAATCTTAAGCATACCCAACTTTACACTTTGCAATGTTACTTCGCAAACCAAACTCATATCATGAAACTACTCAATTAATTCCAATTCCTTAATCATCGTTGCTTACATATGCAAAGTCTTACGACTCAAAGCATCAGCTACCACATTAGCTTTACCCGGATGGTAATTCAAACCAAAATCATAATCTTTCAACAATTCCAACCATCTACGTTTCCTCATATTCAATTCTTTCTGATCAAACAGATACTTCAGACTCTTATGATTGTTAAACACTTCAAATCGAGAACCATACAGATAGTGTCTCTAAATCTTCAACACAAATACTACTGCAGCAAGTTCTAAATCGTGCATAGGATAATGCTGTTCATGCACTCGCAATTGTCTCAATGCATATGCAATAACCTTATTATTCAACATAAGCACGCCTCCTAAACCCATCAATGAAGCATCACAATACACCACAAACGGTTCATCTGGATTAGGTAATGTCAAAACCGGATCCGACGTCTACCTCTTCTTTAACTCTGTAAAACTCTCTTCACAACGAATATCCCAAACAAAAGCTTTACTTTTACAAGTCAACCTAGTCAAAGGAAGTGCCAACTTAGAAAATCCTTCAATAAATCTTCTATTATAACCAGCTTACCCCAAAAAGCTCCTAATTTATGTAGCCGATCTTGGAGTTTCCCATTGTAATACAGCTTCTACTTTAGAAGGATCTACTGAAATACCACTACCTAAAATAACATGACCAAGAAAACTGACTTCTTTTAACAAAAATTCACACTTAGACAACTTCGCATATAACTTCTTTTCTCTCAAAACTTCCAACACAGTCTTCAAATGCTCTATATGTTCCTCTTCCGACTTGGATTAATCAGAATATCATCAATGAACACAACTACGAAACGATCGAAATACGTATGAAAAATATGATTCATGTACTCCATGAATACTCCTGGCGCATCAGTTACACCGAAAGGCATCACCGGATACTCGTAATCTCCATACCTTGTTCTGAACACAGTCTTCTGAATATCCTCATCTTTCACTTTGATCTGATGATAGCCCGATCTTAAATCTATCTTGCTGAATACACAAGCACCCACCAACTGATCCATCAAATCATCAATCCTTAGAAGCAGATACATATTCTAAATCGTTACTTTATTCAGCTGTCTATAATCTACACAAAGTCTCATACTTTCATCTTTCTTCTTTACTAACAACACTAGAGCTCCCCACGGCGATACACTTGGTCTCATAAACTTCTTCTCAAGTAATTCTTCTAACTATTTCTTCAATTCTGACAATTCAGATGCAAACATTCTATATGGTGCCATAGAAACAGGTCTAGTACCAGGTACAAGATCAACCGCAAACTCAACTTCTCTTTCTGGCGGCACATCAAGAATTTCATCAGGAAAAACTTCAGGAAAATCACTTACCACTTGCAATTCCTCAATCTTAGCCTTGCTTTCAATTGATAGCGTCACCATTAATGAAAACATCTGAGCTTCCTCTTTCATCAATTTCTGCAATTCTCTTAAAGACAACCACCCAACTCCTTCCTCTTCCGGAGTAGAAAACCTCACCGACTTACAATAACAATTTATATGAACATAGTTATACTCTAACCAATTCATACCTACGATTACATCCATCCCAGTCAACGGAAGACACACCAAATCAACCAAGAAATCTTTATCGAAAATCGATAAAGGACATTTCAAACACACAAGAGAAGCAGTCACTAATCCCTTAGCCAGTGTCAATAATAGTAATTAAAGGAATACTATTAAAGAAACATGTACCTCTGATAAGCCTATCCTCGCTAACGGTCTGAGTTCCTACCAACGTGAACACTTTTCCCATCTGATCCTTCTTTAGTTTCTGAAACTTGCTACCAATGTGCCCTCTTCACCATAATTAAAATAGACTACCTCTTTATGCTTACAATCATTCATTGTATGCCCAATCTTGCCACATCGGAAACACCTCTTAATCTCAGCAGTACAAACATTAGTCTTGTGACCATCTTGACCACACTTGTAACAAACAATACTAGCAGGAGGATCTCCCTCACCAGTTCTCTGACCCGAAGCAGTCTTCTGCTTACTCTTGCCAGCCGAAACATCATATGTCTTACCATGATTCTGTTGGTGCTTGCCTCTTCTGTCATTCACAATTTTGTAATGAGCATTACTATCTTCCTCGAAAATCCTACAACTATCAACCAGATCAGAAAACACTCGAATCTTCTAGTATCCGACAACCTTCTTAACCTCAGAACGCATCCCATTCTAAAACTTGATGCACTTAGAGAATTCTTCTCCAACTCCATCATAATGTGGATAAAACTTAGACAACTTAATAAACTTTGCAGCATAGTCAGTCATTGACATGTTTCCCTTCTCTAGCTCAAGGAATTCAACTTCTTTCTTACAACGAACATCTTCAGGGTAGTACTTTCTCAAAAACTTTCGGCGGAAAACAACCCAAGTGACCTCTTCACCTACCGCTTCCAATCTCACACGAGTTCCTAACCACCAGTCATCAGCCTCAAGTTCTAGCATATACGTACCATAACGAACCTTATGCAATATCGTACAATCCATCACTTAGAAGATTCTCTCAATATCCTTCAACCACTCCAATGCTGCATCAGGGTCATACTTACCCTTGAAAGTAGTCGGATTCTCCCTCTGAAAATTCGCCAAACTACGAGATCCCTCATTCTCGCCAGCATTAGGTAGGTTCTGCACAGCTTGTGCCATTTCTTGCATTGCAGCAACCATATCAGCGTCATTTCTTCCAACCATCACAATTTAAACACCACAACAAGAACAAGGATTAGCATAAAATAACAATACTCGATTGTTAAACAACTAAAACTCGACACTTGGCCGAACATACCGACTTGCTCTGATACCACTTAATGTAACACCCCATTCTACCTGCAATTAATTATAATTAAATCAGAGTTCAACAAAAACTGGGCATCACATTTTCTTCTTAAAAATCATATATCGTAAACACATCAAGTAATAAATCAAGTCTTCATTATGCAACGTAAATCATTAAAGTCATAAACATCTCATCTTAAAATTAAATCAACTTCATAATAACTCATCAAAATCCAAAACATCTTTAATCAACTAAAATGAAATAGAAGTTCAATTAAAATCAAGCATTCGTTAATCCCCCCGAAGTGTTACATATCAAAGCGACCAACGACTCAAACCATCTACGAACTCTTCGCTACGCAGGATCACCTGCACGTTACCAACAGAGGGTAACAGTCAACAGAAAGGGGTGAGATATCCACAATTATAAATAGGATATAATAATCAACATATATAAGTAAAGTCATTCAATCACCCATTCACATCATAATCATCATGAGCATCGTATTATCATAACATCTATAACATCCACATAAATCATTCAACAATGCAGTTCATATGCGACTCGACAATGTATGCATGTGGTACCATTTGGAGAAAACTCTCATCTTAAAATTCATGCCATTTAGGTGGGCATCATCAAGACATAAGTCTTCGTCTCAAACATCATGTTTTCCATTCCAGACCATCTTAAATATGCAAATGTATGCGGTATGAGAATGGCATACAACACAATCACACATCGTAAACATCGTTCAATCACATCGTCTTAGTTTATCTTACATCATTATAACATCACCACAACGTTAGTCATAAAACCTACATAAAAATACATCATCACAAAAAAGTAAAATCGTCTTAATCGTCTTGGTTCATCATCTCTAAGTCCATCCATCTAAATTATTCTAACAATCATAAATCAACTTATCATTGACCTCTAATTAAATTCATCATTAATTATTCGTTGCTAAACATCTTACGGATCATCAGAAAAAGGAACAAACACGAAACGATAGGCGAATCGTTGCGAAATCACAAAATTGCATACCTGCTACCCAAACGCGTACCAAACACGTATTACCCTTCTCCATACGCGTATCACTTTACGCTCATACGCCCCATACACGTATCACCTTATGCTCTTACGTGTACACTACGCAAACGACTAGAGAGCCTGCAAAAACCACTCTTCATACGCGTAACAAGCGGCGTACCACCAGGTGTTATGCGTATCAGCTTGTCCCATACACGTAATCCAGATCTGTTACGCAAATAAACAGAAACCACACCATTTCATCTCCTACTACGGGTTCATTCATTCTATCTCCTTAATTCTGTCCTATTTGGGTTTCTACCATGTTTTAGGCCCTTAATCATTCATCTTATTACTCATCTAAGATTACTACATCAATTTACCAATCTATCATCATTATCTAAATCCAAATTCATCACAATTCATCACATCAATCATACACAACAGGAATCAACAGAGGATTTACATCAGCTATATGATCAAATATTCATCTAATTCATACGAAATCGCACACAAAACATTATACAACAACAACAAGGAAACTAAATAAATTTACCCCATACATACAAATTATTTTCTCCCAGTTATAAGATACGAATCCCACTCATACCTTTGGATTGAAGGAAACTCGAATCTATGGATGAAATTCATACGAAAATCCTCTTGAAGATCCTTAGCCCTAGATCTTGCTCTCTCCAAGACTCGTTCTTTCTCCAAAAATTCTGATTATGACTAATTCTTTCTAAACCCTTACTAATCCTATTTTTCTTATTTTAATTAAAATGTCATAAACATAATACTAATATTATTATTACTAAAATTCATTTAATTAATCCCCTAATGGGCTTCTATCTACACCTCTCAATGTTACTATTAGAACTCCCCAAAATAAGTCTATCTCCTAAATCAGCTTAAATCGTCTTAATCAAATAATCATCTTAATAACAAACATCACACATCACACTTAACAAAAAATCTACTCAAAATAATTTAATTAAATAAATTAGTTAAATCGGGGTGTTACAGTAGTTCGTATGGTGACCAGGGGAGCTATCAGTTGCCCCTTGTTATCTGGAGCGGGTTTTCTTCAACGCTGAAGGCACCTTCGTAGTGTCGGCCACTGAAGCAAAGGCATTGCTCGACCAGGAGGTGGAGGACAGATGGGCTGGTTTGGCTCAGAACGTTGCTGATGTTATCCAGGTTATAGAGACAGCTTTGGTTCTGTCCGACACAACCAACAACACTGCAGAGTTGGAGGTTGCAGAAGAAGCCCTTCAGACTATGTGGGCTAAAAGGGACAAGCTCTCTAAAGATTTGGCCGACTACAATGAGGAGCACAAGCTCCAAGAAAGGTTGAGTTCTATGCTAGAGGATGTCAAGCGCAAGCGAGATACCCTGGCTGAAGAAAACAATGGTTTGAAGGAGTATGCAGTTGAACTCAACAAGGCCGTCGAGGAATCTGGGCGTCTCCGTACGAGGGTCGAGCTGCTGGTAAGGGTCGTCTGCCCTCTTGATGATGAGACTGAGGAGGAGTTGGCCCTACTTGCTCGTGGTGACCTGGTTCTCCGGATCAGGAAACTCGAGAAAGATCTTGTGGTCTTCTTCAAAGAGGGGTTCGATAATGCTACTGACCAGCTCAAGGTCGTAAATTCGGGGCTCGTGACCAAGGGGTCGACTCATAACTACAGCGTGACTGATGGGGAGATTGTCTTCACCTTCGTCCCTGGGGAGGAACTGGAGGAGGAGGACGACAACGAGGAGGAGTAGGTCTGGGCAGTGGCCCTTAGTTTATTTTGAATTTCTGGCTTGCGTGCCTGTTTTGATTGTTGTAATGGCCTGCGTGCCACTTTTGTATGTACTTTAACGACCAGGTTTTGGCTGGGTTAAATATAATATTTTGTTCGACATTCGATAGTGTTTGTTACCTTTGTTTGAATTGGTGTTTGTTTGAACTTTTTTGCTCGACTGTATAGGCTTGTTGGTTTAGGGAACCGACGAGGTGGCGGGTTTTACGTCCATCGTGAATCGGGAATATAGTCGCGATTGGACACCCTGATCCCGTGGCTTGGGCCTTCCCATCGCAAGCTGGGTACACTGCCGACATGGTACTACGATGTTGGAGCTTGTTTGAGATGTCTAACATCGGGGAGGGTTGTGCTCGCCTTATGTGGGCGTTATCCTCCCTTTCGATTAGTGATGAAGGTTTGTGGTCGTACCTCCCACGCCTTCGTAAGCCGTTTTAGCTATAGTACTACTTAAGTTTTTTTGCATTCCATGGTCGAGCAAGTTCTTCACCTTGCAGGTTTTCAAGGTAATAGGCCCCGTTGCCCGTATTATCTCGGACACAATACGGGCCTTCCCAGTTAGCGGTTAGCTTGCCTTCTTGTGAGTTTTTCTGGTTCCGTCTGAGGGCCAGGCTGCCCACATGGAATTTTCTTTTTATGACTTTCGCGTCGTGGCGTAAAGCTATTTTTCTGTTTAAGGGAAGCTTCTCGTAGGGCTGCCTTAGAGAGGATTTCCTCAACGAGATCCAGCTTGACACGCAGAGCCTCGTCGTTCAGTTCCTCATCAAGGGGTTCTTCTATGCACCATGTCGGTTCTCGAATTTCTATGGGGATGACCGCCTCGGTCCCGTAGGTCAGCCTAAATGGAGTCTCCCCGGTTGTGGAGTGTGGGGTCGTGCGGTATGCCCAAAGAACAATGTGTAGCTCCTCGACCCAAGCTCTTTTCGCCTCGCCTAGTCTACGTTTCAACCCTCGTAGGATGACCCTGTTGGATGCTTCCGCTTGGCCGTTAGTTTGAGGGTGCTCGGCAGACGTGAAATGTTGCTTCGTGCCCAAACTTGCGAAGAAGTCCTGGAATCTTCCATCCATGAACTGTGTTCTATTGTTGGTGATGAGGACTTGGAGTATGCCAAAGCGGGTGAGGATATTTCTTTTGAAGAACCGAAGAATGTTCTATGCTGTAATTTTGGCCAGGGCCTCGACTTCAATCCACTTTGTAAAATAGTCCACCCCTACGATGAGGTATTAGTTATGGAAAGAGCCGGTCACGAAAGGTCAGAGGATATCCATTTCCCACCACGTAAATGGCCACGGGGAGGAGAGCGTTTTCAGCTCTTTGGGGGGAGCGAGGTGCATATCAGCATGTCTTTGGCACTTGTCTCATTTCTTGACATGTTCTTTGGCATCGTGTTGCATTGTTGGCCAGTACTAGCCTGCTCGCAAAGCTTTACGTGCGAGTGACCTCCTGCTAAGATGTTGAGTGTCGATCCCCCTGTGGATTTCGCCCAGGATGTCGGGGACTTTTTTCTCTTCGATGCATTTGAGTAATGGAATGGAGAAGCCACGCCGGTAGAGTTTGCCTTCGAGGAGGACATACGGGAATGCCATTCTTTTGGTTGCGGCCGCTTCTTTAGGGTCTGTAGGGAGTTCGTCTCTTGTGAGGTAGTTATAGATGGGCATCATCCAACAAAGACCATCGCCAATGGCGTTTACTTCGGGTGGAGGAGGTGACTTCTCGATGCTAGGTCGGGGAAGGATTTCCTGAATCACGAACTTGTTCCCGTCCATCTTTCGCGTACTTGCCAACTTAGATAGGACGTCTGCTCGGGTGTTGTGTTCGTGGGGGATGTGTTGGACCTCCCACGCGTCGAATGTTTAGAGTTTATCTTTCATTAGAGCTAAGTATTCAATGAGATTGTCATTCTTAGCCTGGTATTCTCCTCGAACCTGCGACGCCACGATTTTAGAGTCGGTTGATATCTTCACTTCTTTCGCTCCCAAGTCTTTGGATAATATTATACCCGCGACGAATTCTTCATATTCGGCCTATTTATTAGAGACCGGGAAGGCCAATGCCAGGGATACCTCGATCAGAATACCATCTTTGTTCTCGAGGATGATACATGCGCCACTTCCCGTCGAGATGGAAGCGCCGTCCACAAAGATTTTCCATTTGTGGGTGCCACTAGCTGGGACTGGGCTATGCGTCATTTCGTCGACAAAGTCTTCCAGGACCTGGGACTTTAGAGCTTTCCTGCTCTCATACTGGATGTTAAACTCCTAAAGTTCTAGCGACCATTTCAGCATTTGGCCGACCATGTCTGGTCGGCCGAGCAGTTGTTTGACGGGTTGGTCTGTTCGGACTTTAATTGTATGGGCAAGGAAGTAATATCGCAGCCTCCTCGCGGTGTTTATTAAGGCTAAGGCGACTTTCTCGATCTGTTGATACTTGAGCTCGGGGCCCTGGAAGGCTTTTCTCGTGAAGTAAATAGGTTTTTTCCCGTCAGTGGTTTCTCGTATGAGGACGACACAGACGACCTCCATTGCTACAGATAGGTATAGATATAGAGTCTCTTTCTCTAATGGTTGGGATATGACCGATGGTTCAAAGAGTGCCTTTTTTAGGTGGAGCAGTGTCTGTTCACACTCTTCGGTCCACTCAAAGGTGGCTTCTTTCCGTAATAGTTTGAAAAAAGGGAGGGCGTGTTGAGCGGACTTGGCGACGAAGCGGTACAAAGAGGCGAGCATGCCATTGAGGGTCTGGATGGATTTCTTTGAGTTTGGGGTTGGGAACTCCGAAAATGCCCGACATTTGTCGGGGTTAGCTTCAATCCTGCGTTTGGTTAGGTAGAGGCCGATAAATTTCCCTGCCCGTACACCGAAGGTGCATTTTTCAGGGTTGAACCTCATTTTGCATTGTCTCGCTTACTCGAAAACCTTTCAGAGATGATGTGCATGGTCGACCTCTTCGTGCGATTTCACGAAGTTGGATGGGATTTATGTCAAAGTGATTGTGAAGTTGCACGGTGTTCCTTTGTGTATTGTGTCGGATCGAGACAGATGGCTTATTCACGCTCTTCTCCAGCAGAGATGTTATCCCCGTAGGGCTTCTCGAGATCGAATTAGCGATCATTTCATTCTCAACAGAGTCAGCAGGGACTTATTACTTCCTCATCAGGAATTACCTCTATATTTGCATCATTTCATTGATATGCTCATAACATAGCATCCCTAGTGTCATGGGGCATCATGCCATGCAATTCAACATATGCATATGCATATGCATACCCAACATAATCCAGGTCCATCCTCAGGATGGAAAATTTCTAAAGTCCAACCGCTGATTGGCGAAAGTCCATCCTCAGGGTGGCAAATTTCTAAAGTCCAACCGCTGATTGGCGAAAGTCCATCCTCAGGGTGGCAAATTTCTAAAGTCCAACCGTTGATTGGTGAAAGTCCATCCTTAGGGTGGCAAATTTCTAAAGTCAAACCGTAGATTGGCCAAAGTCCATCCTTAAGGTGGAAAATTTCTAAAAGTCCAACCGTCGATTGGCGAAAGTCCATCCTCAGGGTGGAAAATTTCTAAAGTCCAACCATAGATTGGCGAAAGTCCATCCTCAGGGTGACAAATTTCTAAAGTCCCCCGTAGTGCGATAGAAGTCCCCCGTGGAAAAAAGTCCCCCATAATGTGGCAAAAAATCCCCCATAGTGTGGCAAAAGTCCCTCGTAGTGTGGCAAAAAGTCCCCCGTAGTGTGGAAAAAGTCCCCTGTAGTGTGGCAAAAGTCCAACCGCAGATTGGCGAAAGTCCGTCCTCAGGGTGACAAATTTCAAGAAGTCCAACCGCAGATTGGCGAAAGTCCATCCTCAGGGTGGCAAAATATCTAAGTCCAACCGCAGATTGGCAAAAGTCCGTCCTCAGGGTGGAAAAATATCTGATGTCTAACCGCAGATTGGAAAAAGTCCGTCCTCAGGGTGGCAAGACATCTGAAGTCCGACCGCAGATTGGCAAAGGTCCACCCGCAGTGTGGCAAGTCAGTAGTCTTCTGGCATCATTCAAAAAACAGCCCATGTTTGTTATTCAGCCTCCGTTTACTATTATCTACATCAGAGTTATATCCATAAAAAGTTATCATTTGATGGGGTTTACATCCCTTTTCTTCTTTTCCACAGAGTGCAAATTTTTTGGTTGTTTCTGGTATTCAATCCCTGCATACCTCAAACGTCTGAAAGCCATTCATGTCTACAATGATTGAACATGGGCAGCTGTAACACCCCAAAATTTTCCCTCTCATTTTCATAGCATCTAGCATATCATTTTCATACTTTGAATTGCATTCATAACATAGAAGGATGACATATAACATTCATTGTTGAAGTATATAACATGGTAGTGATTTCACTTCAGATATGGTTGTTTGGTTCTGATTCAAATGAAAGTTTGACCTAATCTTGGGAAAACTATCAAGAGATGGTTTCAACTGTGAGTTATTTGTGCTAGTGGTTCATCCCTCAAGCAATGTGAACCATTCTCAAGTCATTGATTTCATGGGCTATGTTGAAGAAAAATGTGATTAAATTCAAGTATTTTGTGACTGAAGATCACGAAGGGCCAAATCATGGTCAATTAGGGTTTTGCGCAATATATTGAAGTTCATATCTCAATACATAACCTTTCTGATTTTAAGGCATTATGCTTGATCAAGGAGGTTGTTGTACCCCAAAATTTTCCCTCCCATATTCAAGATAATGTATTTCAAGAAGTCTCCTGATGGTCACAAGATTCACAATTGCTCAAAAGGATTTAAGGTTTCATCAAACAAAGCCTCCTCCTAAGCAATGAATCTAAAACTAGGGCTTTGAATTTATCAAGGAAAAATGGACTTCCAAAGCCTCAAGGGGACTTCGTGACATCCCATATACCTCAAATAATCCTCATGTCAAGTTTCAAGGCCTTCCATACAAGTTTGGTTAGTCAGATGCTCAGATACCCAAATATCAGTTAATTTGGTCAACAAGTCAACTGTGGTCAACATAAGTAAAACTTCAATATTTTTGATCAATATCAAGATTATGAGGTGAAATTCATCATTTGATCAAGGGTTGATCATGATTCATCAAGGAAACCTCAGAATCATCAAGAATAAGGAGTTACTAAATTAGGGTTTTGTGCAGGAAACATCAATTGTACTTTGACCAGCCATAACTTTCACATACTCCATCAAAAATTTCCCATCCAAAGCTCATTTTAAAGGAAATTCAATTCTCTACAACTTTGTGTCTCACAAGCCATGTCCAAAAATGCTTCATTTGAGAGGTATGAGCAAAAACATTACAGGTCCTTTTGAAAGTCAACAAAAAGTCAACTTTTTCAAAAGCTCATAATTTAAAAATGAAAAATGATATGGACTTGGGACCAAAAGGAGAAGTTATAGGATACTCTAATATTTCTAAAAAGTCCTAGAACACATTCATGGGATAAAAGTTGAGGAAGTTATGCATTGTGGAAGTTGGACAATTTTGAGGAGGTATATGAAGCAAAAAGGGTCTAAACTCAAGATTTTTCCAAATGTGCCTATAATATTTCAACCCAAACTTGAAGATGAGGTTTTGCATGACCCAATGATCAGTTGTTCTGATTTTTATTATTTATTTTATATTATTTTGGATTTTAATCATTAAAATTCAATTTTAATTGAAATAAATTATGAAAAATCAAATATTTGATCTAAGACTTATTTTTGGATCAAATATTTTGTGATTAAGATGATTGAACTCTTCCAAATTCGTGCAAGACGAATATATCATGATTACATTTGATTTTTGGACAAATTTGGAAAGGTAATTTCTTCATTCACAAGTAACACATATTCATTTCAAAAAGCCCAAGATTTAAACCTAATTCACTCCACTACATATAAATAACAAGAACATAAGGGTTAAGGACGAATTCAGAAGCAAGAAGAGCACTTTCAAACTCCAAGGGGCAATATTAGTTCAAGCCTACTAATAAGAGTTTTTGTTTTTGTTTGTTTTAACAAATTTAAATCCTGCGGTCCTTGAAAATATTGCATATGCATCTACATACCATATCATTGCATGACAGGTTTTCACAACAGGTTTCTCATCTTCTCGTTGTTTATTTTAGCAAAAATGGATCTCGAACAATCTATTAAGGATCTTCAAGCTCAGAATGCCCAATTCTAAGAGATGATTTTGAACTTGTCCAAGGGACAAGAAGAACTGAAGGCACTCCTGGCTAAGAAAAAGAAGAAGACCAGAAAACCAGTTGGCTTCATCAATCCGGGTAGAAGGTTCAGAGCTCCGACCAAGACATATAATGAGGTTGAAAACTCTATGGATGAAGATTCTACGAAAGAAGAAGAAAGTCCACGTGGTACTACTATGAATTCTGATTATGAGGATAATTATTACCATGATTCAATTGGTGATGAGAAATATAAGCTATTGGGAGACCGTGTGAATGCCATGGAATTGCAGAAAAATTTCGGATTATATTTTGATGATCTGAGTTTTATTTCTGGAGTTGTCATCCCTATTGGTTTCAAGGTTCCTACTTTTGTGGTATATGATGGTGTGTCATGTCCCAAGCTTCATTTGAGATCTTATTTCCGAAGGATCCAACCACATACTGCTGATAGGAAGTTATGCATTCATTTCTTTCAAGAGAGTTTATCTGGAGCCCAATTGGAATGGTACTCTCAACTTGAGAGTACCAATATTCGTACTTGGAATGATCTTGCTGAGGCCTTCTATAAGCAATACCAATATAACTCTGATTTAGCACCAACTCACATGCAACTCCAAAGCATGTCTATGGGTTCTATAAAAAGTTTCAAGGAGTATGCCCAGAAGTGGAAAGATCTTTCAAGCAGAGTTCAAACTCCTTTAATTGATAGGGAATTGGTTGACATGTTTATGAGTACACTAATTGGTCCATTCTATAGTCATCTCATTGGAAGTTCATCATCTGGTTTCACTGAGTTGATAATGACTAGAGAACGCGTGGAGAGTGGAATACGAAGTGGTAAGATACAAATGCTTTCCTCTTCAAGTACCACCAAGAGGCCCTCTAATGGATAGAAAGAATCTAATGTTGTGTATGACCAACAGGGTCGTAATAGGAATAACCAATCAGTGGGAGCAATCCTAATCTCTAATCCAACACATACACAACAAGATCAACAACAAAATAGTCAGCCTAAGTAAGGTACGCATAGGAAACAATTTACAAAGATCAATATGTCGTTGGCTCAGGCTCTGCAACACATGTTGAAAGGAGAGTTGATTACTTTGAGGGACCCTCCTAAGAATCCCAATACTACGTCTCCTCGTTATAATCCCAATTCAAGGTGTGCATATCACTCCAACTGCCCAGGCCATGATACTAATAATTGTTGGGCGTTGAAGAATAAGATTCAGGATATGATTGATGCTGGAGAAATTGAGTTTGATCCTCCTAAGACTCCTAATGTGATTAATGCTCCTATTCCCAAACATGAGAAGACTGTTAATGTTGTTGATCATGGTTCTTATGTTTCTTTGGTGATTGATTTGACTACTTCCTTGTCCATTATCAAGAAGAAGCCGCTGCAAGCCGGTTTATTTCCGGGTTGTAATGAAGATAGTTTTTACTGTGCCTCTCAACCCAATGATTGTTGGAAGCTGAAAGAAGGTATTCAACGTCTGATGGACAATCATACTATATTGTTTGAGAAAATTCCTTCTATAGAGAGCTTATGTGAAGGCCTGTCCCAAGATCTGAAGCTTGAAGATATATTTGTGGTTACTAATACTCCTGTGAAGATCACTTCTAAGGGTTCTATGAGGATTATTTCTAAAGGTCCTGTAAAGATTACTGTTGAGCTGAAGGTGGCTCCCCTGATTATTACTACTCCTGGTCCAATTCCGTATTCTTCTAACAAGGATATCCCTTGGAATTATGGTTCTGATGTTTATATCCATGGTATCAATCAAGAGCCTCTAACTGATATACCTATTGTAGATATTAATCCTGCTATCGACAATATTGTTGGGAATAGTAAGGTTACTAGGAGTGGAAGAATTTTCTCTCCAGAAGACACTTCAAAGACTACTGCTATTCCAGTTCATATCTCCAACCCTGGGCCAAGTATTGAAGCTCGGGGAAAAAGACCATTGATTGAGCCTATTCAGGCTGAAACACCAGATACTGAAGACCTCTCTAAGCAGATGGATGAAGTACTGAAGATTATCTGCAAGAGTGATTATAATATTGTTGAACAATTGGGGCATACTCCCTCCAAAATATCTATGATGTCTCTATTGTTGTGCTCTGAAGCACATGCTAAGGCTTTAGTGAAATTCCTAAAGTTTGCCCATGTTCCACATGAGATCTCTGTGGACCAGTTCAAAAATTGTGTTGCTAACTCGATAGCTGATAATGGCTTAGGCTTTTCTGATGTTGATCTAACTCCTGCCAAAAGAAACCACAACAAAGCTCTACATATCTCCATTGAGTGTAGGGGCACTACTCTGTCTCATGTTTTGGTGGATAATGGTTCTTCATTAAATGTGTTACCTAAGGATGTTCTAGACAAACTCAACTTTGAAGACATTGTGCTAAGACCCAGTAATGTGGTGGTGAAAGCCTTTGATGGTTCAAGAAGAATGGTGCACAAAGAAGTTGACCTCCCAATCAAAGTGGGTTCTCAATTTTTTGATTCTACCTTCTATGTGATGGATATTCGTGTTTTCTATTCCTTCTTACTTGGGCGTCCTTGGATACATGGGGCAGGTGCTGTAACTTCCACTTTACACCAGAAGCTGAAATATCCAGTGAAAAGCAAGATTGTACTGTTTATGGTGAAAAATAGTATATGGTCATTCATGTGAACACTTTCAAGTATGTTGAGATAGAGGGTGAATTTATTGAGACTCCTTGCCAAACATTTAAAATGGTTCCTTAGATTGTTCCTGCTGCTGAGTCTTGTAGTTTCAAAGTACGCCTAAGAGGGGGGGGGGGTGAATTAGGTGTTATAAAATTTTCTCGATTATTTTCTTGATGGATGGATTTTTCTCTTTTACTTGTTTATGGTAGGAAAGCGATAAATCAAGAAATAAAAGAGACACAGAGAATTATCCTGGTTCCCTTCACAGTCTGAAGGTACATCCAGTCCCCTTTCCAACACGAAAGAGATTTGCCACTAGTTTTTAGATTGTACAACCTATCGCACCATCAATCGGTGAGACCTACTTTCTAAACAACTAAACAAAACCTAGTGTGCAAGAACAATCCTCTTGCAAGCACTATCCCTTGTGTCCAACAATCCTGGATCACAAGTCACAATGGAAAACTTTTATAATTCTTTGTAATTTTGAGAATAATACAATATGTGATATCAATATAAAATTGATATTCTCCTTTGATCAAAATCCACTTTTCAATTTCAATACAAGTGTTCAAAATGAATATGAAATGTTATGAATCAAATATGAAAACTTTTTAAAGTTTGAAAATATATGAAAATAAGTGAATTTGATTGAGTGATTTTTTATGAAAAATTCTAGGAGGTGTTTTTGAATTAAAAAAATTCAGAATATATAATATTCAAAACACCCTTTCAAAAAGGTATGAAAAAATTAGGAAAAATAATTATTTGAAAAGGTATAACCAAAAGACACAATTTGAATTTTAAAGGAATGAAATTTTCAAAAACTTTCAGTGTTAACCGGTTAACCAAATGGTTAACCGGTTAACGCATGTAAACATTAACACTGCTTTTAAAATTTGAGCCGTTAACCGGTTAACCAAATGGTTAACCGGTTAACACTGTTAAAAACAGAAAAAATATTATTTTTAAAAGTGTTAAACCATTTTAGAAACTTTCCAAAAATTGTATGCATTATGATAAAATATGAAATGATAATTTGAGCACTTGTATATCAATCTTAAAGGGATTTGATGTATACCTCAACGCATGCGTCCAAGCCTTGAAATAAACCGAAAGTGCATACTAAGCTTGATCACAATGCCAATTGCTTGTTGCTTGATCATGTTGGAAGCTCTTGACTTTTTGCAAGTATGAAGTGCATGAGTCGTGTTGTCTTCATTAAAATCTTCGAGGTTGAAGGCATGCTTCTACATTCTCCCCCTTTTTGATGATGACAACCAAATATTCTGCGATTGCTTTGATCGACGTTTCTCTAAGAAGATCCTCCCCCTAAGGATAGCAACTCCCCCTAAATAATAGCGGTAGGAGCAAAAGAAATTCTGCATCGAGAGGCATTAAAGAAACAAAGTCTTCTCCCCCTTTGGCATTAGCAAAAAGGAAGAGACCAACAAGCATTGATATGAAAAGAAAATCACCATACAAGCATTAAATAGAAATACGCATCAAGTAAACATGCAAGCAAACAAACATATAAGCATAAACATAATTCAACATAACCAACAAGTGTACGAACATAATGCGAAACTTAATACATGGAAACCAAAATTGCCTAATAAACTTAGGACTTATGTTTGAAACAACAAAACATAAACTAGACTTAAAACATAGTAAAAAACAACATAGAAACATGGTCCTCAATCCTCATCCGACACACCCTCATCATCTTCTTCCTCCTCTTCTCTACCTTCCTCATCCTCATCTACAAACTTGGTGGGGTTTCAGGAGCTTAAAACTAAGTTCTGAAGGCTTTTGAAGGCACACATGGTTTCATGATGGTTTGACATGATGATAGCATAAAGAAAGTCATTTATGATGCCGATTTCCGGAATAGGTGGGATGAAGGTGGATGATCCGTCGTCATACTTGTAGGTTCCATCATTGCTTTGAATTATGTCGGTGTTTTTGATGATAGTGACTCCATTAATCTCATTAGCTGTTGTAGACATAGCAATAAAAGGCTCTCTACCGATTTCCATATCGGTAATTTCCAAGATTCTTGAAATGAGGCGGCTATATGGTAATCTTGTCTTTAGAGAAAGTTGTTGCTTCAGATGATACATCATAGTAGGAAGCCAGTTCACTCTAATCTTGTTCTTGACAGCAAAAAGTACTTGCATTTCCAAATCATTGATCTGAGACAAGTTGGAATCCTTGGGCAGCGAAACATGACAGATAATATAGTGTAGCATCCGATCATCCAAGATAAATTCTTAGCATAACAGAGTACCCGAGAGGTACGTTGGCCGGACACCACGGTTGCCTTTGGAAACCTACAAATCTGATAATAGTATTCCATTTTGTCATAGTTAGCCCATTTTCCTTCATTATGGTTTACCCCTTTCGGAGAAAAACACCCGAATATGGGATAGACAAAGAAGCTGCAAGAGTACCTAGGTCAACTCCAATCTCACAGTTTCTCACAACAGCAAACAATTGGTGTTTCTCCTTATCATCACAGTTAAGAGACATGTTGTTCATAAAAGATTTTACCAAATCCGGATACACTCTTCCATTATACACAATAAAGTCTAGCATCCCCTGATATTCTAACAAAGCCGGGAACTTAAAGGTTTCAAAGGATTTCAGGTTCACATACTTACCCTTAAGAAGATGGCGAACCCGAACACGAAAATCCATTCTTCGCTTCTTGGTTGATTCCATGGTCATTTCTTCTTCACTGCTGGATTTTGACACTGACACTGAAGCCTTTCCTTTTCTGGGAGCCATTGAAGACAAGTTGAAACTTAGGGTTTAGGGTGTGAGGAGGTATTTTCGGATTAGGGTTTGTGGGAGTGGAGAGTGAAGTTTAGAGGGTAGAGTTTATAAGAGAGTTTTAGTGGAGTGGGTTTTAATGGAGTATTGATGGAGTGTCTATGTTTTTGGAGAAGAGAGTTGGAAAATGAGATGGTGGTGTTTTATGGTGAGTCAAAGTTGGAGGAAATGCGTTATGAGGTGTTGGAAAGAGGTACCATGAACATTTAACTCACACACATATACCAAAGGACATAAAAAGAAGAAAACAAAACAAACAAATATTTGACAGACATGTGACCCAGAACTGCTGTTTGGGAAGCGTTAACCGGTTAACCAATCCGTTAACCGGTTAACGAGCTAAAATTTTCAAAAATTTTTAAAAGACAGCAGCAGTTTTGGGGCTATGCGGAAAAATATTTTTGACAAATTTTTTTTACAAAGTGTTAGCATATATCACAACGCAACTTTTGATAAAAAAAATATTTTAAAAAAGATGCTTTTCGGATAACTGAAAGAGTCAAAGATCAAAAACGGCGAAAAGTGAGTGCTAGCCTTTTGTAACACAAAGTGAACATAAAATATATATTATGCAACAAATACATACAACAAGCAATTTTTAAGATAAGGTTAGATGTCACCTTCATTGAGAATACCAATTTCTCGTCGAATCTTGAAGAATTGCTCCTTAGCTAATGGTTTAGTGAATATATCGGCGAGTTGATTGTGTGTATCCACGAAAATAACATCTACATCTCCGTTTAGTACATGATCTCGAAGGAAGTGATGCCGGATATCTATATGCTTTGTTCTTGAATGCATGACCGGGTTCTTCGTGATATTGAGTGCACTTGTGTTGTCACATTGGAGAGGGATACAACCAAGATCTATACCGAAATCAAGGAGTTGTTGTTTAAGCCACAAAATTTGGGCACAACAACTTCCTTCTGCGATGTACTCCGCTTCGGCCGTGCTAAGCGCAACGCATGCTTGCTTCTTACATGCCCACGACACTAGTGCATTCCCGAGAATGTGGCAAGTACCACTTGTACTTTTTCTATCGGTCTTACATCCTGCATAATCAGCGTCAGAATAACCAATTAAAGAACATGTGCTACCTTTTGGATACCATAGTCCGACGTGCGTTGTTCCTTTGAGATACTTCATGATCCTCTTCGCGGCGGTGAGATGTGATTCCTTCGGATTAGCTTGAAAGCGGGCACACAAACAAACACTAAACATAATGTCAGGACAGCTTACCGTCAAATATAATAGTGAACTGATCATACCTCGATACTTTGTAATATCAATTGAAATGCCGGATAGATCTTGATCAACGTACGTTCCGGATCCCATAGGAGTAGATATCACTTTGCAACTATCCATATCGAATCTTTTCAACAATTCCTTGCAGTACTTGGATTGGTTGATGAAGATTCCATCCTTTGTTTGCTTGATTTGTAATCCAAGGAAGTAGTTCATCTTTCCCATCATGGACATCTCGAATTCTCCTTGCATCATAAGAGAGAATTCTTCCCAAAGGTCTTTGTTTTTTGATCCGAAGATGATGTCGCCGACATAGACTTGAACTAGTAATATGTTTCCCTTGAAATTCTTGATGAACAAAGTCTTGTCAACCTTTCCTTTTGTAAATCCCTTCTCACAAAGGAAGTTGCTAAGGCGATCATACCATGCTCTTGGTGCTTGCTTTAAGCCATAAAGAGCCTTCTTCAACTTGTAGACATGAGAGGGATTCTTGAAGTCTTCAAAGCCCGGAGGTTGTTTGACATAGACTTCTTCATTGATGTAACTATTCAGGAAAGCACTTTTGACATCCATCTGGTATAACTGAAAATTCATGGAACAAGTGTAAGCAAGTAATAATCTAATTGCTTCTAACCTTGCTACTGGAGCGAACGTTTCATCAAAGTCAATTCCTTCTTCTTGGTTGTAGCCTTGTGCGACCAATATTGCTTTGTTACGAACTTTGATTCCATTCTCGTCAAGTTTGTTTTTGAACACCCATCTTGTTCCTATGATGTGTTTGTTGTCCGGTCTTGGTACAAGATTCCAAACTTGATTCCTTTCAAATTGGTTAAGTTCTTCTTGCATTGCTACTATCCATTGATCGTCGCCTAAGGCTTCATCGATTTTGGTTGGTTAAATTTGAGATACAAAAGCCATTTTGAGACAAGCATCCTTGAGATCTAGTCGAGTTGCAACGCTTTGGCTAATATCACCAATAACTTTATCTATCGGGTGATCTCTATGAGTTCTCCATTATTTTGGAAGATCTTGATGTTCTTCAATAATTGGTGAGTCATCTTCTTGTGATATTGCTTGGTCTTTTGATGTCTCCTTTTGTTGTTGTGACATATCTACTATATCATCATCATCATCCACAATAATGTTATCCTCTTTCGAGGGGTTAGTCTCATCAAACGAAACATGAATAGATTCTTCAATAGTAAGTGTTCGTTTATTGAAAATTATAAAAGCTCTACTAGAGAGAGAATAACCAAGGAATATACCTTCGTCGGACTTCTCATCAAACTTACCAAGATTGTTCTTGTCGTTGTTGAGAACGAAACATTTGCATCCGAATATGTGGAAAAATGATATGTTTGGTTTCCTACCCTTGAACAACTCATACGGAGTCTTTTTGAGAATTGGTCGAATATTGACACGGTTGCTTACAAAACAAGTCGTGCTAACCGCATCCGCCCAAAAATATTTAGGAAGGTTTGAGTCGCCAAGCATTGTTCTTGCAAGTTCCACCAATGCCCTATTCTTCCTTTCTACGACACCGTTTTGTTGAGGAGTCCTTGGTGCGGAAAAGTTGTGAGAAATTCCATGCTCTTTGCAAAAATCTTCAAAGGATGAGTATCGAAAGAAATCATCAACAATAACTAAAGCATAAACGTTACCTCCGAAGCTTTTTGTTCTTGATGGACCGAAAAGATCCATATGTAACAATTGTAGTGGCCTTGAAGTAGATATCACTTTCTTGTATTTTAAGGATGTCTTGGTTTGCTTCCCTTTTTGGCAAGCATTACATAACTTATCCTTGATGAATTTTATCTTCGGAAGACCAACAACTAGGTCATGCTTTATTAACTTGTTTAAATGCTCCATGTGAATGTGAGCAAACCTCTTATGCCAAAGCCATGCCTCGTTGTTGTTTTCCATTAAACATTTTACCTTCAAGGAAGAGTCATCAAAAGAAATCATGAAAATGTTATTAAATCTTTTACCTTTTAGCAAGAGGTCATGGGTGACTTCATGTTCTATCAAGCATTCCTCCTTTGTGAAGTTGATTCGGAACCCTTTGTCACACAATTGACTTATGCTAAGAAGGTTGTGTTTAAGGCATTCCACATAAAGAACGTCTTCGATGATTGTATGAGGAGGTGCACTAACGGTTCCTACTCCAAGAATCTTTCCTTTATTATCATCACCGTAAGTAACGTATCCTTTGGCCTTTAGCGATAGACTTGAAAATTTATTGATATCGCCCGTCATATGCTTTGAACAACCGCTATCAAGATACCATTGAGTAGAAGTTGTCTTCAAGCATACCTACAAAACAAAATCAAGTATTGTTAGGTACCCAAATTGCTTTGGATCCTTGGTAGTTAGTACCCTTTTCAACCCACACATAATGCCCTTTAGCAACACCAATGTTGCGCACATAGAAAGCATTCGATGTATGGCCTTTGATTCCACAATAAAAACAAGTAGGTTGAAAGTGACTTTTATATCTAGGAACATACTTTTGTTTCTTAATGATTCTTTTATTTTTATGACTTTGATGCATAGTTTTTGAATTGTTTGTCTTTTCTTTAACAACTTGTTCACTAGCTCTTACGAAAATGGTTTCATTTGTGCTTGGTTTGGAAAACTTAGAATATCCTAAACCACTTTTGTCATTAGGATATCTTTGGTGCCTAAGAATTTCCTCCAAGCCAATTTGACCTTTTTCGTATCTTTCTAAGACTCTTTTAAGTTGAATAATTTGAAAAGATAATGTCTCACAATTTTTGCATACAAGACTTTGTTTTTCATCCATCAATTTTTGTTTTTCATTTTCAATGTATTTTCCAAAAGCGGTATTTTGTTCTTCTAAAGATAGAATTCGTTTCTTTTGGGATGAGATGTTTTAATATAAAGTCTTGCATTCTTTTAGAAGTTCATCTATAACTTCTTGTGCATCATTCTCATAAATTGAAAAGTTGCTACTAACCTCGTCATTTTCTTCATCGGAGTGATGTGAAGCCATTAGAGCCATATTTGCACATTCATTGCTTTCCGATTCCGATGAGGAACTAATTTCATTATCGTCCCAAGCAACATAAGCCTTTTTATTCTTGAAATCCTTCTTGCCTTTTAATCCTCCTTTCTTTGCAAGTCTTGGACAATCCGGCTTTATGTGACCTTGCTTCCCACATTCATAACATGTGACTTCTTGAATCGATGTGGATGCATCCTTTTTCCTAAAATGTTTATTCTTTTTAGGAAAAGAGGAATTTTTATTTTTGTTGAAAAACTTACCAAGCTTCTTAACAAGAAGCATAAAGTTCTCATCTTCAGAAGTTTCGTCGTCTTTGTCATCCTTCGTGTCAATCTTCAAAGCAATTCCCTTGGACTTTTTCTCTTGACTTTCGTGCTTCTCGAGCCTTCCAAGTTCCAATTCGTGCTCTTGAAGTTTGCCAAATAGGGATGCGTATGTCATGCTTGAGAGACTCTTCTTTTCCGAAATAGCGGTCACTTTCGGTTGCCATTCCCTTGTCAAGGATCTTAGGACTTTCAAGTTGAGATCGTCGTTGGTGAAGGTCTTCCCGAGAGCAATCAAGTGATTTGTTAGATGAACGAATCTTTTTTGTAAGGCAACAATAGATTCCCCAGACTGCATACAAAACATCTCATATTCTTGACTCAAAGTATTAAGCCTTGATCTTTTTAATTCTGTTGTTCCTTCATGCGTTTCTACCAAGGTATCCCAAATCTTCTTTGCCGATTTACACTATGATATGCGGAAGAACTCGTCCATACTGAGAGCGCTTTGGAGTATGTTGATTACCTACTTCTCATTTAGTATCTTTTTCTTATCATCTTCATCATAAGTATTTTTTAACTTTGCGGTTCCAACGCCATTGATCAAGTTTACAGGATTATGTGGACCTTCTTCCATCGCTTCTCATATGCCTTCTCCTTGGGCTTCAAGATGTGCTTTCATTCTGATTTTCCAAAAGTCAAAATATTCGCCGGAGAAGAGTGGGGGCTTGTTGCTACTTCCACCATCTTTGAAAACAATATTCGAGTTTGCGGAAGCCATACAGGATCTTGTAGGAACAGGTTACCTAAACCTGCTCTGATGCCAATTGTAGTTTCAAAGTACACCTAAGAGGGGGGTGAATTAGGTGTTATAAAATTTTCTCGATTATTTTATTGATGGGTGGATTTTTCTCTTTTACTTGTTTATGGTAGGAAAGCAATAAAGCAAGAAATAAAAGAGACACAGAGAATTATCCTGGTTCCCTTCACAGTCCGAAGGTACATCCAGTCCCCTTTCCAACACGAAAGAGATTTTCCACTAGTTTTTAGATTGTACAAGCTATCGCACCATCAATCGGTGATGCCTACTTTCTAAACAAATAAAAAAAACCTAGTGTGCAAGAACAATCCTCTTGCAAGCACTATCCCTTGTGTCCAACAATCCTGGATCACAAGTCACAATGGAAAACTTTTATAATTCTTTGTAATTTTGAGAATAATACAATATGTGATATCAATATAAAATTGATCTTCTCCATTGATCAAAATTCACTTTTCAATTTCAATACAAGTGTTCAAAATGAATATGAAATGTTATGAATCAAATATGAACACTTTTTAAAGTTTGAAAATATATGAAAATAAGTGAATTTGATTGAGTGATTTATTATGAAGAATTCTAGGAGGTGTTTTTGAATTTAAAAAATTCAGAATATATAATATTCAAAACACCCTTTCAAAAAGGTATGAAAAAATTAGGAAAAATAATTATTTGAAAAGGTATAACCAAAAGACACAATTTGAATTTTAAAGGAATGAAATTTTCAAAAACTTTCAGTGTTAACCGGTTAACCAAATGGTTAACCGGTTAACGCATGTAAACATTAACACTGCTTTTAAAATTTGAAGCCGTTAACCGGTTAACCAAATGGTTAACCGGTTAACACTGTTAAAACAGAAAAAATATTATTTTTAAAAGTGTTAAACCGTTTTAGAAACTTTCCAAAAATTGTATGCATTATGATAAAATATGAAATGATAATTTGAGCACTTGTATATCAATCTTAAAGGGATTTTATGTATACCTCAACGCATGCGTCCAAGCCTTGAAATAAACCGAAAGTGCATACGAAGCTTGATCACAATGCCAATTGCTTGTTGCTTGATCATGTTGGAAGCTCTTGACTTTTTGCAAGTATGAAGTGCATAAGTCGTGTTGTCTTCATTAAAATCTTCGAGGTTGAAGGCATGCTTCTACATTCTCCCCCTTTTTGATGATGACAACCAAGTATTCTGCGATTGCTTTGATCGACGTTTCTCTAAGAAGATCCTCCCCCTAAGGATAACAACTCCCCCTAAATAATAGCGGTAGGAGCAAAAGAAATTCTGCATCGAGAGGCATTAGAGAAACAAAGTCTTATTCCCCTTTGGCATTAGCAAAAAGGAAGAGACCAACAAGCATTGATATGAAAAGAAAATCACCATACAAGCATTAAATAGAAATACGCATCAAGTAAACATGCAAGAAAACACACATATAAGCATAAACATAATTCAACATAACCAACAAATGTACGAACATAATGCGAAACTTAATACATGGAAACCAAAATTGCCTAATAAACTTAGGACTTATGTTTGAAACAACAAAACATAAACTAGACTTAAAACATAGTAAAAAACAACATAGAAACATGGTCCTCAATCCTCATCCGACACATCCTCATCATCTTCTTCCTCCTCTTCGCTACCTTCCTCATCCTCATCTACAAACTTGGTGGGGTTTCAGGAGCTTAAAACTAAGTTCCGAAGGCTTTTGAAGGCACGCATGGTTTCATGATGGTTTGACATGATGGTAGCATAAAGAAAGTCATTTGTGATGCCGGTTTCCGGAATAGGTGGGATGAAGCTGGATGATCCGTCGTCATACTTGTAGGTTCCATCATTGCTTTGAATTATGCCGGTGTTTTTGATGATAGTGACTCCATTAATCTCATTAGCTATTGTAGACATAGCAATAGAAGGCTCTCTACCGATTTCCATATCGGTAATTTCCAAGATTATTGAAATGAGGCAGCCATATGGTAATCTTGTCTTTAGAGAAAGTTGTTGCTTCAGATGATACATCATAGTAGGAAGCCAGTTCACTCTAATCTTGTTCTTGACAACAAAAAGTACTTGCATTTCCAAATCATTGATCTGAGACAAGTTGGAATCCTTGGGCAGCGAAACATGACAGATAATATAGTGTAGCATCCGATCATCAAAGATAAATTCTTAGCATAACAGAGTACCCGAGAGGTACGTTGGCCGGACACCACGATTGCCTTTGGAAACCTACAAATCTGATAATAGTATTCCATTTTGTCATAGTTAGCCCATTTTCCTTCATTATGGTTTACCCCTTTTCGGAGAAAAACACCCGAATATGGGATAGACAAAGAAGCTGCAAGAGTGCCTAGGTCAACTCCAATCTCACAGTTTCTCACAACAGCAAACAATTGGTGTTTCTCCTTATCATCACAGTTAAGAGACATGTTGTTCATAAAAGATTTTACCAAATCCGGATACACTTTTCCATTATCAGCAATAAAGTATAGCATCCCCTGATATTCTAACAAAGCCGGAAACTTAAAGGTTTCAAAGGATTTCAGGTTCACATACTTACCCTTAAGAAGATGGCGAACCCGAACACGAAAATCCATTATTCGCTTCTTGGTTGATTCCATGGTCATTTCTTCTTCACTGCTGGATTTTGACACTGACACTGGAGCCTTTCCTTTTCTGGGAGCCATTGAAGACAAGTTGAAACTTAGGGTTTAGGGTGTGAGGAGGTATTTTTGGATTAGGGTTTGTGGGAGTGGAGAGTGAAGTTTAGAGGGTAGAGTTTATAAGAGAGTTTTAGTGGAGTGGGTTTTAATTGAGTATTGATGGAGTGTCTATGTTTTTGGAGAAGAGAGTTGGAAAATGAGAAGGTGGTGTTTTATGGTGAGTCAAAGTTGGAGGAAATGCGTTATGAGGTGTTGGAAAGAGGTACCATGAACATTTAACTCACACACATATACCAAAGGACATAAAAAGAAGAAAACAAAACAAACAAATATTTGACAGACATGTGACCCAGAACTGCTGTTTGGGAAGCGTTAACCGGTTAACCGATCCGTTAACCGGTTAACGAGCCAAAATTTTCAAAAAATTTTAAAAGACAGCAGCAGTTTTGGGGCTATGCGGAAAAATATTTTTGACAAATTGTTTTTACAAAGTGTTAGCAAATATCACAACGCAACTTTTGATAAAAAAAATATTTTAAAAAAGATGCTTTTCGGATAACTGAAAGAGTCAAAGATCAAAAACGGTGAAAAGTGAGTGCTAGCCTTTTGTAACACAAAGTGAACAGAAAATATATATTATGCAACAAATACATACAACAAGCAATTTTTAAGATAAGGTTAGATGTCACCTTCATTGAGAATACCAAGTTCTCGTCGAATCTTGAAGAATTGCTCCTTAGCCAATGGTTTAGTGAATATATCGGCGAGTTGATTGTGTGTATCCACGAACATAACATCTACATCTCCGTTTAGTACATGATCTCGAAGGAAGTGATGTCGGATATCTATATGCTTTGTTCTTGAATGCATGACCGGGTTCTTTGTGATATTGATGGCACTTGTGTTGTCACATTGGAGAGGGATACAACCAAGATCTATACCGAAATCAAGGAGTTGTTGTTTAAGCCTCAAGATTTGGGCACAACAACTTCCTGCTGCGATGTACTCCGCTTCGGCCGTGCTAAGTGCAACACATGCTTGCTTCTTACATGACCACGACACTAGTGCATTCCCGAGAATGTGACAAGTACCACTTGTACTTTTTCTATCGGTCTTACATCCTGCATAATCAGCGTCAGAATAACCAATTAAAGAACATGTGCTACCTTTTGGATACCATAGTCCGACGTGCGTTGTTCCTTTGAGATACTTCATGATCCTCTTCGCGGCGGTGAGATGTGATTCCTTCGGATTAGCTTGAAAGCAGGCACACAAACAAACACTAAACATAATGTCAGGACGACTTACCGTCAAATATAATAGTGAACCGATTATACCTCGATACTTTGTAATATCAATTGAAATGCCGGATAGATCTTGATCAACATACGTTCCGGATCCCATAGGAGTAGATATCACTTTGCAACTATCCATATCGAATCTTTTCAACAATTCCTTGCAGTACTTGGATTGGTTGATGAAGATTCCATCCTTTGTTTGCTTGATTTGTAATCCAAGGAAGAAGTTCATCTTTCCCATCATGGACATCTCGAATTCTCCTTGCATCATAAGAGAGAATTCTTCGCAAAGGTCTTTGTTTATTGATCCGAAGATGATGTCGCCGACATAGACTTGAACTAGTAAGATGTTGCCCTTGAAATTCTTGATGAAAAAAGTCTTGCCAACCTTTCCTTTTGTAAATCCCTTCTCACAAAGGAAGTTGCTAAGGCGATCATACCATGCTCTTGGTGCTTGCTTTAAGCCATAAAGAGCCTTCTTCAACTTGTAGACATGAGAGGGATTCTTGAAGTCTTCAAAGCCCGGAGGTTGTTTGACATAGACTTCTTCATTGATGTAACTATTCAGGAAAGCACTTTTGACATCCATCTGGTATAACTGAAAATTCATGGAACAAGTGTAAGCAAGTAATAATCTAATTGCTTCTAACCTTGCTACTGGAGCGAACGTTTCATCAAAGCCAATTCCTTCTTCTTGGTTGTAGCCTTGTGTGATCAATATTGCTTTGTTACGAACTATGATTCCATTCTCGTCAAGTTTGTTTTTGAACACCCATCTTGTTCCTATGATGTGTTTGTTGTCCGGTCTTGGTACAAGATTCCAAACTTGATTCCTTTCGAATTTGTTAAGTTCTTCTTGCATTGCTACTATCCATTGATCGTCGCCTAAGGCTTCATCGATTTTGGTTGGTTCAATTTGAGATACAAAAGCCATTTTGAGACAAGCATCCTTGAGATTTAGTCGAGTTGCAACGCCTTGGCTAATATCACCAATAACTTTATCTATCGGGTGATCTCTATGAGTTCTCCATTCTTTTGGAAGATCTTGATGTTCTTCAATGATTGGTGAGTCATCTTCTTGTGATATTGCTTGGTCTTTTGATGTCTCCTTTTGTTGTTGTGACATATCTACTATATCATCATCATCATCCACAATAATGTTATCCTCTTTCGAGGGGTTAGTCTCATCAAACGAAACATGAATAGATTCTTCAATAGTAAGTGGTCGTTTATTGAAAATTCTAAAAGCTCTACTAGAGAGAGAATAACCAAGGAATATACCTTCGTCGGACTTCTCATCAAACTTACCAAGATTGTCCTTGTCGTTGTTGAGAACGAAACATTTGCATCCGAATATGTGGAAAAATGATATGTTTGGTTTCCTACCCTTGAACAACTCATACGGGTCTTTTTGAGAATTGGTCGAATATTGACACGGTTGCTTACAAAACAAGTCGTGCTAACCGCATCCGCCCAAAAATATTTAGGAAGATTTGAGTCGCCAAGAATTGTTCTTGCAAGTTCCACCAATGCCCTATTCTTCCTTTCTACAACACCGTTTTGTTGAGGAGTCCTTGGTGCGGAAAAGTTGTGAGAAATTCCATGCTCTTCGCAAAAATCTTCAAAGGATGAGTATCGAAAGAAATCATCAACAATAACTAAAGCATAAACGTTACCTCCGAAGCTTTTTGTTCTTGATGGACCGAAAAGATCCATATGTAACAATTTTAGTGGCCTTGAAGTAGATATCACTTTCTTGGATTTGAAGGATGTCTTGGTTTGCTTCCCTTTTTGGCAAGCATTACATAACTTATCCTTGATGAATTTTATCTTCGGAAGACCAACAACTAGGTCATGCTTTATTAACTTGTTTAAATGCTCCATGTGAATGTGAGCAAACCTCTTATGCCAAAGCCATGCCTCGTTGTTGTTTTCCATTAAACATTTTACCTTAAAGGAAGAGTCATCAAAAGAAATCATGAAAATGTTATTAAATCTTTTACCTTTTAGCAAGAGGTCATGGGTGACTTCATGATCTATCAAGCATTCCTCCTTTGTGAAGTTGATTCAGAACCCTTTGTCACACAATTGACTTATGCTAAGAAGGTTGTGTTTAAGGCCTTCCACATAAAGAACGTCTTCGATGATTGTATGAGGAGGTGCACTAACGGTTCCTACTCCAAGAATCTTTCCTTTATTATCATCACCATAAGTAACGTATCCTTTGGCCTTTAGCGATAGACTTGAAAATGTATTGATATCGCCCGTCATATGCTTTGAACAACCGCTATCAAGATACCATTGAGTAGAAGTTGTCTTCAGGCATACCTACAAAAAAAAATCAGGTATTGTTAGGTACCCAAATTTCTTTGGATCCTTGGTAGTTAGTACCCTTTTCAACCCACACATAATGCCCTTTAGCAACACCAATGTTGCGCACATAGCAAGCATTAGATGTATGGCCTTTGATTCCACAATAAAAACAAGTAGGTTGAAAGTGACTTTAATATCTAGGAACATACTTTTGTTTCTTAATGATTCTTTTATTTTTATGACTTTGATGCATAGTTTTTGAATTGTTTGTCTTTTCTTTAACAACTTGTTCACTAGCTCTTACGAAAATGGTTTCATTTGTGCTTGGTTTGGAAAACTTAGAATATCCTAAACCACTTTTGTCATTAGGATATCTTTGGTGCCTAAGAATTTCCTCCAAGCCAATTTGACCTTTTTCATATCTTTCTAAGACTCTTTTAAGTTGAATAATTTGAAAAGATAATGACTCACAATTTTTGCATACAAGAATTTGTTTTTCATCCATCAATTTTTGTTTTTCATTTTCAATGTATTTTCCAAAAGCGGTATTTTGTTCTTCTAAAGATAGAATTCGTTTCTTTTGGGATGAGATATTTTTATACAAAGTCTTGCATTCTTTTAGAAGTTCATCTATAACTTCTTGTGCATCATTCTCATAAATTGAAAAGTTGCTACTAACCTCGTCATTTTCTTCATCGGAGTGATGTGAAGCCATTAGATCCATATTTGCACATTCATTGCTTTCCGATTCCGATGAGGAACTAATTTCATTATCGTCCCAAGCAACATAAGCCTTTTTATTCTTGAAATCCTTCTTGCCTTTGAATCCTCCTTTCTTTGCAAGTCTTGGACAATCCGGCTTTATGTGACCTTGCTTCCCACATTCATAACATGTGACTTCTTGAATCGATGTGGATGCATCCTTTTTCCTGAAATGTTTATTCTTTTTAGGAAAAGAGGAATTTTTATTTTTGTTGAAAAACTTACCAAGCTTCTTAACAAGAAGCATAAAGTTCTCATCTTCGGAAGTCTCGTCGTCTTTGTCATCCTTCGTGTCAATCTTCAAAGCAATTCCCTTGGACTTTTTCTCTTGACTTTCGTGCTTCTCGAGCCTTCCAAGTTCCAATTCATGCTCTTGAAGTTTGCCAAATAGGGATGCGGATGTCATGGTTGAGAGACTCTTCTTTTCCGAAATAGCGGTCACTTTCGGTTGCCATTCCCTTGTCAAGGATCTTAGGACTTTCAAGTTGAGATCGTCGTTGGTGAAGGTATTCCCGAGAGCAATCAAGTGATTTGTTAGATGAACGAATCTTTTTTGTAAGGCAACAATAGATTCCCCAGGTTGCATACGGAACATCTCATATTCTTGACTCAAAGTATTAAGCCTTGATCTTTTTACTTCTGTTGTTCCTTCATGCGTTTCTACCAAGGTATCCCAAATCTCCTTTGCCGATTTACACTATGATATGCGGAAGAACTCGTCCATACTGAGAGCGCTTTGGAGTATGTTGATTACCTTCTTATCATTTAGTATCTTCTTCTTATCATCTTCATCATAAGTATTTTTTAACTTTCCGGTTCCAACGCCATTGATCACGTTTACAGGATTATGTGGACCTTCTTCGATCGCTTCCCATATGCCTTCTCCTTGGGCTTCAAGATGTGCTTTCATTCTGATTTTCCAAAAGTCAAAATATTCTCCGGAGAAGAGTGGGGGCTTGTTGCTACTTCCACCATCTTTGAAAACAGGATTCGAGTTTGCGGAAGCCATACATGATCGTGTAGGAACAGGTTACCTAAACCTGCTCTGATGCCAATTGTAGTTTCAAAGTACACCTAAGAGGGGGGGGGGGGTGAATTAGGTGTTATAAAATTTTCTCGATTATTTTATTGATGGGTGGATTTTTCTATTTTACTTGTTTATGGTAGGAAAGCGATAAAGCAAGAAATAAAAGAGACACAGAGAATTATCCTGGTTCCCTTCATAGTCCGAAGGTACATCCAGTCCCCTTTCCAACACGAAAGAGATTTTCCAATAGTTTTTAGATTGTACAACCTATCACACCATCAATCGGTGAGGCCTACTTTCTAAACAAATAAAAAAAACCTAGTGTGCAAGAACAATCCTCTTGCAAGCACTATCCCTTGTGTCTAACAATCCTGGATCACAAGTGACAATGGAAAACTTTTATAATTCTTTGTAATTTTGAGAATAATACAATATGTGATATCAATATAAAATTGATCTTCTCCATTGATCAAAATCAACTTTTCAATTTCAATACAAGTGTTCAAAATGAATATGAAATGTTATGAATCAAATATGAACACTTTTTAAAGTTTGAAAATATATGAAAATAAGTGAATTTGATTGAGTGATTTTTTATGAAAAATTCTAGGAGGTATTTTTGAATTTAAAAAATTCAGAATATATAATATTCAAAACACCCTTTCAAAAAGGTATGAAAAAATTATGAAAAATAATTATTTGAAAAGGTATAACCAAAAGACACAATTTGAATTTTAAAGGAATGAAATTTTCAAAAACTTTCAGTGTTAACCGGTTAACCAAATGGTTAACCGGTTAACGCATGTAAACGTTAACATTGCTTTTAAAAATTTGAAGCCATTAACCGGTTAACCAAATGGTTAACCGGTTAACAGTATTAAAAATAGAAAAAATATTATTTTTAAAAGTGTTAAACCATTTTAGAAACTTTCCAAAAAATGTATGCATTATGATAAAATATGAAATGATAATTTGAGCACTTGTATATCAATCTTAAAGGGATTTGATGTATACCTCAACGCATGCGTCCAAGCCTTGAAATAAACCGAAAGTGCATACGAAGCTTGATCACAATGCCAATTTCTTGTTGCTTGATCATGTTGGAAGCTCTTGACTTTTTTCAAGTATGAAGTGCATGAGTCGTGTTGTCTTCATCAAAATCTTAGAGGTTGAAGGCATGCTTCTACAAGTCTATCCCTGTTGCTAAACCAGTTCCTACTACTACTAGAGTACTTCCTACCATGGCCTCCATGAAGGATGCTAGGGCTGTAATTGAAGAACAATCTCAGAAGGTTGTTCGTTGTGCTTATGCTATTCGTATCACCAACAAGGGAGTTCAAAATGATAAAGTCAATGCTGTGGAAGATTCTGATGAAGACTACAACCTGGACAGTTGGATCTTTCCTACCATTGGTAGTGGGCTCAATAATTGGAAGGCTGGAGACATTATTACTATCTCCTTTAGTCAGGAGTAAATGTTATTTTTGTTTTCTTGTTTTGATTTTGTAATTTTGAACAATTAAAAACTTTTAAGCCTTGTGCCTTACCCGGGGCACAATGGTATGCTTGTCAGGGATATCATTTGCTTATTTTTATTCAATAAAATCAATGGACATTTTTGCTTTCGTAAATGTTGTGCTCTTTATCTTTCTTTTATTTTTCCTTTATCAAAAGCTACGTGTTCTTACACACACCCACATCACTAAAATGCAAATCCTTATCCACTCTGGATCCTGATGATAACAATTCTGTTATTTCCAATTATAACTTCGAGAATCCGATCTATCAAGCCGAGGATGGAAATGAGGAAGATTGTGAAGTGCCTGTAGAGCTTGCTAGGTTGCTTAAATAAGAAGAGAAATTATACAACCGTATGAGGAACCCATCGAAGTTGTGAATCTGGGAACTGAGAAAGACAGGAAAGAGGTCAAGATAGGAGCTAAATTAGAAGACAATGTTAAGAACATGTTGATTTAGATGCTACATGATTATGTGGAAATCTTTGCATGGTCTTATGAAGATATGCCAGGGCTTGATACTGACATTGTGGTTCACCATCTACCAATGAAGGTAGGTTGTCGTCCAATAAAGCAGAAAGTTCGTCGTATGCGTCCTGAAATCTCAGAAAAGATTAAGCAGAAGTGATGAAACAATTTAATGCAGGGTTCCTAGCTGTCACTTCCTATCCTCAATGGGTAAATGTGGTACCAGTGCCTAAGAAAGAGGGTAAAGTACACATGTGTGTGGATTACAGGGATTTGAACAAAGCCAGCCCCAAAGATGATTTTCCGCTTCCACATATTGATGTTCTGGTAGACAACACTGCTCAGCACAAGGTATTCTCTTTTATGGATGGTTTCTCTAGTTACAATAAGATTAAGATGGCACCTGAATATATGGAGAAGACTACGTTTGTCACACAGTGGGGAACCTTTTGTTACAAAGTAATGCCATTTGGTTTGAAGAATGCTAGGGCAACATATCAACGTGCTATGGTAGCTTTGTTCCATGATATGATTTACCATGAGATATAAGTATATGTTGATGATATGATAGCTAGATCCCGGACTGAAGAAGAACATCTTGATCATAGGCACAAATTGTTTGAGAGGTTAAAGAAATACAAGTTGTGATTAAATCCAAACAAATATGCCTTTGGAGTTAGATCTGGTAAACTGTTGGGTTTCATTATCAGTGGTAAAGGTATTGAAGTTGACCTTGCAAAGGTAAAAGCTATACAAGAAATGCCCGCTCCCTGTACTAAGAAAGAAGTCAGAGGTTTCTTGGGACGCCTGAATTACATTGCAAGATTTATTTTCCAATTAACCGCTACTTGTGAACCAATCTTCAAGCTGCTGAAGCAAGATCAAGTAGTGGAATGGAACGACAAATGCCAGGTAGCTTTTTATGAGATCAAGAAATACCTCCAGGAACCTCCAATATTAATGCCACCAGTTGCTGGAAGACCCTTAATTATGTACTTAACAGTGTTGGATAATTAAATGGGTTGTGTGTTGGGGCAACATGATGAGTCTGGTCGAAAAGAGCATGCAATATACTACCTTAGAATTTTTTTTACCGACTGTGAAACAAGATACTCACTGCTCGAGAAAAATTGGTTCGATTTCGCTTAGGCTTCTCGCCGACTAAGACAACATATGCTGACTCATACCACTTTAGTGATTTCAAAAATGGATCCTATCAAATACATATTTGAGAAACCTGCTCTCTCCGGACGAATAGCAAGATGGCAAATGATCTTGAAAAAATATGACATACAATATACTACTCATAAAGCAATTAAAGGAAGTGTGGTAGCTGATCATTTGGCTCATCAAGCAGTGGATGATTATCAATCTATGAACTTTGAGTTTCCAGATGAAGATATTATGCTTATTACTAGATAACCTAGATCGTATAAAGGACCTGAATAGGGATCCCAATGGACTATGGTTTTTGATGGAGCTTCTAATGCGTTTGGTAATGGTGTTGGTGTTATGATTATCTCTCTCGAGGGTTATTATACACCATTTACTGCTAGACTTTGTTTTGATTATACCAATAATATGGCTGAATATGAAGCATGTATCATGGGTATCAAGGCTGCCATTGAGATGAAAATCCAATTCTTGAATGTGTACGGAGATTTAGCCCTGGTAGTTAGTCAGGTTAAAGGCGAATGGGACACAAAACATCCAAATCTCATTCCTTAAAGAGAGCATGTATTGTCTTTAGTTCCATACTTTGAAGAGATTATTTTTGGACATATTCCGCGAGAAGAGAATCAGTTGGCAGATGCATTAGCCACCATGTCATCTATGTTTGAAATCCGTTGGGATGATGAGGCTCCCAAAATTACTATTGATCGATTAGATGAGCCTGCATATTGTTATGAAGTTGATACTGAAGGAGTAGAAGAAGAGCCTTGGTTCCATGAAGTAAAAAGATATCTTGAAGCTCAGGAGTATTCTGAAGGGGCATCTATCAATGACAAGAAGTTTCTGAGGAGATTCTCTGCCAAGTTTTTCCTGAGTAATGGAATTTTGTACAAGTGCAATCATGATTCAACTTTGCTTCGCTGTGTGGATAAGAAGGAAGCAAGAGAGACTATGGAAGACATGCATGATGGGATCTTTGGTACTCATTCTAGTGGGCATACAATGGCTAAGAAGATTTTGAGAGCAGGTTACTATTGGTCTACCATGGAAGCTTATTGCTATCAACACTCCAAAACTTGTCATAAGTGCCAGATTTATGCTGATAAAGTACATGTGCCTCTAGTACCGTTGAATATTCTGACTGCTCCTTGGCCTTTTGCCATGCGGAGAATTGATATGATTGGTGAGATCAAACCTACCGCTTCCAATGGGAATCATTTCATTCTTGTTGCTATTGATTACTTTACAAAGTGGGTAGAGGCAAACTCGTTTGCTTCTGTTACAAAGAATGTTGTGGCTCGATTCATCAAGCATAATCTCATATGTAGGTATGGCATCCCCGAAAGGATTATCATAGACAATGGTACTAATCTAAACAATACTATGATTACTGACCTCTGCACGCAGTTCAAGATCAAGCATCACAATTCTTCTCCATATCGACCAAAGATGAATGGTGCAGTGGAAGCCTCCAACAAGAATATTAAGAAGATCTTGCAGAAGATGACAATTACATACAAAGATTGGCATGAGATGTTACCATTTTCTCTTCATGGTTATCGTACGTACTTCAACTGGGACAACCTCATTCTCTCTTGTCTATGGTATGGAAGCAGTTTTACCTATTGAAGTTCATATCCCTTCCTTGAGAATTATGAAGGATGTAGACTTAGATGAAGATGAATGGATACAAACTCGACTCGACCAGATAAACTTGATTGATGAAAAGAGGCTTGCAGCTATTTGTCATGGTCAGATGTATCAGAAGCGTATGATCAAAGCCTTTAATAAGAAGGTCAAGCAACAAGTATATCAGGCTGGAGACTTGGTAATCAATCGTATCATATTACCATAGGGTGATCCTAGGGGCAAATGGACTCCCACCTATGAAGGGCCATTTGTAGTCAAAAGGGTATTTTCTGGAGGTGATATGATGCTTACTACTATGGATGGTGAAGATTTTCCACAACCTGTGAACACAGACATAGTCAAAAAATACTACGCATAAAAAAGACCTGCTAGGTTGATTGGCCTAGGCAAAAATAAGGGCATCCCGGCGAACCAAAATGGTTCGGGCAAAAATTAGGGATATATATGTAAAAAAAAATTTACACCCGGCAATTTGAAAACCTGAAAAGGAGGCTTGGGCAACAAAGGGTATCTCAGTGGACTGAAAACCTGAAAGGGCAGTCCAGACAAAAGTTAGGGATTAAAGCGTACGACTATGTCTCTTTGGATCACCCATGTAACCTCAACTTGTTGTACTACCTATATCAAGTTCAAACAGGTGCAGATCAGTCCAATCGTTTCTATTCCAACAGTAAGAGATGAGATACTTGAAGAAAATGGCAATAACATAGTTGAAATTTGATGGGATCACTTACATATAGCTATTTTTCCTTGTTTTTTATACTCTTTTAAAATTTCTACGACGAATTCCTTTTACTAGAATTTTCGTCTCCTTGTTCAAACTTGCCTGTTTATAGGCCACTTTCTAAATAAATACAATTCTATTTTTGAATTCAGGTTTACTTTTCCCTTTTTACTTAAGCGAAAACGTCTGTTGATTATGTTTTAATGTATATATGCTTTTGAATATGATTGATGTTTACCAGAAATGTATAAAATACAATAATAGCATTTACTAAGGACGATCAGAGGTAGGAATCCAACGAATCTTCATCGGTTCATCCCCACTGAGTAATCTTTACGGATACATTCTAACAAAATACTCCATGTAACCTCTTGTACTTCCGACTCTTCGAGATCCTAAAGCAGATTTCTCTCATGAATTGACACTCAGTCGAATAAGTCTCCCATGGGAATGTCCGTCTATTTTATCCCCAATCAGGGTATTCAGGAATTTAATCCTTCCATAAGAAGTGCGACGAACGGAAAACGGAAGATCCTAGGTATAATATTCTAAAACGAGACGGGAACGAAGTCTTGATATTCCTCAATAATGAATCAGGATTTGTTTTCCCCAGCCAACAGTTGTTATACAAAGTTACTAATGGGTTTCAACTACATAATTCATACATACTCATTTGCATCATATCATGGCATACACATCCATAATGCATACGACGTCCTCACTAATATTAAGGACATCATGTCATACAATCCTGCATAAACTAATCTTTTCTTTTCAGGATAGTTTACAGTCAGATAAATATTACCAAGTCCTTGAGACAGTTCAGAGACGATCTATACAAATATTTAGTACTGATACTTAGTGCAAGATATCTTTTTCTCCCTGACACAGTTCAAAGACGATCTATACGAAGATCTAGTGTTGATGCTTAATGCATGATATTTTCAGAGATAATCGAAACAAAGATTTACTTATAATACTTCAATCAAGATGTTTTCCCAAGACAGTTCAGAGACGACCTATACGAAGATCTAGTACTGATACTTAGTTCAAGATATATTTTTCCCTAGAGATAATTTAGAGACGATCTACACGAAGATCTAATACTGATATTTATCTCAGATATATTACAGAGACAAATACTTTGGATGGAATCTATAAGCCCATCTCCATTTACTCCGAATGGCATCTTTGAGACCATTCAAGAAATACAATCAACCAACAGTATTACTTTGCGCACAAGCGAGTGCAAATTTTTGGGTTTTAGTGTTCAATCCTCTTCAACCTTAAAACCACAAATGGCGTACATGCTAATCTAATTCCTCGGGTTTCAGAAAAAATTGAACAGGGGAAACTATTGTACCCCAAAAATTTCCCTCTCATATTCAAGATAATGTATCTCAAAAGGTCTCATGATGGTCACAAGATTCACAATTGGTCAAAAGGATTTAAGGTTTCATCAGACAAAGCCTCCTCCTAACCAATGAATCTAAAACTAGGGTTTTGTATTTCTCAAGGAAAAATGGACTTCCAAATCCTCAAGTGGACTTCATGACATCCCATGTACCTCAAATAATCCTCATGTCTTGTTTCAAGGCCTTCCATACAAGTTTGGTTAGTCAGATGCTCAGATACCCAAAAATCAGTTAATTTGGTCAACAAGTCAACTGTGATCAAGGGTTGATCATGATTCATCAAGGAAACCCCAGAATCATCAAGAATTAGGAGTTACTAAATTAGGGTTTTGTGCAGGAAAAGTCAACTGTACTTTGACTAGCCATAATTTTCACATACTTCATCAAACATTTCCCATACAAAGCTCATTTTAAAGTAAATTCAATTCTCTACAACTTTGTGTCTTACAAGACATGTCCAAAAATGCTTCATTTGAGAGGTATGAGCCAAAATATTATAGGTCCTAGAACACCTTTGTCGCTCCCGACAAATGAAAAATGGATCAAATGAAGGTACAAACGCGAACGGTCGGCGAAGGGAACAATGAGAACACACATCCGTGAACTCACTGGAGATGAAAAGAGTCGCCAGCTAGGCATTTTTATCCCGGAGGAAAGGCAATGCTGCATAGGCCTAGAAAAAGATGGATAAGACGGTTTGCGAACCAGAGAGACTGAGAAAGGGGGTTGGTTACAACCTGGGAAGGTATTAGCACCCAGATTGTCCGTCGTACTCGACGGGATCCACGCTTGAAAGATTTGTGTTTTAAAGGGGTAATGTCAGTGCAATTTGTGTATAAAATAGCTGGAAAAGATGTACAGGTGTCAGTGTAAAGTGTATAAGTGATGTGAAAGTGTCAGTGTAAGAACAGAGTGAAATGCTCAAGATCATGAGGCTTAAAGAATAAGGCTGGAAAGAGGGGGAATATACAGAGACTTTTGTTCGATAACTGTTAAGTTATGCCTACGTATCCTCTCGTGCAATGAGGAAGTCAGAACACCGTAGTTCGACCCAAAGAGACTGAAAGATAAATTGACTTGTGAACTGCCTGCTTGTCTATGCTCAAGTGTATGATCTGTCTGGCACAGATGCAAACTGTCTTGCATTAGACGGAAGAAGCAAGTTCTCGTTTATGAGTGAATGAGATGAGAAAAGAATCCCGGAGGAGACGATTATTGTTTGTTTTTGAGTTTTCAGTCTTTTATTGCTTTTTGGAGTTTGTCATAAGAAAATGAGCTTAAACCTAAACCAATGGATTTGGTAAACTCATCACATCATCCCTCTGATTAGGGGTAATGAGAATTACCTTAAGTGTGAAGTCAGATTCTCACACTTAATCACCTTCGGTGTAGGGTTAAGATCATTAACCTACTTGTGATTATTTAGATGTTTTTGTGATTTTGTTTAGTGTTGAGTAATGAGGTTAAGCCATAATCAAGGATTAAACAGACTCATTACACCATCCTAAAAGAAGGATAATAGATGAGAATGTTTAAGTTGAGAAAAACTCCTCAACTTAATCCATGATTAGGGATTAAACCCATGACAAAACAAGCCTTTGATTAAGTGGATTTTATTTAATGGTATGATGATGAAGTGTTTTCAGGTTTGTAAGACAACTTGAGGGGGACTTGTCCATTAACACTAGGGTTAGTCCTTCTTAACCACTTAAGGAAGAATCAGAACCCTAATGCAAGGCCCAAGTTACAAGTGTAATGTCTTGATATTTATTAGATGGATTGATTAAGAGATTTAAACACCTTAAGGGTTTAATACTTAGGATTAAAGTTATACACTCCATCCTAAAAGAAGGATGCAGGCATAACCCTAAGCACAAAGTCTTAAAGCCTTTAGGGTTTAGTCCCTGATTATGAGATGAGAAGAGAAGACTCAAAGAGAGACACAAAGGTAAAACTATGGGGGGACTAATCAAAACCCTAATTCATTGTCATGCTTGGTTGATCCTAAGGTTTGTGAGGTTTGCAAGAACAATCTTCAAAGGAGCCACCAGGAAGCAGATGAACAGGATCAAGAGAAGCAAAGTGACTTGCTTCATTCAAGAAGTCAAGTCACTTGAAGAAAGAAAGTGGGAAGGAGAAGAATGAGCAAGCTCAAACTCAAACACAAATAGAATGCAGCAATGGATGCAAGAGATATGAAAAGAAAAGGTATGAGAAGTGAAGGCAAATCCACTTCTCAAGTTTACTTACCACCTACAATGTTAGAAAGAAAATGCAATGCAATGCAAGATGAGATGAAATGATATGATGCTAAGCAAAACCAGAAGCATGTTGATGATGATTATGATGTTATGAAGTGCTGCAAACATGAGGCAAGACAATGGGGATGTTCATACAAGATCATGAAGGCAAATGATGCAAGTTAAGGAGCATGAACAAGCATGGAAAGTTAGGAAGCATACAAAGCATACAACATGGCAAATGCAAGATGCAATGATCAAAGATGCTTTCTACATGTCTTATGATGTCAAATGAATCAAATGGAGGCATGGAATGGCATGGCAAGTCATGTTATGCAAGAGAATGCAAGAGGTATGCAAATGAAAGCCCAAATTGGGGTTTATGGATCAAACACCAAACACAAACCAAAAACAGAAGCAAAACCCTAAAGTAAAAATGGAAAATGGTACCCAAAGAAACCCTAGACCTATAATAAACCACTGCCCAAAGGGGAGCTCTCAACTCTCAACCAAACTCAAGATATGATTTTTCTAAGTTATTAGGGTTTTTTAGGGTTCTTAACAAAACAAATACCAAACAATTTGAAAATGCAAGAACAAATCATGGCCTTTTTACCCTATAAACTACATGCCAAATAGAAAACAATGCAAGAAGAATCAATGTCTCAACCCTCACCAATTGACAGAAATGAATTTTTGAACTTATGATCAAAATAATGCACAAAATATGATTTAATTCAATGAAAAATTCTTAAAATGCATCAAGATCAAAAAAGAAATTTGGTTTGAAGGTTGGACAATGTTTCTAAATGTCTTAGAACATTTCATGAATTTTTTGGTGATTTTTAAATACCTAAAAGTATTTTTAATTAATTAATTCTCATTAATCAATTAAAAATAATCTTTTAAATATTTAAAAATGCTTTTTTAATGATAAAAAAATATAATAAAAATATTTTTGGGTCTTAAAAATTATTAAAACTTTAAAGAAAAAAGTTTCATAATTTTTAAGTCATTTTTGCTATTTTTAATAAATTATGCAAGTTATTTAAAAAGAAAATGAATTAAAATTGAATAAATGAAGAAGTCAACAGAATGGAATGCTGAGATTGAAGCTGGGGAAGGGACCATTGACCGCGCGCCAAATCCAGTGGTCATAATTCAAACCTGACTAATTGAATTAATTAACCTAATTAATTAAGATTAGGGTTTAATGGTGAATCTGGGCCATCCACACGCGCGCGTAGTCAACAGAGTCAAAGGATCCTACGCTCCAGATTCAAACTGCACTAATTACAGGGATTATGCCCTAAACATTTTCAGGCGGCCGGAGAAGACCTCCGGTCGTCTTCTCCGGTGGGTTGTCCACCTGAAAATCTTCAAACCTCCTCAAAACGCATCAAAAATGAAAACTAAACACACCAAAATGAACCCCATGATCCCCTGAATCAAAACCCCATCATAAACAACATTTATTTTTCCCCAGAAGCATGAATCGAAACAAACAAATTTTAGGGCACGCAAGTTTCAGAGATCAATTACATGTTCAAATCACAACCATTTTCAAAACCAATGGTACCAGAATGATCAGTGAAACAAGTAGAACAAGTTTGTAACAAGAAAAATCATTTCTGGAAAAATAAATTTCAGGCTACCTGAGATTTGAAGCTTTCCACTTGAGGACTTTCTGGCCACCTTTCTTTGTGCAAACCACTCCACTTGATCCCCCAAAGATGCTTGAATGCTCAAAATGAGTTTGTGTTGGCTGGAGAAGGAGATTCGAATGGAACTGCTTCAAGCTCAGTCAACAATGGCTATGGTGATTCTGGAGGATTCAGGCCATGGTGGATGATGGTTTGAGGTCCAGAGGATGTGTAGAGAAGCTTTGCAAGGTTTGTTTGGTTGTTTGTGGCTTATGGAAGGAGATTCGAATGAATCTGCAGAATGAGAGTGAAGAATGGTAATGGAGTTTTCAGGCTGTTTCAGGCTTGTGCTTTGGATGGTTTCTTGTCTATGAAGTGAGGTGAGATGAATGGTGAAGAGAGTTTTAGTGTTTGCTTGCTGTGTGAAGGAAATCGAAAGCTTATGCAGTTGGGAGTGTTTTTGTCAATGTGAAAAAAATGTGTGTGTTTCAGTCTTGGCCTGTGTTATGTTTTGCTTGCAAGTTGTACACATAAACAAATCTGATTGGCTTTGTGATGTGACATGGCCTGCTATGATAGGTAAGTTTGCTTTTGCATAAAAGGTCAACTTTGTGTAAGATAGGGCATGGGCAAGGTCTAGGCAAGTACAAGGCATGGCTGGCGCAGCAAAGGTGAGGGAGAGAGGCTGGCTTGACTCAAGGATCAATGCAGCAAGTTGGTGAGAGGTGATCATGAGTTTTTGCAACTTGGTTAGCTTATGTTTCACATGTGATCTTTTTGCATAACCAAACATGAAACCATAGGCAAACTTGGTTCAAATCTGATTTTTAGGACTTAGAGAATGCTTACATGCTGGTTTGGAGTGGATTAGAGGTCACAATATGCATTAGTTCAAGTTTTTGCAAAGTTTCCCTTTGGTGCCTAACTTGAAAAACAATGATTTTTGCCAACTTTGCATTGCCATAACTTTTGATCCAAGAAGAGTTTGATCATGTTCTTGTACTTTTTGAAAAGGGAAAGATGAGATCTACAACTTTCATGACCAAAGTTTTTTCATTTGAAGCCTTTTTGGATCATGAATCAAAGCTTGAAAATTGACCTAAAATGAGGCATTCTTGAAAAGTCAACTATGCCCAAAAAGGTCAACTTTGCAAAAACCCTAAATTCTTGATTTCCAAGAACTTCAAATTTCTTCCATGATCAAATAAAGATCATATACACTCAAAATGATGAAGATCACCCATTGGTTGGGTCATTGGGGGCCTCCGATGCCCTGATTTTGCACTGACTTGTCTGAAAAGTCAACTCTTGATCAGATGACTTCCCCATGGAATTTCTTCATGAAAATTGATATGCATACTCCCTATACCATATAGAGATCAATGAAACAAGAATGACCAAAAAATTTGGAGTTATGGCCTCTGAAACCAAAACCCTAATTTTCAGTCAACTGTGCAGTTCAACCTGGCTCTGCATCCACTCAAACCCTAGTTCTTGTGATTCCTCTGCATTTTTGACTTTGAGGAGATGGAATATGATGTAAGAACACACATGGACCCCTTTGAGTTGATTGGTGGCCTTTAGAATAGCTCAAGATGCTTTGGGATTGCTCAGATCACAAACCCTAGGTGCAGATGCCTTAGAAGCTATGCAGTGAATCAAAAAATGAGATGTGAGATGATATGATTGTATTTATGCATATGAGGATGATCACAAGCCATGGTGTGAATGGGTGAGGGCAAATTTGGGGTGTTTACAGCTGCCCCTATTCAAACATGAGTTAGCTGTGCAGGTTGTAAGCGACGGCTTAACAGGCGAACAAGATAACTTGTGGTTGAATACCAAAGACAGTCCAAAATTTGCACTCACAGAATGAAGAAGAAAAGGGATATAGATTGTAAAGCAAAACAAAATATATTGTAAAGTGTGGGCGACGGAGGACGACCGTCGAGCAGAGGACGACTGCTGGGTAAAGAGGTATGTGAAGCAAAGCGATGACGGGGACGACCGACATGCTGGTAAAGTGTATAAAGCAATGACGGGGACGGCCGACATGCTGGGGATAAAAGGTAAAGCTAAGACGGGGACGGCCGACTAGCTGGGGAAAAACAAGTAAAGCCAAGACGGGGACGGCCGACTAGCTGGGAAAAATAGGATATTATGATGGGGACGGCCATCAAGATAAAGCTGCGAAGTTCTCTGGGGATTAATGAAACATGACGGGGACGGCCATCAAGTTCATAAAGGTCAAGTAACCAACGATGGGGACGGCCATCGGGCTAAAAAGGAAAAGGGACCACGACGGGGACGGCCATCGGGTTAAAGAATAAATGAAATAAACAGATGATGGGGTACGGCCATCAAAGGCGAAGGACGATCACCTAGCAGGGGACGGCTGCTCTGTTGGGAATGAAAGAAATATGATGGGGACGGCCATCAAAGGTGGAGGACGACCACCTGGCAGGGTACGGATGCCGAAAATATCAACGATGGGGACGGCCATCGGATAGATAAGGTCAACGATGGGGACGGCCATCGGACGAGCATGATGGAGGACGACCATCAAGAAGTGGAGGACGACCACTCAGCAGGGGACGGCTGCTCTCGAGGTTTCTCATGACATAGGACGAATGCCAGATAACCAAAATCAACAATGGGGACGGCCATTGGATAAAGTGATGAAGGACGATCATCAAAAGGTGGAGGACGACCACCTAGCAGGGGACGGCTGCTAAAATCATCGATGGGGACGGCCATCGGATGAGCATGATGGAGGACGACCATCAAGAAGTGGAGGACGACCACTCAGCAGGGTACGGCTGCTCTCAAAGGTATCATAACACAGGACGAGTGTTAGATAAAAAGAAAAATTTGTTGGCAATCCACTGGGGAGATAGTAAGCACGGACGAGCGTTTACATCCAAGAAACAAAAGGTATAAGTGTTTGGTATCGTGTATAGATTAACAATGCGGACGAGCATCCTTAAGACTATGATACGGACGAGTATCATGTAGAAACAAGTACTGACACATGTTCAGAGATGATGATACGGACGAGTATCAACGGGTTAACAACGAACACGGACGAGTGTTGAATCTGAAAGGACTCTTCTGGGGAATAGCAGACACGGATGAGTATCTATATTCAAGAAGACATGAGTGTTTGACACGGTGTATGGATTAAAGATGCGGACGAGCATCCTTAAGACATTAGACGCAATGTTCTGAGATGATGGTACGGACGAGTACCAACTGGCTAACAAAGAACAAGGATTACTGCCGAATCTGCGGGGATATGAGTGATGATGTATACAAGATACGGACGAGTATCTGTATAAGCGTACCATGAGTAGTGAGTATTGTATTGATAGATGAGTGTTTTAACTGCTGGGGAGAGTGACACGGACAAGTGTCAAGAGAAAAGTGTAATATGAACAAGTATCTGCTATACAAAGTCTAGGCGACTGCGCTGGGGATATGACACGGACGGGTGTCAAAAAGGGTGTATATACAAGTATATGAGAGTGCAAAGGGGATGTCTTTGGCTTTCTGCTGGGACATGACACGGACGGGTGTCAGGACGTGTCTGTAGTACGGGTGATTTGTTTGTAAAGGGTGTTCGGGCGACTTTACTGGGGAAAGATGACACGGACGGGTGCCAAAAGGTGTATATACGGGTGTTTGTGATTTGTGAGGCAGCTGCTTTTGCTGAGATTCTGGTGGGGACTCCTGGGGAAAGTAATCTGTATTCTGATGAACGGTTACTAGTCACAAGCGTTCAATTCACAACATGACTTATGATTATGCTATGCATTTGATTTTTGCCGTAATGCTCCGTATTAGACGGAATGCTACGCTTTGGGGGGTGAATATGATGCGGATGCCGTGATTATGCAAAAGGGCACGGATCCGGGGTTCGGATCCCGTTGCCGCGAAGATCTCTGGTCGATCTGCTTGAAGTGGGCATCCCAGCTGGGGGTGAGATCATTGGTAGATCTAATGATGTATCTGCTTGGGGATATATGTCACCGGTTGACATATCCTTGTAAATGAGAGACCCAGCTGGGGTTTGTAGAAGCTTTCCTCGCTCTGTTGTGATCTCCGTGCGTTGCTCTTCTGAATAAAGGCTTGAAGCTCTGTGGGGAGATGATTCCCTGATTTCTGCATTCTGTTGAGGAAGAATGGCAACTCGGCTGGGGAAGTGAGAGGCAACTCAGCTGGGGAAGGCAATGGGGGGCTACTCAGCTGGGGAAAGAGCATTTCAGATGCTGAGATTGAGTGTATGCTGATTCGGCAGCTCCGCTGGGGAAATGGGCACCTTCGATGCTGTATGTTGAAGATAGACCGAGTTGATAATGATTCGCCTACTTGCTGAGACGTAACCTGCATGCCCCAGGTTGCGTTCTGGATACCTGCAATCCTGCAAAGGTAAGGAAACGTACAAAAGGTTCCGAGGTATCCCTTACTGGATTCCGTCGTAGGAGATAAGTACTTTCGAGAGTAATCATATTCCCTGCAAGCATGTGTTTTATTTTTTTAGAGAAATGCATCTGTACTTATGCAATTGTATTTTTAGAGATATCAGACGACTCTTTACAAAACGTAAATGTAAAAAACGAAACATGACTGAAAATCCGATTTTATTAATTCAAGTGCCCTGAATTGGCAAAGATACAGTCAAAGAAACATATCTCCTGAAATGAGGAGATTGTTACAAATTGAGAAAACAAATGCTGGCGGTGTCGACGACGCTTTCAAAGAGCTTCCTCTTCTGCTATGACTCGCATGACAATGACGTTCTTCTCGTCTTGCTTTCCGGAGAGAGTTGATTCTGATTGAAGCTTGATCCTTCGGAAGCTTACCAAATTGTAGGTGATACAGACGAATTCAGAATGCAATTGTTCGCTTATTCCCTTGTTTTGCATGGATCGCCCTTTCGGGTTTTCAATCCATCGGGATACCCATTTTTGCCTGAGTTGTCCAATGCGGCTTTTCAACTCAGCGGGTGTACATTTTTTATTCATTTTCCCTTACTTTTGCCCGAGTCTTTTATTCTTTTTTTTGACTCGCCGGGATGCCCTATTTTTGCCTGGACTTACATTCTGTTTTTATGTCCAGCGGGTCATTTTATGCGAAGTATTTTTTAACTGCATCTGAATTCACAGGGGATGGGAAATCTTCACCATCCATGGTGCTGAGCATCAGTGCTCCACCAGAGAAAACTTTCTTTACAACAAATGGTCCTTCATAGTTTGGAGTCCATTTGCCCCTGTGGTCTGTATGAGGAGGGAGGATTCTTTTCAGCACAAGATCTCCCACTTGGTACTCTCGGTGCCTGACTTTCTGATCGAAGGCTCTCTTCATTCTTTTCTGATATAACTGCCCATGACAGATTGCAGCCAATCTTTTCTCTTCGACCAGACTCAGTTGTTCGTATCGGGACCGAACCCATTCTGCTTCACTCAGTTTAACATCCATCAATACCCGTAAGGAGGGTAATTCAACTTCAACAGGCAGGACTGCTTCCATACCATATACAAGCTGATACGGTGTTGCCCCAGTGGATGTTCTGATTGATGTGCGATACCCATGCAAGGCAAACGGTAGCATTTCATGCCAGTCTTTGTATGTGACTACCATCTTCTGCATAATCTTCTTGATATTCTTATTTGCCGCCTCAACAGCGCCGTTCATCTTTGGCCTGTAAGGAGAAGAATTGTGATGTTGGATCTTGAAGTCCCGGCACAGCTCTGCCATCATCCTGTTGTTTAAATTGGAACCATTATCAGTAATGATCCGCTCGGGCACTCCATACCGACAGATGATGTCTCTCTTCAGGAATCGGGCTACCACTTGTCTTGTAACGTTTGCATATGAGGCTGCTTCGACCCACTTGGTAAAATAGTCAATGGCGACCAGGATGAATCTGTGACCATTTGAAGCAGTTGGCTCAATCTTGCCAATCATATCAATGCCCCACATGGCAAAGGGCCATGGTGAAGACATGATGTTCAAAGGATTGGGAGGCACATGCACCTTGTCTGCGTAAATCTGGCATTTATGACATTTTCTGGCGTAAGCACAACAGTCTGCATCCATTGTGATCCAGTAATAGCCTGATCTTAGCAATTTCTTAGCCATTGCATGTCCTCCAGCATGGGTACCAAAAGATCCTTCGTGCACTTCATGCATCAGCAAATCTGCTTCCGTCTTGTCAACACATCTGAGGAGTACCATGTCAAAGTTCCTCTTGTATAAAGACCCATCAGCATTCAGAAAGAAACTACCAGCAAGCCTTCTCATAGTCTTCTTATCATTGGAAGATGCCCCAGGCGGGTATGTTTGATCCTCCAAGAAGCACTTAATGTCGTGGAACCAAGGCTTATCATCTTTTGCAACATCCGCTGCAAATACATATGCTGGTCTATTAAGTCTAGACACTGAAATCTGAGGTACAAAGTTAGCAGCTTGAACTTTGATCATGGATGAAATGGTAGCAAGAGCATCCGCAAACTGATTCTCGTCTCGAGGGATATACTCAAGCTTGACTGTTGTGAAGAAAGTCAGCAACCTTCTCGTATAATCCCTGTAAGGTATCAGATGATCTTGGTGGGTGTACCATTTTCCGTTGGTTTGATTGACTACCAAAGCTGAATCTCCGAATACGGTCAATGTCTTGATCCTGAGGTCAATGGCTTCCTCAAGACCCATAATGCAAGCTTCGTATTCAGCTTCGTTGTTAGTGCAGTTGAAAGTGAGTTTTGCCGAGAAAGGCATGTGAACTCCTTTAGGTGTAATGAGTACTGCACCAACACCACGGCCATTCATGTTAACAGCCCCGTCAAACATCATAGTCCATTCTTCCTCCGGGTCGGGCCCTTCAGTGTGAATAGGCTCTTCGTGATCTTTTGCTTTAATGAACATGATGTCTTCATCAGGGAAGTCAAACCTCATAGGCTGGTAGTCATCAATGGGTTGCTCAGCAAGATATTCAGATAGTACACTGCCCTTGATGGCTTTCTGAGATGTGTACTGTATGTCATATTCTGTGAGAATCATCTGCCATCTTGCAACCCGTCCGGTAAGAGCTGGCTTCTCGAAAATGTACTTAACTGGATCCATTTTTGAGATTAATAAGGTAGTGTGGGTCAGCATATACTGTCTCAGTCGGCGAGCAGCCCACGCTAAAGCACAGCAAGTTTTCTCGAGCAGTGAATAACGCTGTTCACAGTCGGTAAACTTTTTGCTTAGGTAGTATATTGCATACTCTTTTCGACCAGACTCGTCATGCTGGCCCAGCACACACCCCATTGACTCTTCTAATACTGTCAAGTACATAATCAGAGGTCTTCCTTCAACTGGCGGCATAAGGATCGGAGGTTCTTGTAAGTATTCTTTGATCTTGTCAAAAGCCTTCTGGCAATCGTCGTTCCACCTGACCATCTGTTCCTTTCTTAATAGCTTGAACAAGGGTTCACAGGTTGCTGTAAGGTGGGATATGAACCGTGAGATATAGTTCAATCGACCTAAGAACCCTCGAACTTCTTTCTCAGTTTTCGGTGCAGGCATTTCTTGTATAGCCTTGACTTTATCTGGGTCAACCTCAATCCCTTTCTCGCTTACAATAAAGCCCAGCAGCTTACCGGATCGCACCCCGAATGTGCATTTGTTGGGGTTCAGCTTCAATTAGTATTTCCTCAGACGCTTGAATAATTTGAGCAGATTCACCAGGTGATCTTCCTCTGTAAGGGACTTGGCGATCATATCATCCACATAACACTCGATTTCCTTATGGATCATATCGTGGAACAATGTCACCATAGCCCGTTGATATGTTGCACCAGCATTCTTCAGTCCGAATGGCATCACTTTGTAACAGAACGTGCCCCAAGGTGTGATGAATGTTGTCTTCTCCATGTCTTCAGGTGACATCTTGATCTGATTATATCCTGAAAATCCATCCATGAAGGAGAATACCGAGAACTGAGCCGTGTTATCCACCAATACATCAATGTGAGGTAATGGGAAGTCATCTTTCGGGCTGGCTCTGTTCAGATCCCGGTAATCAACACACATTCTTACTTTGCCGTCCTTCTTAGGCACAGGTACTATGTTAGCAACCCACGGCGGATAGCTAGTCACAGCAAGGAACCCGGCGTCCCATTGCTTTTGTACCTCTTCCTTGATTTTCATAGCCATGTCTGGGCGAGTTCGGCGCAGTTTCTGTTTAACTGGTGGGCATTCTTCCCTCAAAGGCAGCTTGTGCACAACAATATCGGTATCCAACCCTGGCATATCTTGATACGACCAAGCAAACACATCAACATACTCTTGAAGCAGATCTATCAGTTGTCTCTTCACTGAGTCTTGTAGGCAGGCCCCGATTCTAACTTCTTTCACATTTTCTTCCGTACCAAGATTGATTACTTCAATCTCCTCCTGGTGAGGAGTAATGACCTTTTCCTCCTGTCTTAATAACCTGGCTAGCTCTTCAGGAAGCTCATATTCTTCTTCAACCCCTTCATCAGCTCGATTGATTGGATTGTCAAAGTCATACGATGTCATAGCCGTGCTGTTGTCGGTGCTGTCAGGAAGGCACTCTCTGCAAGGGTTAAGTTGGTTCATTTTAGTGATTGATTTTAATCTTGCTTTAGAAAAGAATGAAATGAAGTTATCATTTTGAAAACACCGCCATTTATTTTTGTACAAAAAGAAAAATGGAAAAAACAGTGAGCATAAAAGAAAAGGACTCGTTTGCAAAAAGATTGTCTGATATTTCATTAATTTAATCTTGTTTGCACAAAAGTACAGATGGCCCTGGTTACAAAATGAGTCTTGTCATCTTGGGCAAGATGCAAGACTTGGATGCATGCTATATAAAAATACAGGAAATAATAATTACTCTGCTCGAGTAACACTTATAATTTCCTGGGAAGACCAGTTCGAGACACTGCTCCCCGGGATCTTCGGACGAATCCAATTCTCCAGATTGCGCTCATCTTCCAGCTCGTCTTCCAGACAGTTGATAGCATCGGGGGTAAGCATCCCCCCACTGACAAATCCTGGCTCTGCAGCAGCCTTCGCTTGATGTTGAGTTGGTCTGTAACCCAACCCAAACTTGTCCTTCTTCTCCTCCACAGCTAAAACCTTGCCCCAGCCTAGGGCAGTTCCTTCTTCAACAACCTTCCGGGCTTGTTGATAAGACGACATTGGGGTACCAGATACAGCAGATGCTTCATTCACATTCAACGCTTCAAACCCCTGGCTCATTGTTTCATGGATCTCTCCATCCATTTCAATGTACTTGTAGGTTGCCAGGTGGCTGACAAAAATGTCCTCCTCTCCACAGATTGTGACAACTTGACCTTCCCACTCAAATTTTAACTTTTGGTGAAGGGTAGACGTTATTGCGCCGGCGGCGTGAATCCAGGGTCTACCCAACAAACAGCTGTAGGCGGGCTGGATGTCCATCACATAAAAGGTAGTTTTAAAGGTCTGTGGGCCAATTGTCACAGGCAGCTCAATCTCTCCCAGAACCAATCTCTTAGAACCATCAAAGGCTCTTACTACCAGGTTGCTGGGTCTCAATGCCAATCCATCATATTCAAGCTTCACCAGAGCTTTCTTTGGTAAGACATTCAGGGAAGAACCTGTGTCCACCAGCACATGAGAAAGGACAGCTCCTTTGCATTCCAGGGTTATGTGCAAGGCTTTGTTGTGGTTGCGGCCATCCGCTGTCAAGTCAGAATTGGTAAACCCTAGCCCATTGCTAGCAGTAACATTTCCAACCACGGTTTCCAATTGGTTGACAGTAATCTCCTCCGGCACGTAAGCTGCGTGCAGGACTTTAAGTAGTGCATTCCGATGGGCTTCGGAGCACATAAGCAGTGAGAGGATGGAGATTTTGGATGGCGTCTGGTGAAGTTGATCCACAATTTTGTAATCACTCTTTTTGATGATCCTCATAAACTCATCAACTTCCTGATCGAATGGAGTCTTCAGGGCTTCTTGGGCAGCTGGATCTCCCTGCACCGGGCCTTTTCCTTTTGCCTTGGCAGCAGCTTCTGCTTCGGCAGTAGGTTTTTGAACTTGTGAGGCGAAGAGACGTCCGCTTCGAGTGAAGCCTCCGCCTCCCCCCACATTATCTACTTGTGGTGCAGGTGTTGTTGTTTCCAGAGTGATTCTTTTCCCTTCACAGTACACGTCAGTATGGTATTGGTCCAGGCACCGTGACAGTGACTGGACTGATTGCTGCTGCTGAAGGGACTGTTATTGTTTGTGGATCATAAAAGATTGTAACTGGTGCTCTGGCAGGAGCAGCACCTTCTGAATGGTAGGCGGAATTATTTTCAGGATCGTAGAATATGGTAACAGTGGAGACATCTTCGTGATTGATTGCTGGTGTTGTAGGTGGTTCTGTTGGAAGGACTGTTGTTGTCGTTGATGGAGAGTCGAAATGGACTGAAGCTGAAGTTGTAGCAGGAGAAACTATTGAAAACTGATCATTTGGAAGGACAGGTGAAGTACTTGTTGATGGTGCTGATGAATTATCGGGAACAATAGTTGCTGTAGTTGTAGGAGGGTCTGAAACTGTTGTTGATGAAGTTGCTTGATTTGCCGGAAATGATGTAGTGATCTGCAGTAGGCCATTCTGAATAAGGCTGTCAATGCCGTTCCTCAGGTCCTCGCACCCATTCCATGAAATATTGCAGTATGGACATCCTAGTTCACACCCCGGAAATATATTGTTTTCACGGAGTTGAGCTTTGATTTCCACCAATGGTGTCCTGATCTGATCCACACTTGTTATTAAATAAGATGGTTGGTCTTCTTCAATGGCGTTAATTCGGGGACCACCATGGTTTGGCATTGGGTTTTTATTGACATTGGGCGGAGGTGCAAAATTCAGAGCCTTGGAGTCTACCAAGTCTTGTACCTTCATATGCAGAGCCCTGCATTTTTCTGTACTGTGACCAGGTGCGTTGGAATGAAAAGCACACCTTGCATTGGAGTCATAGTTTCTTGGTAGACTGTTGGGATCCGGAGGTGCCAACGTTCTTAGCTCAACTAGGTTGAGTTTCAGAAGTTGTGGCAGCAAAGCAGCATATGGCATTGGGATCGGATCGATCACTCGGTTAGCTTGGGATGGCCTTTGTTGAAATGGCCTCTGTTGATTGTTGTTGTTGGAGTTGTTGTTGTTGTAGTTTCTTGGAGGATACTGATTCTGCTGATACTGGGGTTGTTGTTGGAGGTTTTGTTGAGGAGGTTGATAGACTGGCTGTGGATGAGCTGGAGCAGGGATAGTAACTGCTGCTATTGACCTCTGAACATATTGGGGCCTACCCCTGTTGGTGTGGATGGCATTGGTCTCGCCAGTTCTTCTCGGGCCTGCAAAAGGCTTTCTTGTACCACTGGACGAGCTTGCACCGTTGTCTGAGATCTTTCCCATCTTTAACAGGCTTTCAATTCTCTCCCCAGCTATAACAACATCCGCAAAGCTAGTGGAAGAGAAAGCAGCTAACCTGTCAATATAGGTTCCCTGAAGAGTGTTCATAAACATGTCTGCCATTTCCCTCTCAGACATTGGTGGTTGAACGGCAGCAGCCAATTGTCTCCATCTTTGAGCATATTCTCTGAAGCTCTCCCTCGAAGACTGTGACATTCCCATTAGGAGGGTCCTGTTGGGTGCCATATCTAGATTATACTGATACTGTCTGATGAAGGCCTCTGCCAGGTCCTTCCAGCATCTAATTGTTGCCCTTGTCAGATGGGAATACCACTCCCTTGATGCTCCAGTCAAGCTATCTTCAAAATAGAACATCCACAATTTCTCATCCATTGTGTAGGCCTTCAGCCTTCCCAGAAATGATTGCAAATGAGTTCGGGGGCATGAAGTCCCATTATACTTTTCGAAACATGGAGGCTTGAACTTGTGGGGAATCCTGACCCCTTCTACCAGACCCATGTCCATGACGTCGAACCCCAAAGAATTTTGAGACTCCAGTGATCTCAACTTCTCAGCTATTTCTTCCAATCGTCTATCATATGTTTCCTCTCCGGCACCCATTACTGTATACTGGTCCTCCTGAGGATCTTCTTGAAGTACTCTGGCTGCTGTGGCTGTTCCTTGAACATTGGCAGGGATGTTAACCTCAGGATGTAGATGTGGACCAAACACAGGGGGGGTAACATGTGGTTGCACCCTTTCATTATTACTGGTGCCTGCAGTTCCTACATGAGGCTCCTCTTGATTTTGCCTCTCCACCATGGCCCTCAGTCTCTCCTGGCTCTGAGCCATGTTGTTCATAACTTCCATGAACTGCGTCATCTGCGTTCTCATCTCTAACCTTTCGTTTGCCATCTGGTTTCTGACCTCCGTAAGGTCTTGTTGCATCTGATCCATCTGAATTCCCGGAAGGTTGTTTCTAGTTGGGTACCTGTGTGGCCTGTTGAGAGGAAATACCCGGCGGCGAGCAATAATTCCTGAACATCACAACAGAGGTTAGCAACAACAAAACAAAAAACCTACAAAACAAACAAAAGGGGTTAGCATGCAATGCAGTTATGCTTATTTGCTATCAAGGTATCCGGTTTGGCCTTCAGTTTTGACCCTTCCAGACCCTTGAAGATGATGCTGTTGAAGTTGCTTTTGATGTGAACCAACAAAAATATTACAAAGGTGAAATAATACAATTTGTTCATTTTACAACACAAACCCTCAAAGGGGCCAAAATACATCACAAAAAGCAAAAGTACATGGAAAAGGAACAACAACAAGCAAATGATCAAACTCCAAGGCCAAACTCATCCTCACGAACTTCCTTAAGAAGTGCTTCGGTCACAGGATCAGCCGGATGCTCCGTGAGACTTCTGATGAGAAGGTTTCTTGTTGCAACTGCTGCAGCCAATTTCCTGCTCTGACTTTGGTCCTTAGACCTCTTCAATCCTGCTTTGACTTTCAGCTCTGATATTTCCTCCTGGGCTGCTGCCAGGGCTTTTTCCATCTGCTCCATCTTGTCTTGAGCTCTTTTGCCTTCTAGAGTACGGGCCTCAGTGATCCGGACCCACCTGGCCTGACTCTCTTTCAAATACAAGTCTGTTCTTGCTCTTTGGAACTGGGCTTCTTTACAAGCATTCTTCAGAATCTGCTCACCAGCTTTAGACTTGTTGATATACTCCCCAGACTTCTCAATCTTAGTCAAGTGTTCCACCCTCAACTTCTCCAATCTCTCAATCTCCCTCACACCTTCTCTCCTTTCCCGGAGGGTCTTCTGCAAGGCTTGGGTTAACTTCTCATTTCTTTCCTTCAAGCTCTCAAACTCCTCCAAACTGATAGTGGCAGGGGGTGGTGCTGAAGATGACTCAGGCATGTCTTCTATGGTAAAGGGCATTCCAGAGAATTGGGCCCTAGCATGGGACCACTCATAATATTGGACTGATGCCACATTATTGCACTTCCCCAGAATGGTGATTCCCTTGGTTTGAACATGGTCCCAGGCCCAGGCAGCCTGTCTAACAGTTGCCAGACTAATCTTGTTCTCACAGTAGAGGGTCTCAACTAGGTCCTGCTCCCTAGGAGTATGAACCAGTGCATAGCCCAATTGCCTCCTGAACAGCAGAGGGTTGTAATTGATACTTCCCTTAACTCCTATCAAAGGCACATTGGGAAAGTGCCCATAGCTGGTGATTATATCTCTGCCCTTGGTGCTCTGAGTACACCATCTGATATCTGCTGAAGTGAGAGTAGTGAGCCTCTTAGCCCAGTTGCTTTGCTGATGAGGATTTAGAAATGCATCTGTCCTGGGTAGATGCCTGAGAAGCCAAGCATGGAATAATGGAGCACAAATCCTCACTAATCTTCCCCTCTGCTTCTCATTTCTCTGATGTACTGAGTAATAAAGATCACCCAATAAAGTTGGCACTGGGTTCTTCAGGATGAACAAATGGATTGCATTCTTGCTGATGAATCGAGGCTCATCTGCAAACAACACAATTCCATATACACTTAAGGCCAACAGAGCACAAACAGCTTTCCACTCCCCCAAGGAGGCCTTCAAACTAGCTTGAGAAATTAAGAAGTCCAGATGAAATCCAGGGATCCCAGCTTTGGAGGTCATATGCTGCTCAATCAAAGCAGGCTCCAGATACAAAGCTTTTGCTACCTCTCCATTGCTAGGAAAGACCATTTCAGGGTTGAATGGGATTTCTCTTTTGATGGGCAGACCAATCAATGATGAGTATTCTTCCAGAAGAGGACCCAACTGAAAGTCTTGAAAGGTGAAACATCTCAATGGGGGGTCATAGAACTGAATGCAGGTGTGGATGAGGCTCCTCTGTGAAGGGTCCAGATCCATAACCATGTCCAGTATATCTCCATAATGCTCCCTGAACAAAGGGATGTGATCTGGGGTGATCAGGGTTTGGATCCTCCTGATGTCTGATAAGTCTGGTTGGAAGAAATGATAGGTGATGTTGCTTTTCTTTGGAGCCATGATGTTGAGGACTGAGTAGGATAAGTGCTGATGAAGATGCTGAGGAGTGGGCCACTGGCTGGCTAGTGCTAGTAACTGAAGTATATGGCTGACAAGCTGAAGCAAGTGCTGGTGGAGATAGGTCAATATAACAGATGGGGTCAAAACCAAGACCAGATGAAAAGTGGATACCCTGAAACACAAATAAGCACATGTTAATATGATGCAATGAGTATGTATGCAAATGAAATGCAAGGGTCTGTGATTGAGCTGGATCTGATTAACTGCCTTGGTATAGATCCATGTGTGTTCAAGAATTCCAGAAGGAGGTCTAAAAATCCAGTAACCAGGGTGGGGGACTCAAATAAAGAGCCACAAGTCCAGGGTTTTAGAATCACAAGAACTGTCCAACATGGAGCATTCTTAGCAAAGTCAAAGTAACAGGGTATTCTGAGGTCAAGGTACCTGCAAATCTGTAAACAGCCCAACCCCCTCACAGGTAGTGATCTAGAACAAGGATCCTCAGACTTGGATCAGTTATGAGAAGTGTAAACACTTCTAACCCGGAGGTACAGTGTTTACAATAACCATAACAATTCCTCCTCTAATTCACCTCAGTTTCTGAAGGTCAGTACTAAAAGGTCATCCAGACTTAGCAGGCTTCCCAGATAGCCCTAGCATTGCAGGAAATCTGCAACACAGAGTTCTCAAGAAGAAACCCATATCTGAACCGTGTTTCATATTCCCGCACCAGACCGAAATGGAATGGGAAAGAATATGATTCACTCTAGCCTAGGTGTCACTCAGGTCCCAGGTATAGGACCTTAACTCTCAATGAATCACCCACCCACCAAAGCAAACAACCAGATCCAACCAGCAGCAATGACAGTATGATATATATAAATGCAATAAAGAAAGCAGTAAATAAAGCTGTACAGAAAGCAATAAATAAAGCAAGTATACAAATAGCACATAACACCCCAGTAAACACAGATCAAACAAGCGCTAGGAGGAACCCACAAAAAGAACCAGAAGCCCTGGTTGCAGTATAAGGGTCCCCAGCAGAGTCGCCAAGCTGTCGCTCCCGACAAATGAAAAATGGATCAAATGAAGGTACAAACGCGAACGGTCGGCGAAGGGAACAATGAGAACACACATCCGTGAACTCACTGGAGATGAAAAGAGTCGCCAGCTAGGCATTTTTATCCCGGAGGAAAGGCAATGCTGCATAGGCCTAGAAAAAGATGGATAAGACGGTTTGCGAACCAGAGAGACTGAGAAAGGGGGTTGGTTACAACCTGGGAAGGTATTAGCACCCAGATTGTCCGTCGTACTCGACGGGATCCACGCTTGAAAGATTTGTGTTTTAAAGGGGTAATGTCAGTGCAATTTGTGTATAAAATAGCTGGAAAAGATGTACAGGTGTCAGTGTAAAGTGTATAAGTGATGTGAAAGTGTCAGTGTAAGAACAGAGTGAAATGCTCAAGATCATGAGGCTTAAAGAATAAGGCTGGAAAGAGGGGGAATATACAGAGACTTTTGTTCGATAACTGTTAAGTTATGCCTACGTATCCTCTCGTGCAATGAGGAAGTCAGAACACCGTAGTTCGACCCAAAGAGACTGAAAGATAAATTGACTTGTGAACTGCCTGCTTGTCTATGCTCAAGTGTATGATCTGTCTGGCACAGATGCAAACTGTCTTGCATTAGACGGAAGAAGCAAGTTCTCGTTTATGAGTGAATGAGATGAGAAAAGAATCCCGGAGGAGACGATTATTGTTTGTTTTTGAGTTTTCAGTCTTTTATTGCTTTTTGGAGTTTGTCATAAGAAAATGAGCTTAAACCTAAACCAATGGATTTGGTAAACTCATCACATCATCCCTCTGATTAGGGGTAATGAGAATTACCTTAAGTGTGAAGTCAGATTCTCACACTTAATCACCTTCGGTGTAGGGTTAAGATCATTAACCTACTTGTGATTATTTAGATGTTTTTGTGATTTTGTTTAGTGTTGAGTAATGAGGTTAAGCCATAATCAAGGATTAAACAGACTCATTACACCATCCTAAAAGAAGGATAATAGATGAGAATGTTTAAGTTGAGAAAAACTCCTCAACTTAATCCATGATTAGGGATTAAACCCATGACAAAACAAGCCTTTGATTAAGTGGATTTTATTTAATGGTATGATGATGAAGTGTTTTCAGGTTTGTAAGACAACTTGAGGGGGACTTGTCCATTAACACTAGGGTTAGTCCTTCTTAACCACTTAAGGAAGAATCAGAACCCTAATGCAAGGCCCAAGTTACAAGTGTAATGTCTTGATATTTATTAGATGGATTGATTAAGAGATTTAAACACCTTAAGGGTTTAATACTTAGGATTAAAGTTATACACTCCATCCTAAAAGAAGGATGCAGGCATAACCCTAAGCACAAAGTCTTAAAGCCTTTAGGGTTTAGTCCCTGATTATGAGATGAGAAGAGAAGACTCAAAGAGAGACACAAAGGTAAAACTATGGGGGGACTAATCAAAACCCTAATTCATTGTCATGCTTGGTTGATCCTAAGGTTTGTGAGGTTTGCAAGAACAATCTTCAAAGGAGCCACCAGGAAGCAGATGAACAGGATCAAGAGAAGCAAAGTGACTTGCTTCATTCAAGAAGTCAAGTCACTTGAAGAAAGAAAGTGGGAAGGAGAAGAATGAGCAAGCTCAAACTCAAACACAAATAGAATGCAGCAATGGATGCAAGAGAGATGAAAAGAAAAGGTATGAGAAGTGAAGGCAAATCCACTTCTCAAGTTTACTTACCACCTACAATGTTAGAAAGAAAATGCAATGCAATGCAAGATGAGATGAAATGATATGATGCTAAGCAAAACCAGAAGCATGTTGATGATGATTATGATGTTATGAAGTGCTGCAAACATGAGGCAAGACAATGGGGATGTTCATACAAGATCATGAAGGCAAATGATGCAAGTTAAGGAGCATGAACAAGCATGGAAAGTTAGGAAGCATACAAAGCATACAACATGGCAAATGCAAGATGCAATGATCAAAGATGCTTTCTACATGTCTTATGATGTCAAATGAATCAAATGGAGGCATGGAATGGCATGGCAAGTCATGTTATGCAAGAGAATGCAAGAGGTATGCAAATGAAAGCCCAAATTGGGGTTTATGGATCAAACACCAAACACAAACCAAAAACAGAAGCAAAACCCTAAAGTAAAAATGGAAAATGGTACCCAAAGAAACCCTAGACCTATAATAAACCACTGCCCAAAGGGGAGCTCTCAACTCTCAACCAAACTCAAGATATGATTTTTCTAAGTTATTAGGGTTTTTTAGGGTTCTTAACAAAACAAATACCAAACAATTTGAAAATGCAAGAACAAATCATGGCCTTTTTACCCTATAAACTACATGCCAAATAGAAAACAATGCAAGAAGAATCAATGTCTCAACCCTCACCAATTGACAGAAATGAATTTTTGAACTTATGATCAAAATAATGCACAAAATATGATTTAATTCAATGAAAAATTCTTAAAATGCATCAAGATCAAAAAAGAAATTTGGTTTGAAGGTTGGACAATGTTTCTAAATGTCTTAGAACATTTCATGAATTTTTTGGTGATTTTTAAATACCTAAAAGTATTTTTAATTAATTAATTCTCATTAATCAATTAAAAATAATCTTTTAAATATTTAAAAATGCTTTTTTAATGATAAAAAAATAAAATAAAAATATTTTTGGGTCTTAAAAATTATTAAAACTTTAAAGAAAAAAGTTTCATAATTTTTAAGTCATTTTTGCTATTTTTAATAAATTATGCAAGTTATTTAAAAAGAAAATGAATTAAAATTGAATAAATGAAGAAGTCAACAGAATGGAATGCTGAGATTGAAGCTGGGGAAGGGACCATTGACCGCGCGCCAAATCCAGTGGTCATAATTCAAACCTGACTAATTGAATTAATTAACCTAATTAATTAAGATTAGGGTTTAATGGTGAATCTGGGCCATCCACACGCGCGCGTAGTCAACAGAGTCAAAGGATCCTACGCTCCAGATTCAAACTGCACTAATTACAGGGATTATGCCCTAAACATTTTCAGGCGGCCGGAGAAGACCTCCGGTCGTCTTCTCCGGTGGGTTGTCCACCTGAAAATCTTCAAACCTCCTCAAAACGCATCAAAAATGAAAACTAAACACACCAAAATGAACCCCATGATCCCCTGAATCAAAACCCCATCATAAACAACATTTATTTTTCCCCAGAAGCATGAATCGAAACAAACAAATTTTAGGGCACGCAAGTTTCAGAGATCAATTACATGTTCAAATCACAACCATTTTCAAAACCAATGGTACCAGAATGATCAGTGAAACAAGTAGAACAAGTTTGTAACAAGAAAAATCATTTCTGGAAAAATAAATTTCAGGCTACCTGAGATTTGAAGCTTTCCACTTGAGGACTTTCTGGCCACCTTTCTTTGTGCAAACCACTCCACTTGATCCCCCAAAGATGCTTGAATGCTCAAAATGAGTTTGTGTTGGCTGGAGAAGGAGATTCGAATGGAACTGCTTCAAGCTCAGTCAACAATGGCTATGGTGATTCTGGAGGATTCAGGCCATGGTGGATGATGGTTTGAGGTCCAGAGGATGTGTAGAGAAGCTTTGCAAGGTTTGTTTGGTTGTTTGTGGCTTATGGAAGGAGATTCGAATGAATCTGCAGAATGAGAGTGAAGAATGGTAATGGAGTTTTCAGGCTGTTTCAGGCTTGTGCTTTGGATGGTTTCTTGTCTATGAAGTGAGGTGAGATGAATGGTGAAGAGAGTTTTAGTGTTTGCTTGCTGTGTGAAGGAAATCGAAAGCTTATGCAGTTGGGAGTGTTTTTGTCAATGTGAAAAAAATGTGTGTGTTTCAGTCTTGGCCTGTGTTATGTTTTGCTTGCAAGTTGTACACATAAACAAATCTGATTGGCTTTGTGATGTGACATGGCCTGCTATGATAGGTAAGTTTGCTTTTGCATAAAAGGTCAACTTTGTGTAAGATAGGGCATGGGCAAGGTCTAGGCAAGTACAAGGCATGGCTGGCGCAGCAAAGGTGAGGGAGAGAGGCTGGCTTGACTCAAGGATCAATGCAGCAAGTTGGTGAGAGGTGATCATGAGTTTTTGCAACTTGGTTAGCTTATGTTTCACATGTGATCTTTTTGCATAACCAAACATGAAACCATAGGCAAACTTGGTTCAAATCTGATTTTTAGGACTTAGAGAATGCTTACATGCTGGTTTGGAGTGGATTAGAGGTCACAATATGCATTAGTTCAAGTTTTTGCAAAGTTTCCCTTTGGTGCCTAACTTGAAAAACAATGATTTTTGCCAACTTTGCATTGCCATAACTTTTGATCCAAGAAGAGTTTGATCATGTTCTTGTACTTTTTGAAAAGGGAAAGATGAGATCTACAACTTTCATGACCAAAGTTTTTTCATTTGAAGCCTTTTTGGATCATGAATCAAAGCTTGAAAATTGACCTAAAATGAGGCATTCTTGAAAAGTCAACTATGCCCAAAAAGGTCAACTTTGCAAAAACCCTAAATTCTTGATTTCCAAGAACTTCAACTTTCTTCCATGATCAAATAAAGATCATATACACTCAAAATGATGAAGATCACCCATTGGTTGGGTCATTGGGGGCCTCCGATGCCCTGATTTTGCACTGACTTGTCTGAAAAGTCAACTCTTGATCAGATGACTTCCCCATGGAATTTCTTCATGAAAATTGATATGCATACTCCCTATACCATATAGAGATCAATGAAACAAGAATGACCAAAAAATTTGGAGTTATGGCCTCTGAAACCAAAACCCTAATTTTCAGTCAACTGTGCAGTTCAACCTGGCTCTGCATCCACTCAAACCCTAGTTCTTGTGATTCCTCTGCATTTTTGACTTTGAGGAGATGGAATATGATGTAAGAACACACATGGACCCCTTTGAGTTGATTGGTGGCCTTTAGAATAGCTCAAGATACTTTGGGATTGCTCAGATCACAAACCCTAGGTGCAGATGCCTTAGAAGCTATGCAGTGAATCAAAAAATGAGATGTGAGATGATATGATTGTATTTATGCATATGAGGATGATCACAAGCCATGGTGTGAATGGGTGAGGGCAAATTTGGGGTGTTTACAACCTTCATGGGATACAAATTGAGGAAGTCATGCATTGTGGAAGTTGGACAATTTTGAGGAGGTATATGAAGCAAAAAGGGTCTAAACTCAAGATTTTTCCAAATGGGCCTATAATATTTCAACCCAAACTTGAATATGAGGTCATGCACGAACCAATGATCAATTGTTCTAATGTTTATTATTTATTTTATATTATTTTGGATTTTAATCATTAAAATTCAATTTTAATTGAAATAAATTATGAAAAATCAAATATTTGATCTAAGACTTATTTTTGGATCAAATATTTTGTGATTAAGATGATTGAACTCTTCCAAATTTGTGCAAGACCAATATAGCATGATAACATTTGAGTTTTGGACAAATTTGGGAAGGTAATTTCTTCATTCACAAGTAACACAAATCCATTGCAAAAAGCCCAAGGTTTAAACCTAATTCACTCCACTACATATACAAAACAAGAACATAAGGGTTAAGGACGAATTCAGAAGCAAGATGAGCACTTTCAAACTCCAAATTTTTAAGAAAAAATTGATTTTCGGTATTACCAGTCTAAGAGGTTTCAAAAGGTTTGAAAGGCCCTATTATGTTCCTTGAGACTTTCTGAAAGCATTGCAATCATCACCATCATCAATATGCCATGATATCATACAAACCGAACCCGTTTTCTTTATGTTTTTCTTGATTTTCGATTACATCAATTCTTGCATTGTTAATTGATTTTGATGATATAATAATGTTTGTTTTACTGTATAGAAACTTTCTGGACAATCGCTTTGAAGTTTCATGGCCAGATTCGTGTTCCACCATTATTAGGGTTCCAAGCTCTAATTTGGGGCTTCTTGATTTAAGCAATTTAAATACCCTTTGATGATATATTTGGATTATACAGGTTATGAGGAGTCTTTTGATGTTATTAATTTGATCTAATCGTACATGTTATGTGATGTTTAAAAAAACACAAGATTCCCTACAAAAATAAATTCGCAGCAAAGCTTGTAGCCAATTTCGCAGGAAAATCTGCAGGTCTGGAGGTAGAAGATGACGAATGGCGCGCTGCAGAAATTCAAATTTTAAGTTGTTTTTTTATTTATTAACTCCATATACTTATCAGCAAGGTGCGCGTGGTCTGGTGGTTAGAGGCTTGGGCTATCACTTTGAGGGCGTGGGTTCAAACTCAGCCTTCAGCATGTTTTTTTTTAATAATTCGTTCATTTTACTTGTTTTAGCATATATTATACTTGTTTCAAGAATATTTACATCAGGCATGCTTGGCCCAATGGACGAACGTGAAGCTTTCGAAGCTGAGGGCATGGGTTCAACACCCACCCCCAACATTTTGGCAAAACCTGGTTTTTTTCCTACATTTTATTTATTAATTTATTTATTCTAATTAATAATATTAATTAACCAATAATTTAATTAACCTAATCATTTTCTAATATTTTCTTAAAAAATAATTCCATACTAATTCTTAATTTTTTTTATATAATGATAAATTAATTTATTTTATTAAGGTTTTATTTATTTAGATTTCATAATTAACTCCCCTGATTTTTCCTAAAAAACCTGATGATTTCGCGACAAACCCTAAAATTTTTCCCTAAACCTTAAAATCCTAATTTTTCTTTAAACCTTATAATTTTTCTCAAACCCTAACCCTAATTTTTTTTAACCTAATTTGCAAACCTTTTTCAAACTTATTTTCTATTTTATTCTACTTTAAATTAAAGTCCTTTATTTATTTTTATGTAATTCATTTATTTTTCGTTATTATTATGTAATTGCTTCATATTTGTAATAATTATGTTTAAATTTTTGTCTGATTATTATGTAACTGCCCCGAAGCCATGTAATAGTGTATGAACTTTTAATTTCTGCCTTTAATTTTTGTATATACTCACTGCATGGTTAGTAATCTAGGGCGTGCAAAGAATGATTGAAAATCAATATGGACTTAGAAAACTAATATCAAGATAATTATTTGAAAACAAGATTCACACACGTAAGTCGATCGTTCTACGATCGCCATCTGCACTTCCTAGGGTTCCCCTATTGGTTGCCTTAAACAAATGGTCAAGTGCCTCGAAAATTGGGGTGTCTTAAGCAAATGTCCATATAGATAAATCATCAAGTCCCTCCAAAGTTAAAAAGATCATAGTCCCTTCGAAGTCGCATACAAAATTAATGATCTCGTCCCTCGATGACCCTATAGAAAAAATGATGATAGTCCTTACGAATTGCTAAAGACACCCCTACAAGTAGCTTTCTCTGACCATACGATGACCCTACGCCCGTCCCTTAATAAATCCAAGGTAATGACTACTTACTCCTTAATAGTAAGGACAACCTTACCCTTGAAAGGAAATAAAGAAACATGAAAGACCAACTTAGGATAGGTAGCACTTAATTACTTGCTCATACTTTAAAAAATTCTTCTCACACCCTACTTTTGAAAATCTTTTCAAACTCAAGACTTTGTATACAACCATACGAGGATCATTACAAAGACTTATGCAAATTTTCTAAATACACACTACATATTTTTCAAAAAAGTTAAAGTGAGCTAAGTAATTAAGAGCCCATGGATAACCATGGATATAAAGGGTGCTAACACCTTCCCTTTATATAACTGTCGCTCCCCGAACTTTCGTCCTGGTGCAAACGCGAACCGTCGGCGATGTTGGAGGTTGAGGTTGAAGAGCGTCGCCATCTATGCATTTTTATCCCGAAGGAAAGGTAATGCTGCATAAACATGGAAGGGTATGGATAAGACGGTTGCGAACCAAAGAAACTGAGAAAGGGGGTTGGTTACGACCTAGGAAGGTATTAGCACCCAGATCGCCCGTCGTACTTGTCATACCCCAAATTTGTCCTACCTTTTTAAAATTATCCCTTATTCGATTATATTTTCACTTTGTATCATCTATGCAGTATACCATGGTTTTAATCGTAAATAATGTCTAATTTGTTAGCCAAAATGAAATCTCGGATATACATACACACCAGTCAAATTATTGCGCATAAAATGAGTAGATGAAAAGTTTCAAAATCGAGCTTGCAGACGTCAATATTCTATGTTTCGCACAGATTAACCTGACGTGCTCATTTTAATTTTTCGGCAACTTTTTCAGACGCATTTTTATCAACTGGGCCTTTTTAACTGGTCTATTTATTTCAAAATTTGACAGAACAATGTATTCATTCTTTCTGTATGTATATTTTGTGCTGATCATTTTAGTACGTTCATTTTCATTTTTCGCGCACTTTAATACCCGACCTTTTACCTTTTTTTAGTCATTTTATTTTCATTCCTTAATAATTAGTATTTTAATTTATTTAGTTTTAATTTAAGTTTTTTTAACATAACTATTTCTAATTTTAATATATCATTTCTTTTTTTTTTTAAATTACAATTTATCTTTATCGTTTTTTTAAGTAACTTGGTCACTAAGTTTTTGCAATAGAATATTCTTCACAAACACTCTTTTCATGTGCCGCCTGCTAATAACCCACCATTTTGTACAACTGTAATTCTTTCATTCGCACAGTACAAAAACCCACTACCTCACCTATGCACAGGAGACTCTCCTCTCTCACTTTTCTTGGTCAGCTAAAATCACCCACTCATATTTTTGTTTCCACTCACGAAACACTCACTGCACTCACTCCCATTTTCTCCATCCTCACATCAATAATATCTCACCATCACCTTTTTATCATAAAACTCTCCTTCCTCCACTTTGATAAAGAAAATTGTATCACCCTCAAAATACCAGTACTATTCATAAACCATCCACCAACAACTTTCCGGCGACGGAAAACTTATCCTTCATCCCTCTCAAAGCCACGACTTGCAAATCCCATAACTACTCTCTCACAATGAACAATAACGTTACGTCATTCACATTTCCGGTCACCACACTTCAAGTTTCGTAAACCATATCTCCACCATCTTCATACATTACCACCACATAACCACTTAAGCACAACAACTGCATAACTTCCGTCTTCATCTCCATTACAAATATCATCAACAAGTCAGCTAGCTTCTTGATTCGATTTCGAGGACACGAAGTTTCAACGGTTCCATTTTCGGTAATATTTTGACTCGGTAGTATTACTGTTTTGCATATTGTTTTGAGCTATTCGTTTTTGCACTTGCTCTTGTTTTACTATTCTTTTTATTTGTTATTGTTGTTGCTTTTTTTGTTCGTGTCGTTCATCTGCGGTCTCAACACTCGATTATATGATGTGGTGTTATTAAGTTTTAGTTCTATTTGTGTTAATGTATCATTTAGATTCAGTTGTGATTGTCGGCGTGCTTACGCTGCTTAGTGTTCATATCTGTTTGTTATTATTTTGTTGATTTTGCATAACGTTGCTTCGATCTCACTTTGGTTTTATGTTAAGTGCTGGCGAATGTGTATTCATGGTCTCACTTGATCTCGCGTGCTTGTTTTTCAACAATGTTTTTCGCTGTGAAGATTTGTGCATGTTAAGTTACCTTGACTGTTTATATTTTAGTTCAATAATTGGATTTGAATTATGCTATTGATTGTTTGTTCCACTACTCATGTTGTGCCAACATCTGTGTTGTTTTTAAAGAGAAGACGAACAATTATTTTTCTTCATGGTGGAATATTGTATCGAAACACGATGTTAATACGTGTGTGGTTTGATTCTAATTACTCAATTTTGTTAGTGCTATTTGCATTTGTATGGATGAACAGTAGATAATTTGTTGTTCCTTTTGTGTGGGTCTGTGAGGGTCCATTTTATTTTCCTTAATTTTAATTTCAATACTCAAATAAAATTAACAAATGAAAGAATAGGTATTTACGTTGATATCCAAAAAAATGAATTTGACAACCTCATTTTAATGTGATTGTTATGAATGTTAATACATATGATTATATAGTTTTTTATTTTTTTATATGACTTTTTTTTATACTAAAATATTATAGTTTAATAAGAATTTCACATTTTGGTGTAATGGATTAATTAAGATCCAATGTTTTTATTTCTATCTTATTTTTAATTAATTAATTTATTATTATTTATTTTCATTGCATTGCGATTTCAAAGCATAAATTGATTGTGCTTTCGAGAACTGTATGGATGCATAAATTATTGCTCGACTTCTCATAGAGTGATTACTATATGAATCCACTCTAAGATAGTTAACGAACCAAATTTCGACACATCCAAAAAGGTCCAACGCCTCCGAATAGTTGCCTCCGAATAAAAAGGCCGAACGCCTCCGAACAGTTCGAAAACACTGCACACACACTTCCTCTTGGGCAAACTACAATGATACCCTTTATTTCTCGCAATCCCCTGTAATTTATTTTGTATCCCTCCCCCATTTTATGTACGCATTTTATTTTCCGCATTTTATCGATTATTATTTCGTTCGCGAACCCTTGGTCCAACGCCAAGTGGTTGCACTCTCATACACTCACACTTTATTTTTCAGTTATCGTTTCGTTTATAGGATCCACTTCACCTTGCGAGCCGAGCGCATTGTGCCTCGCTAACAAACCACAAAATAAACCTCCATTTGCATTCACCCATAAACCTCCAAAAACCAAAATGTTTCGATTAGATCCAAACCCTTGATCCAACGTCAAGTGATCGTAGGTTAATAAAACACATTAATAATACAAGAAGAATTCTACGCCACGAGCCTTAAGTGGTAGAAAGGAGGATAACGAGCTCTCGTTAGTCGCTCCGATTATTTCGACGCAAGACGCTCGTCTTGTTGGACGGAATAAGCTACCCATAGTCTTTAGTGAAATTCAACTCCTAAACCCTTTCATCGAAGGAAGGTAATAAAATCAACAACCATCAACTGTAGTAGGCCGAACTACGAGGCTCTGACTTTCCCATTGCACGCGGGAGTATGTAGGCACAAGGATCTCAATCCTTGCCGAGCACCTAGGATCAATCTAACTTATAATTTAAACTCTTTTCCCTTAGCAAGTAATTCGTTAAGCATAGACATTCTTTCGTGCGTGACAACTTAGATGGTTCCCATCGAGTATGATGGATGTAGGGGGTGCTAATACCTTCCCCCTGCATAACCGACTTCCGAACCCAGGCAATGGTTGTGAGACCTTTGTCTTCATCCTCCTTTTCGACGGGTTTAATCTATATCTTCCCTCTCCCTCCTCGGGAATAAATTAGAATTAGGTGGCGACTCTCAGACAGCCCAGTGCGTGGCTCCGTCATTTCGGATCGTGTGAGGTCGTATTTTTCGGGGTGCGATAATACTCGACCAGATCCACGCTTACTTGAATGTGTTTAAAGGGGGATAATGTATGTGTATCTGTGTATAAAAGCTAGAATGTACATAGTGTCAGTGCAAAAAGAAGTATGAATTCGAATTAGGCTTTGAAATGAGAAGCTGGAAGGAGAGAAAGGGAAGACCTGGGGACTTTTGTTCGATAACTGTTAAGTTATGCCTACGTATCCTCTCGTGCAATGAAGAAGTCAGAACACCGTAGTTCGACTCAAAGAGACTTAGATGCTTTTGTTATGAACTGCTTACTTGTCTATGCGCAAATGTATGACTCGTCTGGCTCGAGTGCTAACTGTCTTGCATTAGACGGAAGAAGAGAATTCTCGTTTTCAGAGTGAATGTGATGAGAAGAGAATCCCGGAGGAGACGTTTATTGTTTGTTTTTGTGTTTTCAATTTTTTTATTATTTTTGGTGTTTTGCATAGGATAATGAGCTTAAGCCTTAATTAAGGGTTTGAAAACTCATTATATCATCCCTGATTAGGGATAATGAGTATACTTAAGTATGAGATGAAAATCTCAACTTAATTACCCTAATGATGCAGGATTAAGATCATTAACCTACTTGTGATTATTAAGTGTTTTTGGATTTTTGTTTTGGTGTTTAAGTAATGAGTTTAATCTCCAATCAAGGAATAGTGAACTCATTACACCATCCTAAGAGAAGGATGATAGATGAGAACACTTAAGCTGAGGAAGATACCTCAATTTAATCCATGGTTAGGGATTAAATTCATTATATAACAAGCCTTTATTAGGTGGATTTTAATTAAAGATTGGATGAAAAAGTGTTTTTTATGTTTGCAAGACTTTTAGCATGAGGGGGACTTGTCCATTGAACACTAGGGTTAGTCCCTCTGAACCAACATGCAGAGATGTAACCCTAATATAAGGCCCAAGTTACAAGCTTAAGTCTTAATGATTATTAGGTGTTTTTTGATTGAAGTTGAAAACAACTTAAAGGTTTAGCACTAAGGATCAAATTTATATACTCCATCCTAAGATAAGGATACAAGCATAACCCTAATTCAGAGTCCTAAAATTTTAACTGTTTAGCCTTGATTATGAGATGAGAGAGAGAGACTCAAGGAGACTCAAAAGGTAAAAACTAGGGGGGACTATTTACAACCCTAAAGTTATCATGCTTGGATATTCCAAAGGTTTGTGAGGCATCAAGAGAAGTCTTCAAGTTGGCCAACAAAGGAAGAGAAGCAGATGAAAAGAGAGAGAGAGAGAGAGAGAGAGAGAGAGAGAGAGAGAGAGAGAGAGATTAGGTTACTTACTTCATGAAGAAGTTAAGTAACCTAAGAACAAAAGATAACATAAGTGAATGAGATTCACTTCAAACACAAACAAAGTGCATAAAAATAAAGAGAGAAAGAGAGGTTGGATGTGGATATCCTGATTAACTTACCAAATGCACCTGAAATGGTTAGTTTGAAAGCAAGATATGTACAAATTCAAAAGCATAAGTAATTCAAGTGATAAAAAATTGAAAATGCATCCAAGGGGAACCGAAGCACTCATGAAATCACCATCTAAAGGGGGAGGTCTAAAGGTTTACCAAATTCAAGTTATGGTCATCCTAACATTTGCTAGGGTTTTGGATATTTCTCAAAGGGAAAATGCACATAATTTGAAAATTCAAGATAAAAATTTGACAAAAATATATTTTGAAACTAGAGGTCAAATGTGAAAGATTGCAAAAAGAATCAAATTCAAACTCATCTTGGTTTGAAAGTTATGAATTTTTGAAGTTAGGGTTGAAAAATAAGAAATTTATAAACCCTAATTCAAAGAAAATTGGCAAAGTTTGATCAAAACCAAAAAGAAACATGTGGGATGAGTTTGTAAATGTTTCTAAATATTTAAGAAACCACTATGAATTTTTTTGTGATTTTTAGATACTTTAAAGTATTTTTAATTAATTAAATGGAATTAATTAATTAAAATATACAATTAAAATATTTAAAAATGCATAAAAGTGATGATAAAAAATTTCAGAATTAATTAAAAATTTCAGAAAATTAATAAAAAATATTAAAAATTTCTGAAATTAATAAAAATTTCAAAAAATTAATAAAAAATATTAAAGTAATAAAAAATTTTAGAAAATTTCAAAAAATTAAAAATACAATAAAAAATATTTTTGGGTTCTGAAAATTAATTAAAGTGATGATAAAAAATTTCAGAATTTTTAAATTATTTTTACTATTTTAAGTAAATAAGAGAAAATAAAATGAAATAAATAGAAAGAAAATGAAAAGTAATTCAAAGCAAAGGCTGAGATTGAAAGTTGAAGGGATCAAGGATCCAGATGGGAAGTCACGCTGACTTGAGGTATGAGGATCCTAAGGTCTACATTTAAAACTGCTTTTCGCGCGTGATCTAGTGACTCTCATTTAATTTGACCTAATTAACTATATTTAATTTAATTAATCAGAATTAATATTAAGTGAGCTAATCTAAGCCGTTCAAAGCCTAACCATAATCACCATCCAATGGTCAGGAATGAATCTGGGGAATTAAACGTGATTAAACCCTAATCACTTTCAGGTGACCGAAGCTAAGCTCCAGTCGTCTTCTCCGGTGAGACAAAATCCCAGAATCCTACACAAGCATCTAAATCTCAAATTTCTTGCCTAGAAACACTCTCCTAACATCATACATCACTAATCAACAAACAAAATTCATTTATCATGCATCAAAAGACTGAATCGAAGCAAACAAAATTTTAGGTCAAACTTTCAGAACCTCATGAAATGCTCATTTTAACCTATTTTCAATTCTAATCATATCAGTGTGATCAGGAAACCATGTAGATTCATTCTAGAACTTAAAATCAAGTTTCTGGAAAAAAAGTTCTTGAAGGTTACCTGAGATGAAGTTCTTTGGAATGGAGCTTTCTGAGCATCTCCCTTGTGCAATCCAGTCCCCTTTGATATCCTGAGGCTATTGGCAAGCTTGAATGATGCTTAGAGTGGCTGGTTTGTGTGTTTCAATTCTGAGTTTGCAGAAATCGTGTTTTGGCTTGGGCTTGTTTCTGGCTATGGTGATGGGTGGGAAATGATCCTTAGGCTATGAGGATTTGAATGGTGAAAGAAATTTTGGTTTTTGTTGGCTGGTTTGTGAAATTCGATAGCATGAAGGTTTTGAGGAATTTTTCTCAATCTGAAGTTGTGTCTGTATTGCAGCCATGAAGCTTGCATATTTATAGCCTTGAGGGTGTGTATGAGTCATACCATTGGTCAGGATAGTTGCTTTGGCACTGTGTGATTGGTATGGGAGAAAATTCAAAAAAGTCAAGAATTGTGTACCATAGGTATGGCCCATGGCAGAGCTGGTTTCTGTGCTTGAACTGCTTCAGCTTGGATCATGGATAGCCCTTGGATCAATAGAATGCAGCTGTAATGCTTTGCTCAAGTGTTCTCAATGTTTATGCAACTTGGCCATTTTGAAATTTCTTGTGAATCAAGCCATGAAATCCTTGAATTCTTGGGCCAATTCTGATGTTTTGAAGTAGCATTGCCATGTTATGATACATTTGAGTGCATTAGAGGTCATTTAGAAGCCTGAAAATCATTTATGCATAATTCCCTCTTTGACATGAACATGAAATTTATATGATTTTTGCCAACTTTGCAAGGCCATAACTTGAGTTCTAGGATGAATTAGAATGAGTTCTTGTACTTCTTGAAAATGGGAGGATCCAATCTACAACTTTCATGTTTGAAGGAATTTCATTTGAAACCTTTTTGATCAAGAAAGAGGAGGTTGAAGATCTTTCCCAAAATAGAAAGTTTACATTACAAGTCATTTCCATTTTTGGCAAGTTTTGGCTTTGTTCATTTTTCTTCAACTTTGTGAACTTCCAAGCATCCCAATGATCAAATAAAGACCATATGACTTCAAAATGATGATGATGACCCTTTGGAACCATTGTTGGGGGCCTTAGATGTCCAGAATCTGACTTTTCTTGCTCAGGAAGTTACCACTTGATCAAATGACTTCCACATTGAATTTTTCCATGAAATTTGATACACATGCTCCTTATATTATATATGGACCAATAGCAACAAGAATGACCAAATTTTTGGGTGTAAGGCCTCTTAAACAAAAACCCTAATTTTAGGTTATTTGTGTAGGAGCCTCAGCTTAGCTTCCATACCTCTGCAGTGTTTGGACATTCCCTGACTTCAATGGACCCACGGGGGCATAAGATGATCATAAAACATTCATGGACCCTCTTGACATGCTTCATGGCCTCTGAGATAGCTCACACCACTTCTAGGATTCATCTGATCACAAACCCTAGATGCAGCTATGCAGATGAAATGTTTAAAGGGTGATTATGTATTGTGAAATGTGTTGATAGGCTATGCAATCATGACAATCATAAGTCAAGATGATAAAAGAGAGAGGGAAAAATTGGGGTGTTTACACCTGCCCCTATTCAAGCATGAGTTAGTTGTGTAGGATGTAAGCGCCTGACTTAACAGACAAATAGGATAACTTGTGGTTGAATACCAAGACAATCCAAAATTTGTACTCTCTGGGGAAAAAATAAGAAAAGGGATATAAATTGTATTGTACAAAATGATGTTAAATAATAGCGATGGAGGACAACCATCGAGCAGAGGGCGACTGTTGGGGATAAAAACGGTGAGAAATGCACTGACGGGGACGACCATGATGTCGGGGAATAAAGAACCGCGACGGGGAAGGACATCGGGTAAAGAAAGGAGACTTTACTAGGGATTTAAAAGCACTAACGGGGACGACCGTCAGGTTGAAGAATAAAGAAACCGCAACAGGGACGGCCATCGGGTGAATTGTAAATCAATGATGAGGGACGGTCATCAAAAGGTGAAGGACGATCACCGAGCAGGGTATGACTGCTGAGGGTTATCGCGACATAGGACAAATGCCGGATAAAAAAGATCGACGATGGGGACGGCCATCAGGTGAATGATGAGGTACGGTCATCAAAAGGTGAAGGACGATCACCGAGCAGGGGACGACTACTCTGTTGGGGATTATCTTGACATAGGATGAATGCCGGATAAAAAAGATCGACGATGGGGACGGCCATCGGATAACATGACGAGGGAAGGTCATCAAAAGAAATGATGAGGGACGGTTATCAAGAGGTGAAGGAAGATCACCTAGCAGGGGACGACTGCTCTGTTGGAGATTATTTAGACATAGGACGAATGTCGGATAAAAAAGATCGACGATGGGGACGGCCATCGGATAACATAATGAGGGAAGGTCATCAAAAGGTGAAGGACGATCACCTAAAAGATATCACGATATAGGACGAATGCCGGATAGAAATTTGTTTTGTTGGCTACTTCTGGGGATAGATAAACACGGACGAGTGTTTAATCCCTAAAATAAAATGGTATGTGTTTTGATAGTGTGTATAGATTAAAGATACATACGAGTATCCTTAGACCCAAGATACAGACGAGTATCGATAGAAACAAACAATGATGTGTGTTTAAGGAATGATGATACGAACGAGTATCAACTGTTTGAGCAAGGAACACGAACGAGTGTTAGTCTGCTGAGGAGATGCGTAAGATACTGACGAGTATCAAAGAAAGATGTATAAGTAGGATACGGACGAGTATCAGAAGGATTGTGTATAAGTATGTACAAGTATTTGTATTGGGAGTGCAAAAGGATATTTTGGCTTTTATTTGCAGGGGATAAGTTTTTTTTGTGTATTGTTGGAGGAGTGATTTTGGTATTTGCAGGTGACTGGCTCGAACCTGGCTTATGATCATGCAAATGTTTGATTTTTGCCGTAATGCTTCGTATTAGACGGAATGCTACACACTGTTTGGGGAGGAATGATGTGAATGCTATGATTATGCAAATGAGAGAAACGAGATATGAGATATGAAATCTGCTGGGAGAACGGATCACTTTGCTTTGGAAAATAAAGTTGAACCCCTTTGCTTTGGAGTGAGTTGAGATTATATAGATGCTAGGTTTGGAATGAGGCTTGGGCATGAAGCTTGCTTGAGCCTTAAGTTTGGAGAAATGAGGTTTGGAATTAGACTTGGAGTTAGTTAAAGTTGGTTAGGGTTTCTAGAATATTCCTTGGAATATTCTTTGGAATATGCTAGAAGAGTCTAGAAAGTGGTGGAAGAATCCAAGGCAAAATGGAGTATGAAAGTGGAGTGTAAGGCAAGGTGGAAAGAATGAAGGATAAAAGTGGAGGGAAAAGAAAAACCAACTAAATTTGAAGTTTTTTATTCAATTTTCGCATGCGTTGACCGGTTAACGGACCAAAAACTTGAATTTTTCCTTTTTTGCATGGGAAACCTCAAGAATACATTCGCACTGTCCATTCTGAGTTGATTTTGATTTTAATCCCTTCCAGGGCTTTGTGGATGGCACTGAGCTCCTTGCAGAATCACTTGGCTCTTATTGACTTTGAAGATCGAACTGCCGGATAATTAATCACATGCCCTATGCTAGTAACCATGGATATTATGCTTCATTTTTCTATGCAAGAATGTTTGAACATGTATGCAATATGATATGAAAATGAGAAGGAAAATTTTGGGGTGTTACAGATATAAAAATAAGTGATGATCAAACCATTTAATAAACTGTAGGCAACCAAAATCAAACAACACAATACATGTATATTTTTCTTACACAAGAATTAAAGGATAAATATATACGATTTTTTAATCAATAATTTTGACAGTGCCAACCTGGGGTGCCGTGACCCAATTAAGTTGCCACTTCCTTCATCCACCCTTTGCATGTTCCTTTTTCCTATGATCTCCCTCCTATTTCTCGCGTTCTTCATATTTTCCTTTTTCCCTTTTGATCTTCCTATTATTCCATGATCAACTGAGGATGGGGGTTAAGGTCTGGTTAAGGTTAGGGTTTGGTTATTGTTGTTCTTCAATGTGAAGAACAACAATTTTAAGCTTTTTTATATGAATAGTGGTGGATTCAAAAGTAGGAAAGCATGTGGTATTTATAGGTGAAAATTAGGGTTGAAAAAATATATCAATTGGATCATATATAATAAAAAGCCCAAAAATTCAATTTAAATTGATTTTGATTTTATGATTATATTTGATGATTAAAATACCATGCACAAAATATTTTCCAATATTTTTATTTTTATAACTTTTTGGTTATCTAACATATAAAAAAATTATATGTTCTAGAAATTCCTAATCTACCCCCTGCTCTTCTCAGCTGTCCACATGGACACCCTCTACTACCAGCAACTCTTTATCCTTCTCTTTTTTCGTTCAACATTCATATATCATTTTTCCTTTTAATTTTTCAAAATAATTTTTTTTTACTTTTTTCCTCCTCTCCCATCACGTCTATGTCTGATGCAGCAAACCTACTATCCTTTTCTTTGCTTGCAATCTTAGTTTTGCAAGTTTCCATACAACCTTTTCATTTGCTTATTTCCATACAACCCTTTCATTTCTTATCAACCTTCACTCTTCTTTCTTCTCTCACCTTCTCCCTTCTTTCTTTCCTCAAACCCTTTATATTTTATTGTTCCTCTGTTTTGTTTCTTCAACTTTGGAAGATTGAAGTTAAGGTGCATTGTGACGGATTTTGTTCGATTTGTAGTTTTCCACTCGTATTTGATTTTTTTTTCCACACATACGATGTATAATTTTGTTTTGATTTTGTTGTAGAATCGTTAGCTATGGAAAAAACTATTGACAAAGCCATTAGATCTACAACGGCTTAGGGTGGTACCACCAGATCTGAAATCGAAAGTATCGAAACCATCAGATTTTCTATAAAGTATCCCCACCCTTATTTTGAGATTCTTTAACTTTACCCTTTATTATTATTATTATTATTATTATTATTATTATTATTATTATATTTTGGTATTTACTGATTGTTGTTTATTGGGAGGATCTGAAAATAATGAAGGCAATGCTAATGTAATGTTGTGAAAATGATTCTGGGTTGGTTTACTTTGTATCATAGCAATATGCTCATTTTCATTTCCTTACCATTTTTCTATTTTAATTTATTTTATTTTCTACTTATACACAAGACTGATTAGAGTTAATTTTAATGTATTTTCTAATATGTATGACTTATGTTTTTTCTTTTACCAAAATTAAGAATGAACTCTTCTAATTGATTATTTTTCTATTTTTTAATATTTTTATTCTATTTACTTCTTAGTTGCAGGAAAGTTTGGAGCTTATTTTATCTCTCAATCCATCACATAAGATCAGGGCCGGCCTTTCACAGGCGCAACAGGCTCTATGGAACTGGGCCCCAAAATTTTGGGGGCCTATTTTTTTTTTTTTTAAATCTAATTAATATGAAAAAATTTAAAATATATATTATTTTTCCTCATTCCAAACGCAACCTAAAACCGAAAAGACGCCAAGGAAAATGAAACGTCGGCATTAAAGAAACCCAAAACAAAGTTGTTTATATACATCACATAATAAACCAAAAACAAAACAATATTAGAAAGAAAAAAACAAAACGGCGACGGTGAGAGTGTGAGACGACGGCAGTGCAGTTTAATCGGTAAGTTTGTTCAAATCAAAGTAGTTTATCTTCATGTTTTGAAAGAAAAAAAATATAAAATTAAAGAAAGAACATACATAGATAGAAACTTGTATGTGTTTCTTGGTTTATGATTCTTTCTCCCATGGCTCTATTGTGTTTTTTTTCTCCTAAAATTCTAAAATTGGTTGAGTTAATTTTACTGTAAAAAGAAAAGAAGAAATGGGTTAAGTTAGGTTTCAAAGAAGAAAGAAGAAAAGAATAGAGATGGAGAAATGAATAGAGAATAGTGAGTGCCGAGTAGTAGCTGTCAAATAAATGGTATAAGTAGAATAATGAGTTATGAGATTATTTTGTATTTTTTTATTACTTTATACTTTTGAGTTTTGATTAGTTCATATTAAAAACTAATTGAAAAGTAGAAAGGTTGCAAGTTGTCAAAGAAGTGTGATAGAAAGATTGCAAGCTGTCAAAGAAGTGCTTTTTATATTGTTGTGTCAAGAGTATGTCATTTCTATGTGTGTGACTCATTCAATTATCTCAATAGACAATAGTTTATGATAGAATCTAAAATTTAGAATTAATTGTAATAGAAAATATCAACAACAGTAAGATAAAATTAAAAATAATTAATTTTGGAGCATTTTATTTTCTGTATATTTCATAGTAGTGTTAGTAAAAATAGTGATAATATAATTAAAGTATTATTAATAATCCCATTTTATGATGATTACAAACATGTTTTTTTTTTCTGGTACTATTTTTGCTTGCACTAATTAATAATTTATTGTAGGAACTTAATTTAACAACGAGGCTACAAATAGATCGATTGCTAGTAAATATTGCAGAGTTGATCATTGGCGGACACAAGACATTGTGAGATATTCCAGGTTTTTTTTTACTATGCCTCCTATTATGCCTCCTAAGAATAGAAAGTATGAATGTGGAAATGATAAACGTAAGAAAAGGAAAAAAATTGAAGAGTTAATTCAATCTCAAGCAGGAGCTCTTGATAAATTTTTGATAAAAGAACCACAAGTTCCAAATGAAAGTCATTATGTTGATAATACTAATGTTGAAATTCTTGATAGTGTGCCCATTGAAAATGATAATGTTGATAGTGTGCCTATTGAAAATGATAATGCTGATAGTGTACCTATCGATGATGAAGTTAATAATGATGATGATAATCTTGAGGAAGTTAATAATGATGATGATGATGATGATGATGATGTTGATTACGATATATTTGATCCAAGAAATTTGGATCGTCTTCAACCTAAAATGATTGATTTATTAGTTATGAAAGGGCCTAAACGGGATAATTCTATTGTGAGGGGTCCTAGAGATAATTGGAATCGACGCTTTACGACTAATTTGTATACTAGAGCTTTAGCAAATGGAGAGAAGTGTGATAGAGATTGGCTTGTTTATTCAAAAGAGCTTGATAGAGTATTTTGTTTCTGTTGTAAAGTTTTAAAAAATGGGATTGGTAGGGGACAATTAGCAAATGAGGGTTATAGTGATTGGTCACATGTTGGTGCAAGAATTAAAGAGCACGAGTTAGGCATGGAACATGTTAAGAATATGACTACTTGGTATGAGTATCGTCAAAGGTTGCAGAAATTTCAAACTATTGATAAAACGACTCAAAGATTAATTGAGAAAGAAAAGGATCACTGGAAAAATGTTTTAAAAAGAGTTATTTCAATAGTGAAATTTCTTGCTAAACATAATTTGGCATTTCGTGGTTCTAAGGAAAAGTTGTACGAAGATAGCAATGGCAACTTTTTGGGTTTGATTGAAATGTTAGCTGAATTTGACCCAATTATCCAAGAACATGTTAGACGTGTTACAACTCAAAAAGTTCACACTCATTATCTTGGACATAAAATACAAAATGAGTTGATTTCATTACTTGGTTCTGCAATTAAAATTGAAATCATTAGAAAAATCAAACAAGCAAAGTATTTCTCAGTAATACTTGATTGTACTCCGGATGTTAGTCACCGAGAGCAAATGTCTTTGATAATAAGATATGTGGATGTTTCTTCAACTTCTATTAGCATTGAGGAATCATTTTTAGGATTTTTGAATGTGAATGATACAACTGGTCAAGGGCTTTTTGATGTTTTACAAAATGAATTGAAAGAACTTGGTCTCGACCTATTTGATGTAAGAGGACAAGGTTATGATAATGGGTCAAATATGAAAGGAAAACATCAAGGTGTACAAAAGCGATTTTTAGACATAAATCCAAGAGCTTTTTATACTCCTTGTGGTTGTCATAGTCTTAATTTGACATTGTGTGATATGGCTAACTCTTGTAATAAAGCTAGGAATTTTTTTGGAGTTGTTCAACGCATTTACACAATTTTTTCTAATTCAACAAAGAGATGGCAAATTTTGAAAGATAATGTAAAAGGGTTAACTCCAAAATCATTATCATCCACTCGTTGGGAAAGTCGTGTTGAAAGTGTCAAAGCTATAAGAACTCAAATGTCAGATTTTACAGAAGCTTTACTTGAAGTGTCAGAACATGATCTCGATCCTAAGATACAAAATGAAGCTAAATCCTTAGCAACTAATGAGCTTGGTGATTTTGAATTTTTGATGGCTATAATTATTTGGTTTGAAATATTATCTGCAATTAATTTTGTTAGCAAGCTTTTACAGGAAAAGGATATGCTTATTGATGTTGCTATGGAAAAAATAAAGGAGTTGATTTCATTTTTTGAAGGATATAGAGAAACAGGTTTTCATAAGGCATTGGTTAATGCTAAGGAAATTGCGGTTGAATTGAATATCGCTCCAATATTTCCTCAAAGGCGTATAATTAAAAGAAAAAGACAGTTTGATGAGAATTTGAATACACCAGCAGTCGAGCTATCTGAAGAGGAATCTTTCAGGGTTAATTATTTTCTTTACCTTGTTGATCAAGCTGTTGTTTCTCTTAATAAGAGATTTGAGCAATACCAAGAGTATGAAAGTATTTTTGGTTTCTTGTTTACTTCTCACAAGTTACAATCATTGGATGATGCAACTTTGAAGTCTTTTTGTAGTAACTTTGAACGAGTACTGAAACATAATGAGCAATCTGACATTGACGGGAATGAATTTTTTGAGGAATTAAAGTTACTAAGACAAATGTTGCCTGAAGAAATCATAAGACCTACTGATATATTATTATTTTCAAAAGGCTTGGATTGTTTTCCTAATACAGTTATTGCATATAGAATTTTGTTGACTATTCCTGTGACAGTTGCTTCTGCAGAAAGAAGCTTTTCAAAATTAAAGTTGTTAAAGACTTACTTGCGGTCTACCATGTCACAAGAAAGACTTAACGGATTGGCGTTGATAGCAGTTGAAAATGATCTTTTGGAGACAGTAAAATATGAAGATTTGGTTGATGAATTTGCTTCAAAAAGTGTTAGGAGGAAGGCTCTTTTTAAGTAGTTAGAAACTTTATATTGTATAAAAAGATATTATTAGTTTAAACAATACTTTGAATTTTTAGTGTATTTTTTTATTATTAAATTATATATATATTTTAGATTTAGGCCTATTTATTAAATTAAAACAGGGCCTCCAGATTGATTGGGCCGGCCCTGCATAAGATACACTGTTTTTCTCTACTGTGGTGTGATTTGAAATTGCTTTCAAATGGCCAAGAAAGTGTTAATAAATGATGCAAGAAGGTGTTAATAATTATTGATTTTAACCATGTTTATGTTTTGTTCTGATTTTTGCAGATTAGAAATTCACTTTCTTATTAAACTTTCAACCTTCCGTATCATTAGCCCCTCTTCAAATATGTCTCCTTTTTCCAAATGCTACCATCATCATTCATTCTTCATACTCTTATCTCTGATTCAAATGATAATTAAAACAAATTGTTACAAAATCGGTTTCTAGTTTAATATTATCATTATTGTTATCCTATTATTATTATTATTATTATTATTATTATTATTATTATTATTATTATTATTATTATTATTATTATTATTAATAAGTGTTATTATTTTTACATGTTGCAGGAAGAATATGTGGAAGTTGAGTGTATGGTAGAAGTAGAATATGAAAAAGGTTGTGGCTCAACGAGCACTCTTTTACTTATTGGTGTGGAGGGAATTAGAAATTGATTTTGCGTTATTTATGGGTGATAATGAGAAATGATTATAATTCTCCATAACTCTATCATTATTGTGTGTAAGATTTTTGTTATTATAATTGGACTAAAGTAAATATATTCATAAATATATTCATAATTGTTATAGTAAACTTAATGATAAAAAACTAATGCATAACTTAAAACTAACAAAAGAAAATTCATAAATAAATAATAAAGACTGTGTAAAGACAATAAATAAGAATAAATATCATATATTAGTGAAATATAATTATTAATATTCTACTAGAGTATTATAATTTAAATATTAATTACTATACTATAAATTTAGAAAATATTGATTTTATATGTTGTATTAAGAAAGCATTTCATCTTATGGTATATGAATAATAATGAGATTTTCATGGTAATGAATAAGAATAAATATTATACATGAGTAAAAATATAACTATTAATATTTTAATAAATTACATTTTTTTTCTTTTTTAGAAGAAACACACTTTAGTTGTAATAAAGTGTATATGAAAATAAAATTAATTGATTTTTATCATCATAATAAAGTAGATCAATTTCCAATATGAAATTATTCCTCATTCATTCAATCTCCAAATGTATATTAACCTAAAATTAATTGATTTTTATTACTATTATTATTTATAAATATTTTTGAGCAACTACACAAAAATATATGTTTTATAAATGAAAAGAATTAAAATAAATTTCAACTAAATTTTTACATTAAAAAACTATATTTTTAAAATATGTTGTTACAGTATTTGAAAGAAATTTTTTAATACCCAAATTGGTCCCTTAACTCCACCACTGGGTCCAATTTGGTCTCTTATCTATAAAAAATGACAAAAATGTCCTTTAATTTTTTAAATGGTTCCAAATAGATCCTTTCCGTCAACCACCCCCAAACGGACGTTTACTTTGTCATATGTGGCAGCTGACATGGAATTTGAAGTCTTCTTCCTCCTTTATACTGAGTTTGTTCATCCACAATTAGTTTCATACGAATCCGTGGTTGCTGAAAAAATTCACTTCATCCCCAATTTGATTCAAGCAAAATCATAGGGTTTGTGGATTCAAGCTGGTCACAAACATGAAATCCAGTGGGTCGACACCAGTGATGAAAGAAAAATACGGTTATGGTGGGTGTTCTTCGAAGGAAGGATCGAATGTCAACATAAGCATAACTTGGAAATCTATATGTCACTGTGGGGATTTAGTTGTTCTTCGTATGGCGACAACATGCAAGAACTATGGGAAACATTTTTGGGGATGTCCTAATTTTAAGGTATATTATATGTATGTTTGTTTAAAAAACAGTTGATGTATGTGTGTTTAAAAAAAGTTGATGTTGAAGATGGTATTTTGCAGGGATCAAGCAATGCTGGATGTGGGTACTTTGGATGGTATTTTGAAGATGTTGGAGATGAGAATGAGAAATATTTGATGGATAGAATTGAGAAGCTCTCAAAGGAAGTGGTAGAAGCTCAATTGACTATTGAAGAATATGGAAAACAAATAAGCAATGTGGAAAATGAAATGAAGAATCTGATGAAGTTGATAAAATTTTGGAAATTGATGTTGTTCATAGGCCTCATTGTAGTTGTTTTTAGAATGCTTTAGGATGTTGTTTATCAATTTGTTCTCATTGTAGTTGACAGTACCAGTTTGACATTTGTAATGGAGAATTTGTTATCAATATTACTTACATTTGTTATGTTGACAGTAATTTGTTATCAATATTACTTGCATATGTTATGTTGACAGTAATTTGTTATCAATATTACTTGCATTTGTTATATTGACATAATTGCTATGATAGAATTGATATGACAGAATTGCTATGACTTGTTATCAGTACCATATTATTTGCTATGATAGAATTGACAAAATAACATTGACATAATTGCTCAACATAATTGACAAAATTACATTGACAGAATGGCTCAACAAAGGCCTAATCCAAAAACCATATGTCTTAACACAAGTCATTGACAAAATTGCTCAACATATCCAAATAACACAAGTCATATGTCTTAACCATAACATAGGCCTAATCAAAAAACCATATGTCTTAACATATAACATAAGCCTAAACAAAATACTATATGTTTTAATAAAACATTACACATTACTAGTCTAAACATAATATAGCAGTCTAAACAAAATACATATGCCTAAATTTTCCAAGTCTTGGTTGGTGTTGTTCTCCTTGTTGTTGGGCCTACAACAGTCTTGGTTGTACTCATCCTAGTGGTTGGGCCTGGGGGTATGAAAGACTTAGTTGGCCATCTTAAAGATAACTTGCTTGGCCTTCCTTGTGATCCTGATGCAGAAGTATCTTGCTTGGATTTTCCTTGAGATTTCTGCCTTGAAGCCTGCTGAGTTTGCACTTGTAAACCTTGTTGATCTTGCACTTGTGAAGCCTGCTGAGATTGAACTTGTGCAGCCTGCTGATCCTGCACTTGTGAAGCCTGCTGGGATTGCACTGTTGTTTCCTGCTGAGATTGCACATGTGATGGTTGTTGAACAGATGCTTCTAATGCTTGTGATACATGTTGACTGTTATGGTCCTTGCAAGTCAGTTTATTATGACCTGGTTTTTTGCACCTGCTACACCTAACATTAAAACCAGTCCTTCTCATCTTTTTGTTTGATCCATCAAGTTCACCTTGCTCTAAATTTCTTCTTTTCTTTGGCCTTCTAGGCATCTTCCTATACTTATGAGACTGCACATCTGGACACTCAGTTCTCACCCACAAATTAAAAGCACTAACTGGAAAAATAACATACTGATAGAATTCCATGTATCTCTCCTTTTTGTAATAGTCTGGAATGTAGTCAACAATGTTGTAGTTTCTACTCTTCATTGCTGACAAGGCATGAACACAAGGAAGACCTGTCATCTCCCATCTTCTACATGAACAGGTTTTCTCCTTAAGGTCTACAGTAAATTTATCAGCTTGGTTTTCTAGATGCTTAACCTCAAAAATATGTTCAGCAGCCATCCTACCAAATAAAGTTGTTAATCACAACATATACTATAACCACAAAATCACAAAATCTTCTATAACCAATTGAAATTCATATGTATATACCTGACAATCCAAAGGTTGGTGTAAGAGCTTGTTTTCTCAACTTTCTTTCTTATGTTTGGTAAGACTTCCCCATCAGCCATGTTCTGAAACCTCGTCCGTATTTGTTATGCATCTCTCCATCATATATATCATTATTTCTTCCACCATAGTAATTATTGGTTTTGCTCTTGAATCCAAAATTACACTATTTAATGCCTCAGACATATTATTGAGGACTGCATCACATTTGTTATGAGTCTTAAAATATGATCTACTCCAATATCTTGGTGGAGTGCTGATCATGTGCTTGTATGCTTCCACATTGATTTCCTTCATCCCTTTCATCTCTCTTTCCCAAGCTTGGTAATATGTGGACTTTGTTGCTTTCCAGATAATTTCCTTGAGTTTCTTTCTTGGATATCCTTTTCTAAAATTATTGTAAAGATGTCTAACACAGAATCATTGCTCAACTCCAAGTAGTAACTCATCCATGGCAGGTAATAAACCCTTTGTACAACAAAAATAACATAAGTTAGTACAAATAACATAAGTAATTATAAGTAAACATAAGTTAGAAAATGTATACCTTTTGTTAATTAGATATATAAGTGTATGTGAGACACTTTTCTCTCCCACATAGATCATCAATAATAAGCTCCAAGAATCAAGTCCAACTATCTTTATTTTAACTTTCAACCACTTTCAACCTTATAGTAAATTTTCCCAATGCAGGTGTAACCTAAATCCTTAAAACAACCTAACAGTTCAAAATATCTCCATCTATCAACATCTATTTTCAATTATGCAATCCCCCCCTTTGTATACAATCAGCTCGTCATCGACAAATTCACCACTGTGGTGGATTGTAAGATTCAGATACTTAGTCATCTCTACCAACACAAATCCCTAATTGATTCGACAATGTGAAAACCAAGCAACCCTAAATCAGAAACTTATCCTAAAAACCCTAAAACACAAAAATCCTAAATCATTAAACTAAGTGAAATCGAATAACATTTCCATTTATAAAATCGAATTACGTACCTGGTAAACTATGCTTTAGGACTGGTTCCTTTGCTTCAAGCTTCCATGGCTGTTGCGCTAGGGTTCCTTCTTTTTACTGCCTTTCGTATAATGACTTTTACCTTACTAAAATCACTTCCTTAAGGTAAACACATCCTACATGACATATGAGTCACCAAAGTTCAACACCACGTGTGTAAAATAGTTGACTTTGACTAACGGTAGGTAACGGAAGGACAAACGTGGAACCATTTAAAAAATTAAATGACCTTTTTGTCACTTTTTATAGATAAGGGACCAAATTGGACCCAGTGGTGGAGTTAAGGGACCAATTTGAGTATTTTGCCAAAAATTTATATACTTCAATTATTATCTTCTCTTTAAGTTATGATATTTATAAAATATTAATTTTATTGTACTATTTAGACATAAAAAATTATCATAATAACTAATTTTTTATACTAATTTTTTGGAGTGAGAAAACACATCTATATTAAAAACAAGTTTTGATGAGATTTCAAATTTTGAATCAAAACATTTTTTTAATATTTTTAAAAATACACTTTATTTTCGTTCTTTTAAAAAAAAAAGACATAATCATAATATACCTAAATTATTTATCTTCAATTTATGGTAAAAGCATAGGCATAAGTAAGTAAGGTTATTTTCGGTCCGGATCGGATTAGATATTTACAATCTCGGAAATTGAACCAATAACCCTATCAGGTAAAATCGGGTCGGACCAAATCGGTTATGGATAAAAATTTAGAATCGTTACTTGTCCGAAAATTTTGGGTAAACTGAAATGGGACCGGATATTTTTATTTTATTTTCTTGTTTTTTTAATTGTTTGAGAATCCATCATTTCATTTATTTATCATGAGCTTAATTTATTTTTTTATTATTACTAATGTTTTTTATTTTATTTAGACAAAATACTCTTTTTGTCCCTTAACTATACCCTTGAGTTCAGATTGATCCATTAACTCTTAAAATGTGACAATTTAGTTCTTTTTTATACTGTAGCGGCAAATTTAATGACTGATTTTTGAATATTTTTTCTTCGCTAATTTGACGAAAAAGACTAAATTGACACGTGAGACCAATCTGACACCAAAAAAATTAAGGAACCAATTTGAACCCAAGGTATAGTTAAGGGACCAAAAATGATATTTTGCCTTTTATATATTATTTTTTATCTTTATTTTTTATTTAAAAATTACTAACAATTTTCACTAATAAATTAATTTTTGAATTGTATTTATTATTTCAACTTTTTTGTAGAAGATTATTTTTTTTAATATTTATCAAAACTTTTCTTACATTTTCCTTTACAATTTATATTCCATTACGTAAAACCATCTGACATTCTGACCCGTGCGAAATATTTGTTTATATACCATGAATACATTTATATTCCAATTTTACACGGGTACCAGATATTTTTCTAATTATACATTCTAATAATACGTTTGGCCCACTTCTACAAAACCCTATATACTAAAAGGTTTATTTCATACACCACAACTAACTTTTGTCTCATTTTCCTCTTAAGAATACATTTTAAAATGAGGATCGTGAAATGAATACTTTAAGAGGCATGATGTGTTCCACGTGTCGCAACTCCGGAAGTATATTTCAGATCCTTCTCATGTGATTAGTATGAATGATGTGCAAGTACGGGATAATCTCACTGTAGAGACAATGCCGGTACAAATTGAGGATCGTGAAATGAATACTTTAAGAGGCAAAGAGATTTCTTTAGTGAAAGTTGT
>OZ014523.1:453389483-453636983 GCA_963966055.1 Lathyrus aphaca
TCCTAAAATTGGGCATATACGACCCAGAAGTCCCTGTCACTGTTGGTCTCGGACCTTCCGATTGAGGTGTCGACATGATGGGTCCACTCGAAGCAATCGAAACTACTGTTGTCGGAGTAGCACTAACGTTGGACACTTGTGACACAGCTGGGTTACCCTCTGGGGGTTGTTTGTTACTTGGACGTGGTGTTACCATCTTACCACTTTGTAATAGCATAAACCTCACTTAACACGACGTGTCCCACCGGGCATGTAAATTTGTTCGCACCGGATTTTGCACGAACAATCTCTAGCTTCCTAACGCAGGTTGACTTGCGGGATAGGCTAAAGAATCCCATAATTTAGTGTTTAGGCAATTTTATTTTATGATTGTTGTCGATTAATAGGCTTTGAGATGAGAAAATAAGTAGAACAAAACTTGGGGATTATGGATGTTTAAGTATTTGGAGGGAGGAGAAAACATTATAAAAGGCAAGAAATGGTAAACAAATGCAAATAAAACAAGTTTAAACGTAAATGACTTGGTAAAATAAATTGCATTGAATGAAAATGGGACGATAGTAATACATTTTGTGGGAGTGTAACTCGTTTCTCGTAATGCTATGAACCTTAAAAACTCACTATGACCTTTGCTTAAATAGTAACACAAATGAACCGTAAACTTGTTTTGCTATTGACACGTGTCAGCCACGACTCTTCAACAGTTCGCGCCTTTGCCAATTTAAAATTCTGCCTGCGCAAACCCTTTGGAGTTTTACCTTTTCCTAACTCGTTTGTCGAAGCATCTTCGAAGGTCTCATGTCTTACTGGTATCTCCGACATATTTGTTGTCCGCGTCGAACAAATTTCCTTCTGCTTACCGTTGGCATCGATTGACTCCATGTTCTCCTGAATTGCTTCTCCCAATCCATAGTCAAAATTTACCAGCTAACAATACCCCATTTATAAAAGGGGAAATGGATCGCAAAAATCCCTCAGAAACCTCTACAGGAGCTCTCCGCCACCCTTATGTGAACAAGCTATTAACACATTATAAATAGTGTTCTGTTAAGTTTTTGAAGACTCTGTGTTGGTTAACTACAATTTAATGTGATAAAACAACAATGAAACTTATTTAGTCAAGGTTTAACAACGACAAATCTATTAAGAGGTCCTATTAAGCTACAAATTAATGGTAAAAATTTTGAGGCCCTGTGTTGTAGCTCATCTTACACACCCTTAAAAGATGAGTCTGACTATAAACCTTAAGTCTCAGAGAAGCATACCCAACTAGAGGTTGTCCCCCATTGTAAATTTTTAGCAAGTACAATCTTTAAATAAGTTGTACTCAACAAATTGAAATCATCCTATAAAAGAGGGAGACCCTTATTTGAGGACATATAAGACAAACTATCGTATATATTCTAAAATTTGACATTAATTAAACGGTTAATACTCATTAATTAAACGGTTAATACTCATTATATCCGAATGAAATCTGCCCCTACCCTTCAATTGTTATTTGAATCGTCAATCTTCTTCAATTTTTTATTTAAGTTCAAGTTCTCTGTCTCCTTTTACAATCCTTAAATCACCTCCGAGGCACCTTCTTATTCTCAGATTCTCAGTTCTTTACAGTAAGTAAGCTTATTAATTTGTTTGATTTTAATTTTCTTACAAATTGTTCGATCAATTTTTAGATATTTTTTATTTCAATTTGTTTTGAACCCTCAATTTGTTAAACAATTATATTTCGATCAATTTTCTATCTCGATCAGTTTTCTCATAATCTCAATTTTGTTTAGAAATTATTTGAACCCTCAATCTGTTTCGATCAGTTTTCACAAAATCTCAATTTTTTTACAAATTGTTTGAACCCTCTATTTCAGTTCTCTCAATTCTCAGTTTTTTAATACATTTTTTTACAAAATTTGTTTCAATTTGTTAAACAATTATATTTAAACTTTATATAATTAATGCTACTTGAATATTTAAACTTTTATATAAATAGTATTGTAGTAGCACACTAATAAGTGTTAAATTATGTTAATATGTAGTTTAGTTTTTGGCACTTTTCATGATCTTAAATTGTTAATCGATGCTTTTTTATGTTGTTTCCGGTAAATATTTGTATTATAGTTAAAGTTCTTTAATAGGATTATTTATTTAACTTTGGTTTTTATAATTGTAGGTTTTGTCGTTGGAAAGGAAAGTGCGAATCACAAGAGCATTCTTTAGAAGACTTTTGAAGAAAGTCAATTTTTGAAGCTCACTACCTGCTCGCTTAGCGAGCTCCTAACGACCAATAACAACCATTAGCAGAATGTTACTCGCTTAGCGAGTTAAGGCGATTTGATTAATAAATGATAGCTCTCTTAGCAAGCTCTGCGTTTTTCAGCCTCTATATATAGGTTTAATCAATATATTTGCTTGTTTTCGAAGATTCGATGCATCAATAGTCGGGAGATCGTCATTGATGCTTGGTCTTCTTCATCTCTTTCTTGTTATGGAAGCTACCATTATTATGTCTAGCTAAGCTTCTCTAGTGTCAAGATTAGAAGTTAGATAAGTCTTTCTTTGGTATGTATAGACATTGATCCTTGTTTATGAACTTGTGATGATAAATATATGGTGAAAAACTTTATCTTTATGATATATTCTTTGTGATGTTCATGATTGAGAAGTGTGTTCCACACTTTATCTAGGTTTTTCATCCATCAAAGAACATAAGCTAGAGATAGTTATGAGACTTGATGTTCACTTTGTATTGATCTTGAATGTTGTCATTTTGATAGATTGAGTCAGAGATCATCAATGGATCAAAATGGTAAATCTCACAATATGTGTTAGAGATAAACATATTGAGAGGATACGTGATTATGTTTATCGTCTAAACAAGTTCATCCGCTTAATCGATTATATCCGTGCAAAATGACTTGTCGAACCCTAATCTTGACATGTGTTTATAAACCTTTCAAAACCAATAATTTTTACCGTTAGCTTTTAATCTGTTATGCGAACGAAACGATACGTTACTCAAAACCAAAACCCCATTGTTACTATTAAGTTTGAAACTAGCGCGATTGTATAACGACAGTAATATCACAAAACAATCTTTGTGGAACGATAACAAAAACCCTACTATATTTATACTCTAACACATACTAGGATATTTAAACTTTATCCTAAATATTTAAACTTAAGTAGTAGCTGAATATTTAAACTTTAGCCTGAATATTTAAATTTTAACTATTTGAATATTGGTGTAGTATAAACTTTAACATAAGTAGTATGTTACTTGAATATTGGTGTTGTATGCTAGAGTAGTAAAGTACATTTAAACTTTAACATAGTAGTCTGCTACTAGAATATTTAAACTTTAACATATATTTTAATATATTGATGTAGTATATGATAGTGAACATGCTTCCATTGTTCTAATCTGTAAACAATTTGTTCTAATTTTTAGTTTGTTTAATTTTTATAGGAACGAGTTAAGAAAAAACCTCTGATCCTGTTGCTTCTTTAACTTAATCCGGTCTTATTGGCAACCTCATTCAGGTATCAAAACTTAATTTTAAAAAGATTATTTTATCTTAGAAAATGTTGGTTAATATTACAATGGTGCATCATTGAAACATACAATTTATTTTTTTCATTTGTTTCCTATTTTACAGGGTGAAACAGATGAACCTCCACATCCATTGGTACAAAGTAATGAAGTGAACAATGATGAAGAAAATGCTAATAAGAAAAGGAAAGTTGAATTAATGAAATTCTGTTGAATTTTGTTAAAACTTTTATGTTGAAATTATGTTGCAGTTACAATATTGATATTAAAATTTTGTTGTACTTACTATTCAAGTAGCATTGATATTAAAATTTTGTTGTACTTACTATTCAAGTAGCAGGTTAGCAGACTAGTATCAATAAAATTATGTTGTTAGTATATTGATAAAACTTTCAATACTCTGATCAGTTTGGCCTTCATTTTTGACCCAACTTTGGTGATGATGTATGTTGGTCTCTTTGTCACCCCATCCTCCAATTCAATCTCTTAGAGTGGGTCTTAAGATTGAATCCTTTTCATTTCATTTGTTGGGTCTCTTTCGAACCCCAAAGGCTCATTGTCATAAATGCAATCTAGCCTTCGGCTTTCCAAAGCTGTTGTCTGGTCACGTGGGCCAAATTGGATTTTTTTTACTTCGGCTTCGATTGCCAAATGTTGTAATATTTTGGCCTCTAGATCCATTTGTACTTTTTTCAACTAAGTTGGCTGAAACTAGTACCAAGCCTTCTAACTCAGTGGTCATTTATGTTGACCATAGTCCCCATTGAAGGAGGATCCACCTCTTCGGGATCGGTAACCCTTTCAGCATCCTAAACAAAACCATGACCAGGATCCAAATTTAGGATTCATATTATATATACAGAGGTGGAAGGTCTTGATTCACCGTCGCATGGTGCAATGTTCGCCAAGTGTCGGTCGAATGATCTTTTTGTGCCTTTGGCTTCGTCCACCTTGTAATAGCTTTGATCTACCTCAATGTTTTTTTGACGATGTCATCTTTCCTTCATATGATCAATATTTGGTGCAAGGTTGAAGGTTATTCTCTGATTCCATGAATCCATTCTCAAACCAATAGCAAGTTGAAGTTTGCTTTGAAGTTGATCACCATAAAAAGCATTGATCGCACGATCGACCCTACAACCATCTCGACTTGGATAACCCCCAAAATATTGTTGGTTTTCCCTTCATAGTTAGATAACACCATGTTGTGTTGCTAAAGATCATCCTCTGACTTCCCTATTTTTTGAATATTATATGAGGCATTAGGCTGACAACTTTCCCCATCTACAAACACTTTGTTGATTGACAGTCCATCGACCTTGGCTCTTATGAAAAAAGGCTTCAAATGACACATCATCTTTGTACTTGGCTTTTCGAACATTGATTTCTACTCTTCCACTACTCCATTATTCATGACATAATAGTATAGAGTTTTGTGCTCAGTGGCTTTGTTTGGAATGAAGTCTTTGTTTGCCTCAGAGACCTCCGAAACTTTATCGTACTCCGATGGAAACACTGACACGATGCCACAGTTTATGAAGAAGTCTTCGTCGTAAGTGTCATAATCATAAAGATCATAGCCATCCATATCATCGTCTGGGGTCGGCGTGTATTCAGGCTCTTCTTCATCTGACTAAGGAGTGTACTCTAGTTCCCCCTCATCAGATTGGGGAGTATATTCAGGCTCTTTGCATGTCTCAATTGAGGAACTGCACTTGGTGCTCTACATCAACGTCACCCCTTTGTTGCCTGAAGAGTTGACAATCATGGCTAATGTTTGGTTTGCCACGATTTTTCCTTTCTCCACCCACCTTCCTTTTTAGGGGGTAATTCTTTTGCTCATCGAGTTCAACATGTCTCAACTTTGAAGTCGACCCCTATTTTTGTTGTGAAGTCGACGCTACTTTCCAGCCTTTTTGTTTTGCTGGTAGCGTCTCCATTGAGTTAGAGTCATATGATTCTTCCCTTTGTAATGTGGGGACACAATATAGCCTCTAGGCTCGACTTTATTTTATGAGTTCTTGGCCTCCATCTCTAGATCAAGCACCTTCCATTTCGGCCTTTTGCTCCCCTTCTGGTTGACTGGTTCCACCAATTTCTCTTGTGGGATATCAAAGGAAGGAAAGTATTAGGCTATTGTGGTTGGAACTGTCTCTGGTATTCTTCGTTCCTTCGTAGAGCTCCAGCCCTATCGAACACATATCTTGGGAAAAGGAGCTTGCCTTCTTCCAACACCTTGTTTTTCCCCACTTCATATCTTTTTATGGTTTTCTCATCAAAGACCGTGTTTCATCTTAGGCACAAAATAGACTTCGACCCGCTCACCCTGCATTTTTCTTGGAAATCCACCAGCTTTTCGCATGCCTGAGGGTACACTTCAGCTAAACCATCTCTGGGCTTCTTATCAGTGCTTTCAGTGGTGTCAACCATCATGCAATCCATTGTGTCGGCAACTTCAACCATCATGCAGTCGAAAGGTTCAGAGTATAAGGCCTCTTTAACTTTCAGCGGGTCTGTGTGAACCTACATCTTCGGCCTCTCACCAAACTATACTCTTCCTTCCTTTAAAGCTTTCTGCATCAAATCCCTAAAATGAACACATTGAGATTTTTTATGACCAAGAAAATTATAAAATTAATAAAATCCCATTTTTTTCTTTTGTTCTAATGGGGGATCTTTCAAATCTTGAGGAACAATTATTTGACCATCTTTAACTAATACATCAAATATTTCATCGCATTTGGTTACATCGAACATGTAAGTTTTTGCAACATATTTATCTGTTTTCTCAGTTTCGATAGGGTTTTTTCCGTTTGATGGTTTTAACAATTTACACAAATATGGAGGGCATGGCTTGCGCTCAGCCACGTGGACCTCACTTTCGTCGAAAAACCCTTCATGATCAGGCGAACTTTCAACTGCTGCCACATAAGAAACCTTTTCCTCTCGTGTTACTTCCCAGTCTTAGTTTTTTCGAATCTTAAGCGCTCGATTTTCAGAACTCTGTCAGCTATTTTGGTCATATCCCTAAGATACTGCGTATCTAAGTTTTTCCTAACAGAATAATTGAGCTCGCCTGCAGCTATTTTGACCAGTTCGTGTTCAGGGAGTTGAGTGCATCTAGATTTTAGAATTCTAAACTTGTTAAGGTATTAATCGATTGACTCTGCAGGTTTCTGTTTGATGTTGGCCAATTCTTTCAGACTAATTTTCAGTTGCCCCATGTAAAACTGCTCATGGAATAATCTTTTCAATTGCGCCCATGTGTGGACCAACTGAGGTGGCAACATGGTGAACCACGTGAACACATTCTTAGTCAAGAAGCTTGGGAAATATTTCATTTTCAAATATTCATTGTTGGATATGTCACCAGCCTATGTTTGGTACCTAGCCACGTGTTCGACCGTGGATTCCTCAATGTCCACAGCGAACTTGGTGAACTTTGGTACCTCCTAACCCCTTGGCAATTACGTTTATAAGATGGAATCGGGTAATGGCGAAGAGTAATTTGGCCTTCACAGACTAGGGTTCACCCTATTTTGCACCATGATGTGTTCTACAATGGCTTCTAAGTTTTGTTCTCCGACCATTGAATTCTGTCAAACCTGTCTAAAGACATGGTTTAGGTCTTAGTTCCTATTGAACAACACCACAGGTGGCCGGTGGTCTACCCTAGGTATCTCCCTTGACTTCGGGAGTCTCCTGGTCTACCGTTTCGTTGAACCTCTCATCTTGTCGAAAGGGTGCCTCTGTCCGAGGTTGGGTTTGCGATCGAGCTTGTTCCATAAGGGCACCAAAAAAATCTCCAATCTGCGTCATTTGGGTTGTCTATTGTTGGTAGCTTTGTGTTGAGTCTTGAATCAGGGGTCTTAGTATGGTTCCCATTTGTTGTGTTAGCATATGGATCATCTTGAGGTTACTCTCATCCATCAGTTGTCTTATCACGACGACATAAATTGATGTGAAAGTTGGGATTGACTGAAATGGAAACCCTAATGGTCGACTAAACTAATTTTCCAACGACACTAATGCTTAGTAAGGTTGAAATAGCGACGATGAACTTTCACCAAATGTCGAACTGCTGTTATGCATACCTGTCATAAATTTAGGTGGCATGACAAAGTTTCGTGGGAAAGGCATCGTAAAATTGGGCATATACGGCCCAGAAACCCTGTCACTATTGGTCTCAGACCTTCCGATTGAGGTGTCGACAGGATGGGTCAACTCAAAGTAATTGAAACTGCTGTTGTCGTTGTAGGTCTAACGTTGGACACTTGTGACACGACTGGGTTACCCTCTAGGGGTTGTTCATTACTTGGACGTGGTGTTACCATCTTACCACTTTGTAATAACATAAACCTCACTTAACACGACGTGTCCCACTGGGCATATCAATTTGTTCGCACCGGATTTTGCGCGAACAATCTCTAGCTTCCTAACGCATGTTGACTTGCGGGATAAGCTAAAGAATCCCATAATTTAGTGTTTAGGCAATTTTATTTTATGATTGTTGTCGATTAATAGGCTTTGAGATGAGAAAATAAGTAGAACAAAACTTGGGGATTATGGATGTTTAAGTATTTGGAGGGAGGAGAAAACATTATAAAAGGCAAGAAATGATAAACAAATGCAAATAAAACAAGTTTAAACGTAATGACTTGGTAAAATAAATTGCATTGAATGAAAATGGGACACTAGTAATACATTTTTTGGGAGTGTAACTCGTTTCTCGTAATGCTATGAACCTAATAAACTCACTATGATCTTTGCTTAAATAGTAACACAAATGAACCATAAACTTGTTTTGCTATTGACACGTGTCAGCCACGACTCTTCAACAGTTCGCACCTTTGCCAATTTAAAATTATGCCCGCACAAACCCTTTGGCGTTCTACCTTCTTCCAACTCGCTTGTCGAAGCATCTTCGACGGTCTCATGTCTTGCTGGTATCTCCGACATATTTGTTGTCCGTGTCGAACAATTTTTCTTCTCATTACCGTTGGCGTCGATTGACTCCATGTTCTCCTGAATTGCTTATCCCAATCCCTAGTCGAAATTTACCAGCTAAAAATACCCCATTTATAAAAGGGGAAAGGGATCACGAAATTCCCTCAAAAACCTATACAGGAGCTCTCCGCCACCCTTATGTGAACGAGCTATTAACACATTATAAATAGTGTTATGTTAAGTTTTTGAAGACTCTGTGTTGGTTAACTACAATTTAATGTGATAAGACAACAATGAAACTTGTTTAGTCAAAGTTTAACAACGAAAAATCTATTAAGAGGTCCTATTAAGCTACAAATTAATGGTGAAAATTTTGAGACCCTGTGTTGTAGCTCATCTTACACGCCCTTAAAAGATGAGTCTGACTATAAACCTTAAGTCTCAGAGAAGCAATCCCCAACTAGAGGTTGTCCCCCATTGTAAATTTTTAGCAAGTACAATCTTTAAATAAGTTGTACTTAACAAATTGAAATCATCCTATAAAAGAGGGAGACCCTTATTTGAGGACATATAAGACAAACTATCATATATTCTAAAATTTGACATTAATTAAACGGTTAATTCTCATTCTCCCCGGGCCATATAGACGTCTTTTGAAAAATCTCCTGTAAAAAAAAAAACTTGCATAAATTCTCTTAACATTTGAAGATTCTCACAATTTTGACTTTCGTTATATCTCGTCATCAAAAGAGTTGATATGACAGTTTTTTATGTGTTAAATCCATGACCTCAATCTCACATTAAAGAGGTCGTACCACTAGATCAATTTGTTTTTCTGATATTTTATGCTACTAAAATGTATATAAAATATTTGTGATTGTTATTACATTTGAAGAGGAGCTAAGCTAAAGTTAAGTCGGTGTTTGGGAAAGGAAGAATTGGGCAAAGAACCAAAATTAGGAGAATAGACTAATGCTGCCGACGCTAATTAGCTGAGATCTCAATGTGTTTATTTCGGACGTTAATTCACACTCACACGGGACATCAAGTAAATGGAAAAATTGGTTGTGATTCCATCATATATCGACATGGTTTGGTTGAAAAATACACCACTAGCTTCCAATTTTGTGACTTTTTCTTTTTCTTTTCCCATGTCTTCCACAGCTTTAGATTGGGGAAATAATAAATGATTTTTTCAAATTTGGAGACATGTGGGTTGACATGTAAAGTAGGCACACTAGTACCATTTCAATTCATGGAAATCGTATCTTACTTGTGAAGAAAGATCAATGAAGAAATTTGATTTGATCAAACAACACTCAGATTCAATGGGATACAAATTTATTGTTGAATAAAACATAAAATCATCTAGAAAGATAGTAAATTTCAACTAATTTTTCATCACTTAGGATTTGAGTGAATGTAGACCTGAATGTTTAGACCGACTTTTACCACTCAAGAATATTAACTAAATGGTTTAAAAATTATTAGGTATTTTAATTTTGAAGAAATATTATTATTTTTATTAATCAGTTGTTATTACTCCTATAAAATATATTTGATTTAAATGTATTTTTTATTTCTCTATTTTAATTTGTTATTAAATTTTGTTCTCTCATTTTTAAAATTAATTATTTGATCCCTAAAATTTAGAGATTTTTAGATTTTTATGGTTCCCTGTATTTGTATTTGACGGTCTTATTAACATGTCATATTTTATTTTATAATATTTAATTTTAGTATTAAAAAATATTTTTAATTTAAATAATTATTAGGATTTTTTCCATTAATATTTTATTAATAATTTAATAATTACTATTTATTTAGAATTCTTTTTCAATTAATTAATTCAAATTTTAAAAGAAGTGTTTGGGCTTGAGGCCCAAATCCATATAATAGAATCTCAATCCACAAATAGATGCTAGTAGGTGTTTGTGTGCGAGTTATATGAAGATTAAAATTATTTGTGAGTAAACCAATGTGAAACTTCAATAACAATTTGCTTAGTTTTTTTTTTCTCCTTTTAACTATGCATCACTCTTTTCTTACAATGCCATCTTTCTCCCTCAACTAGACTAATATGGAAAACATACTTAATAGCAGCAAGCAACAATTAGTAATTACCATAACTAATTGTTATTGAAGTTTCACATTAATTTATTCACGAATAATTTTAGTTTTTATATAGCCCATACAAATACCTACTAGCATCTATTTGTGGATTGAAATTCTATTGTATAGACTTGGACCTCAAGCCCAAACACTTCTTTTAAATTTTGAATTTTTGAATTAATTAATTCAAAAAGAATTCTAAATAAATTATAATTATTAAATTATTAAATTATTAATAAAATATTAAAGAAACAAGAATCCTAATAATTATTTAAATTATAAAAGAAAATTAATACTAAAATTAAAATTATGAAATAAAATATTCATTAAATATGACGTAGATGTACAACACATGTGTCATGTTATTACCGAGACTATCAAATGGAGGATGACCATAAAAATTCCAAGGGAAATAAACTTTAGAGATCAAAAATTAAATTTTAAAATGAGAGAAGTAAACTTTAAAAAACTTCAAAATAACATTATCCAAAGTACATTTAAGTTAATATATTTTTATCAATTAATGAGCTTGACAATTTAAAGATTTGAGTTTAAAAAATGATTTTTTAAATATAATCTATTTTTTAAAAAATAATACCAAAAAATGTTGTTTTCAAAAAACTTACCAAAATAACGTAGTTTCAGAAATTGTCAAAGAGGATATACCATTTAATATGACACACTGAAAATAAAGCATATGCGTTATTTGATATGGCTGCAACATATCAGTTACGCCATACCAAATGACGCATCAGTATGAAGCGTCATTTCTTTTGACAAAAGACGTCATATCATATGACGTCATAGAGCATTTTATTTATTTATTTAGTTTTCAAAAAAGCCATTACAAATAGTGACATTGCTGTTTTTTCTCTCTTTCAAAAATAACCATTTGAAATGGCGCATAAGTTAACTTTTTTTCTTTTCAGTTAGCCATTACAAATGGCACATTAGTGTATATATGTTTTTTAGTTCTCCTCACTTAATAATATATCATCTTCTAATAATATTACTTGTGTATTTTCCTTTTTTTTTTCAGGATCACACCAGATTTCGGTGTCGTGTGCATAAATATGTACCACACGACCCACACATAGAAGGGTATCTACGAGATGGTGGTTTTGGAAACTTAATCAATATAAATTTGTATTCGGTTGACTCCAAATTTGTTCTTGCTTTGCTAGAACGATGGAGATTTGAGACCCACACATTTCACCTTTCATTCGGTGAATGCACCGTCACCTTAGAAGATATATATATGTTGTTGGATCTACTCGTCGACGATAAGGCTGTTAACAGTCTGGTGATGATGGCTAAGAATTTATGCCAAGTTTTTTGGGTAGCCCTCTTACTGTAGGAATAACTTTGTCTTCGGGACAACTGAGTGGCCAAGGTATTACCTAAAATACCTTAGAGAACAATATTCCAGTATAACATTGACTGACAAATCAACCAAATATGAAAAGATACAAAAAAACTCGGTGTTATATCCTGATTTTATCAGGTCATTTTTTATTTCCTGAAAGTACTGGTAATATTGTAAATATAATGTATTTAACATTTTTAAGAAACATACATAAAGTGGGATCATATAGTTAGGGTTCAACTGTTTTGATATATATATATATATATATATATATATATATATATATATATATATATATATATATATATATATATTCCTTGTGTAAAAATGCCAAAAAAAAGGCACTTGTACATTTTTTGTCTGCGCCTATTTGCTATAAGCGTGGGGTTGGTCAATAATTTTAATGCTCGCCCGACCAACCTGTCACTCCCAGAATTTTCATCCAAGTACAAACGCGAAAGTGGTGCGGAAAAGAATAAAAGTCGTCACCCAGACATTTTTATCCCAAACAAAGGGAAAGGTAATTGTTGCACAAACCTATGAGAAAGGAAATAACAAGCTCTTACGAACCAGAGAGAACGGGTAAGGGAGTCAGTTACATGAAGGGAAGGTAATTGCAGCCTTTCACGTTCGTCGTACTCGACGGGATCCACGTTTGCTTGCACTACTCAAAGGATGTTAATTTACTTCATTTGCTGCTAACTGGAACTGGAGAAAGAACGAGGACGAGAAGAGAATGAGAAACAATGTAGGAAAAAGAAAGAACTATGTTCGAATGGGCCCTATCCCACTGCCTACGTATCTCATCGGGAATGATAATCAGAGCGACGCAGCTCCCCTAACTAGGGATGAAATTTGTTTATTTGTGTTTTTTATGATGACATTGTCAAAGTTCTAACTCAGGTGTTGCAGGCTCGCTGAATCGAGCGCGTTACCATCTTGTTATTGAACTGAAGTGACAAGTCAAAGCGTCTGCAAATGAGCATGAGGTGAGAAGAGAGAAAACGTGTTGTTTGTTTGTTATTTTTTTAGGAGTTTTTTATTTGAGTGCTTCGTGTAAGAGAGTGTACTGAAGTCTCTTACAATGGAGTGTGTACCTTATACATGACCCTGAGATGGAATGACAATGAAACACACTAAATATGAGGGAGATCCTCAAACTTATTTCCAATGTTCAAGGCTTAAGCACACTACCCTACTTTCCTTTATTAAGTATTTTTGTTATTTTAGAATGAAAAAGTGTTTTTGGTTTTATTTGCGATACAACTTCATGCTAAAGGCTTGTTCAATATGCTAAATGACTTACAACTCACCCCGAAATGGGATGAATGCAAGCACCCCATGGTATAAGGCTCTTGGCACATGAAGAGGTATCAACCTTTATTAGGTATTTTTGAATTGTTTTGAGATAAGAAGAGAAGACTCAAGGATACAAAGGTAAAACTAAATAAGAAACTAAGACTCACCCTAATGTTATCATGCTTGGAGATCTTAAGGGTTAAGTGTGGTATTCTAATCCTAAAAAAAGATAAAGAAGCAAGTTCCAACTCACTTCAAAGATTGAAGATGAGATAAGAACTCAGGGGGATGAAAAAGAGTGAAATGTCAAAGAAGCATAAAATGTTTGTCACAATCACACTTAGAATGATTAAAAGATGAGGGAAAAAGGTAGAATGTGGATGCACACTCACACTCTTCATGCTTACCATTAGCCCCTACAAACAAAAGTTAATTAAACAATTTAATATGAAATAAAAATGAAAAAAAGAAGACAATTAGGCATCAAACATCTCCTAAAATGTAATTAGGATTCAAACTAAACTCAAACCTAAAGTTAAAGGTACCTAAAGGTTAGGTAACTACCAAAGTCAGTAGCTAAAATAGAACTTCAGTACACAATCAAATATCACATGCAAATGACATACAAACAGCTTATTACAGCTACCCAACAGCAAGTCAGCAAGTATTAAAATTGCAAAAATAGGGCATGGCAGCATACATTTAAATGCATGTATCACAACACCGGGATATGTACCAAATAACAACATCAAAGAATGCACTGTGATTAACATGAATATGTGTAAGTGCAAACACTTTAACCATTTTGTATCAAAAGATCTTTGCAAACAAAAAGGATAATGTGCATTTCAAAAATGAACATTGAATGTAAACAAGAAAGCCATGAAGTATGAGCTTGCCTCACTATGCCTTCTATCTAATGCAAACATTAACACCAAAATGAAAACATAGAGAAATCATGCATCAAGAATGTATGCACACATACATGGATTATGCACATTTATCAAGCAATATGAAACAAACTCAATTATGCACATGAGTTTCCGAAAGTACGTCGAACAATGTAAGCAACACCAAACATTACTTTAATCAATTATTACTTAGCCAACAATGATATTCAAACATGGGAATAACATTCACAACACACCATGAAGACTAATGCAAACTTATTCCAAAAATCGGAAACGAGCAACACGCATGTCAAAAGATGTCGAAGATACATGAACCAACACGAAAACAACTCCTAACAATTCCTTAAAATGATATCTCAATGAACCATGATGATTCAGTATGGAATTTCATGCAAACACTCATTAAAATGCACAAAAAACTCAATCTGACTAGTATTAACCGGTTAACCAAAGCATTAACCGGTTAACTGATGCAAAATCTGCATAAATACACAAAATTACACTGTGTTAACCGGTTAACCAAAGTGTTAATCAGTTAACACTGAACTAGTAGCACAAAAACCTGCAGAAAAAACACTTTCAAACAACAAATTATTTCCATAAGTTCCTAATGCGATCCATATCAAGTGAACACAAAATTTACACCTAAATGTACCAATACATCACCAATTGGAACCACAAACAACTCAAGATCATAAAGCCTAATGATCCAATTAATTAACGCATCAAAAATCAACAAAACGCGATGAACACACCTGTCGAGAGAATGTGAAATAACTTAAAACAAAAGTGATTATGAGTTTCACCAACCTACAAAGTTGAGGCTTGCTTTGGTAATTGTTGCCAAGAGAAATCAACACGCTATTGACGAGAAATTCGTAGATCCGAAGCTCTTCCGTAAGAACGCAAAATAAATGTGATTTGATAAAAACCTTGATGAACTCTTCCAAGAATCACTTCCAAGATGTGAATTCAACACCAAAACAATAGCAAATCCTTCAACACTCCATGAAATCAATATAATGATGGAGGTTTAGCTTCAAATTCTTTAAGTTTCAATGCAAAACTTGAAGAATTTTGGAAGATGAAGCTTTGTGTGGGATTTTGGAAAAATGAGAGAAAATTGAGAGTGATGAGAGAAAATTGTGAAAAATGAAGTGTCTTCTTTTGAGGTTTGGAGCAAAAAATGCTCATATACCTCCTAGCTTTGGAATGTGCTTTGGGTTAGGAGTGAGGTTAGGATATTAGCTTAGGAATGCGGTTTGAGGAATATGGTTAGGAGTTGGTTTAGAAACTTCCAGAACCTTCCCTTGGAAAATGGTGGATTGTTCTAGAACATTCCCTTGGGAAAGTTAGAATGAAGTGCAAAATTGAAGTGAAAAAGCGAGAAAAATCCCTCCATGTTAAAATTGAAATTTTTTGACAAAAAATGAACGCGTTAACCGGTTAACCAATGTGTTAACCGGTTAACACAAGCAAAATTTGAATTTTCCCTCCTTTTGGTGGGAAACCTTGGAAATGCACTTGTGTCGTCCGTTCTGACCCTGCCTTAACTCTGAGTCTTGATAATTGATATTTCCACTGAAAAACACCTGATCACATGCCCTATGGTTCAACCGATGATGTATTCTTTATTTTTATTTTTTTTATTATGATTTATGATTTGAAGGAATGCAATGTATGAAAGGATATGCTAAATGATATGTGAAAGAAGCATAAGCTACGTGAAACTGGTAATAAATAAGAGGGAAAATTTTGGGGTGTTACAACTACCCCTATTCAATCAACTGTAGACCTGAATGGATGATAGCAGTTGATTTCAGACGTTCGAGGTATGGAGGGATTGAATGCCCGAATAAACCGGAAAATTACACTCTATGGGAAATAAAATAACTCGACTTTCACTTGGAGCAATGATACAATACCAAGCCGAAGGTGGACTCAAAAAAGTAAGACTATGCCGAATGTAGACTTACGATAAGATTCGAGATCAATCCGAAGGTGAACTTGAAAAAGTATGACCAAGCCGAAGGTGAACTTACAAGGAATGAGACTAAGTCAAAGGTAGACTCAAACGAGGATACGAGACCAAGCCGAAGGTGGACTTGAAAAAGGTAAGACTAAGCCGAAGGTAGACTTACGATAGGGTTCGAGATCAAGCCGAGGGTAGACTCGAAAAAGGCAAGACTAAACCGAAGGTATATTTACTATAAGGTTTGAGATCAAACCGAAGGTGAACTCGATAAAGTAAGACCAAACCGAAGGTGGACTTACAAATAATGAAACTAAGCCAAAGGTAGACTTAAACGAGGATACGAGACCAAGATGAAGGTGGACTCAAAAACGGTAATAATAAGTCGAAGGTAGACTTACGATAGAGTTCGAGATCAAGCCGAAGGTGAACTCAAAAAAGTAAGACCAAGCCGAAGGTGGACTTATAAAGAATGAGACTAAGGAGAAGGTAAAATCAAAAGAGGATACGAGACCAAGCCGAAGGTGGACTCGAAAAAGGTAAGACTATGATGAAGGTAGACTTACAGTTTCAGGAATATTCTAGGCATTCTCTATGGAAATATTCTAGTATGAATGACGATTCACAGTTTCGGGTTTTTGTGCAAGGTACCAAAAATAACTTAATGCTTCGTATGCATATGTTTGAATTTTTCCATGGCGTAATGCTCCCTAGTGTTGGAAATTCTACGCTTTAGAGAATGCAAATGTAATAATGATTACTAAATGCAAATGCAAGGGTGATCTCCTGATAAGGAGGTAACAGACATCCCTAGCGACTTTACTAGGGAGAAATAATCATTGATTTGATTTCATGAATCCCTGTGGGGTATAACATCTCTGTTGGTGAGGATGCTAATGATATACTGACTTTGAACTGCCACAACTGCCAAAAATAAGTTGGACTTTGAGAGGTTAAAGTGTGATGACCTTGCTGGGGAAGGTATCCCCTGACAGGAAATTATTTGGGGAAGAACGCCACCCGTAGAATTCCGTTGAGGAATTGACAACCTTCTGACTTGGCTGAGGAAAGGATTTGTTGATACTCTGCTGAGGAAAAATTATATTGGGGAATCAATCAGGCACAAAGTCCTCTATTGGGGAGAGATGTCAATGAAGATTAGGCTTTAGTTGGGGAAGACCGCAAACAACACCATGCAAGAAGGAAAACCATCTGACTTCTCACTACCTTCACCACTGCTAGGGAATAAGGAATCCTTATGTACTGCTGGGATAAGAAGACTCTTATGGAGAATACCTCTCCGAGGAAGACTCTCTGCTTTGAGGATATCAACCTTCTGTTGCTCTGTTAGAGAAAGTGTTGGAATGATGTTAATTTGGAGTAGAAGTTGGAATTATTTATTGACATTAAATGGGCAATAAATGCACACAAAGTAGAACTAATATGGAAGTGAATTTGAAAAGATTCATTTTAGTCCCACATAGGAGGGAATACAAATATTAGTAGTGTTTATATAATCCAACATGGACAATTGGGATTGGGCCCCAAGGGGCACCCAATTTTGTAAAAGGAGTGAGGACACACCCATGAGCATCTAGACACACGCGTGCGCCGCCGCCGCCGTCCGGCCGGCCGGCTCGGCTCGGTTCGGTTCGGTTCGGTCCGGTCTAAATGAATTAATTTTTTAAACCCGAATTTAATAATTATTAATGATAATTAATTAATAAATTCGGTGGAAATTAAATAATTTTATTTAATTATTTAACATTAATTAATTACGAAATGCTGACGTGTCACATTCCAAGTTGCCAAGTCTTAACCTAAGTTTTGACTAACTCCACTACTGACCAACCCAGTAACCGCCAGTTTTGACTGGGCCGGTCCACTCTCCCACGTTTCTAGTAACCGCCAGTTTTGACTGGGCTGGTCCACTCTCCCACTTTTCTCTCCACGATCCACGATTTCACTGCCTATAAATACAGGCTTGCACTTCATTTGTTCAGTGCACCGAAATAATAATTTCTCTCCTCTCTTTGCTTTCTTCATCTAAATATTTTCTATTTCTTGACTGGTTTTTTAACCAGATACTACGACTGGTTTATAACCATCTAAAGGTGTAATCTCTAAGATCGATTTATCAGCCTGCAACTGATAAATCGAATTTCGACGGGCTGTTTTATCCTGGAGACGTCGTTGTAAATTCGACTGCATTGCATAATTTTGGCAGTACGATGAAACGTCTTAAAGAAAGCGACCTTGTACGCGACTCGTCCCGATAATTTCTTTGTGCCATTTTGAATTTTTCAAAACCAAAAACAACAATTTTAAGACGGTTTCATAACTGCCATGGCAACTGAGGAAATTATCGGTACTAATGCGATCGCCACTGTCTCTGACAAACCGTTTAAGTTTGAGGGATCCAATTTCAAACGTTGGCAAGCTAAGATGAAATTTTTCTTAACATTGAAAAAGGTTGCCCACGTTCTAACTGAGGATATCCCGGTTGTCCCCTCTGGATCTGCTGAACTACCTAATGGTAAGTCACTTGCAGAATCAGACGGGACTTCCCAAACGCCTGAATCAGATGCTGCAAAAGCTAAGGCTGCAACAGATGACTTACAGCTCAGGAAAGAGATCGCCCTATGGCACGAGAATGATTATTTGTGCAAAAATCACATTCTGAACGGTCTTGCTGATGACTTGTACGACTACTACAGTAGCTACAAGACCGCTAAACAGGTTTGGGAGGCTCTGCAGAGGAAATATGATACTGAAGAAGCAGGTGCGAAGAATTATGCTGTCAGCCGCTATTTGAACTACAAGATGGTGGATGAAAAGTCTATGGAAGCTCAAAGCCACGAAATTCAGAAAATTGCTCATGAAATTATTACAGAAGGTATGCCCCTCAATGAACAATTTCAAATTTCCGTTATCATTGACAAACTGCCCCCTGGTTGGAAAGATTTCAAAAATTTACTTCGCCATAAAACAAAAGAATTTTCAATCGAGAGTTTGATTACTCGTCTCTGAATTGAAGAGGAAGCTCGGAAACAAGATCAGAAAGATGAAGTCTTAGTTGTTTCTAACAACAAAAAGAGATTCGGAGCGGTTCTGAAGCCTACGGTCAAACCTTTAAAGAATCAGAACCGCAATGCTGTGAACCGAATTAAGAATGGGAATCCCTCTAGGGCCCCATCTGCTCCATTTGCTAGGTAACAGACTCCACCTCAAAGAAATGATGCTCCGGTTTTCTCTTGCTACAATTGTGGAAAACCGGGCCATATGGCAAAAAAATGTAAGAGCAGGCATAAACCTGTTGCTGGCTCAAATGCTCAGGTTAACCTGACTGATGAGTAATTCATTGCTATGATCACTGAAGTCAACATGGTTGGTGGAAGTGATGGCTGGTGGATAGACACTGGCGCCACTCGTCATGTCTGCTATGATCGTGCTATGTTCAAGACATACATGATTGCTGAAGATAAGAAAGTGTTGTTGGGAGATGCTCACACCACTAACGTTGCTGGGATTGGAGATGTAGAGCTGAAGTTCACCTCTGGAAGGACTTTGATCTTGAAGGACGTCATGCACATTCCTGAAATTAGGAAGAATCTTGTTTCTGGTTTTCTTTTGAATAAGGCTGAGTTTAGTCAAACTATAGGGGCAGATTTGTACACCATCACTAAGAATGGTATTTTTGTTAGGAAAGGGTACGCCACTGATGGCATGTTTAAGTTGAATGTTGAATTGAATAAAATTTCTCCTTCTGTTTACTCCTTGTGTGATTTTAATATTTGGCATGGTAGACTTTGTCACGTTAATAAGCGAATTATTTCTAATGCAAGCAACTTAGGCCTAATCCCTAAATTAAATGTCAATGATTCTAATAAATGTGAATTTTGTAGTCAAGCTAAAATAATAAAGACCTCGCATAAATCAATTATAAAAGAATCTGATCCCCTAGATCTTATACATTCCGATATATGTGAATTAGATGGAAGCTTAACTAGAAATAGTAAACGTTATTTTATCACTTTTATTGACGATTGCTCTGATTATACTTATGTATACCTAATGAAGAATAAAAGTGAAGCACTTGACATGTTTAAGATGTATGTAACTGAAATTGAGAATCAATTTAACAAGAATATTAAGAGACTTCGTAGTGATAGGGGAACTGAATATGACTCTAGTTTATTTAATGACTTTTATATTAAACATGGCATTATACATGAAACGACTGCTCCATACTCTCCTGAAATGAATGGTAAAGCAGAAAGAAAGAATAGAACTCTTACTGAACTTGTTGTTGCAATTATATTGAATTCTGGTGCTGCACCTCACTGGTGGGGGGAAATTTTATTGACTGTTTGCTATGTCGTGAATAGAGTTCCCAAGTCAAAAAGTAAGATCTCACCTTATGAGATATTAAAGAAAAGACAACCAAATTTGTCTTATTTGAGAACTTGGGGTTGTCTGGCTTATGTCAGGATTCCGGATCCGAAACGAGTTAAACTCGCTAGTAGAGCCTATGAATGTGTATTCATTGGGTATGCAGCAAACAGTAAGGCATACAGGTTCTATGATCTAAATGCCAAAGTGATCATAGAATCAAACGATGTTGAATTCTATGAAGACAAATTTCCTTTCAAATCGAGAAATAGTGGGGGCACCCTATCGAGTCACATTCCTGTGATAAAAAGTACTGAAAGCAGCGACAATGTAGAAACAGAACTTCGAAGAAGTAAAAGAGCAAGAGTTGCTAAAGACTATGGGCCCGATTATGCGGCTTATAATGTTGAAGAAGATCCAATAAATCTTCAAGAAGCATTGTCCTCTCTGGATGCAGATTTATGGCAAGAAGCTGTTAATGATGAGATGGATTCTCTAGAGTATAACAAGACCTGGCACTTGGTAGACTTACCTCCTGGTTACAGACCAATTGGTTGTAAATGGGTTTTTAAAAAGAAACTAAAACCTGATGGAACTATTGATAAATACAAGGCTCGTATTGTAGCCAAGGGTTTTAGACAAAAAGATAGATTTATTCGACACATTTTCTCCAGTCACTAGAATTACATCCATTAGGGTAATCATTTCAATAACTACTATTTATAACTTATTAGTACACCAAATGGATGTTAAAACAACTTTTTTAAACGGTGACTTAGAAGAAGAAATCTATATGGAACAACCAGAAGGTTTTGTGATCCAAGGACAAGAAACCAAGGTCTGCAAGTTAGATAAGTCTCTGTATGGACTAAAACAAGAAACCAATGGCATGAAAAGTTTGATAACTTAATGATTATTAATGGGTATAAAGTGAATGAAAGTGACAAATGCATTTATTACAAATCTGATAATCGCATTTGTACTATCATATGTCTATACGTAGACGATCTACTCATATTTGGATCAAACATCCAGGCCATTAATGATACGAAATCATTGTTGTGTAATAACTTTGATATGAAAGACCTCAGAGAAGCAAGTGTGATCCTGGGTATCAAGATCACGAGATCTGAACAAGGAATTTCTTTGGATCAGTCTCATTATGTGGAGAAGATCTTAAAGAAATATAAATACTTAGACTGTAAACCTGCATGCACACCTTATGATCCAAGTGTGAAACTGTTTAAGATCACTGGAGAAAGTGTCAGACAAACAGAATATGCGAGCATCATTGGCAGTCTTAGGTATGCCACTGATTGTACTAGACCCGACATTGCATATGTCGTAGGATTGTTGTGCAGATTTACAAGTAAGCCGAGTAACGAGCATTGGCAAGCTATTGAGCGAGTCATGAGGTACCTTAAAAGGACTATGGACCTTGGCCTACACTATCAGAAATTTCATGCTGTACTAGAAGGGTATAGTGATGCAGATTGGAACACCTTATCGGATGATTCCAAAGCTACTAGTGGCTATATATTTAGTATAGCTAGAGGAGCTGTATCTTGGAAATCAAAGAAACAGACCATCCTGGCTCAATCCACAATGGAGTCTGAAATGATAGCACTAGCTACAACTAGTGAAGAAGCAAGCTGGTTAAGATGCTTGCTAGCTGAGATTCCTTTATGGGAAAAACCTATGCCAGCTGTGTTGATCCACTGCGATAGTACCGCGACTATTGCAAAAGTTGAGAACCGTTATTATAATGGTAAAAGACGTCAAATTAGAAGAAAACACAGCACCGTTAGAGATTGTATCTCCAAAGGAGCAGTGAGAGTGGATCATGTACGCACTGATGAAAACTTAGCAGATCCTTTGACGAAAGGATTAACTAGAGAGAAAGTCCATAATACATCCAAAAAGATGGGACTAATGCCTATAAAGAGATGATTTACTCATGATGGCAACCCGACCTAAATGACTGGAGATCCCAAGAACTAGGTTCAATGGGTAATAACAAGTTGTGAGTAATATGAAATGACCATGCAAGTGGAGCATGAATCCTGAAGTAAGAAGAGGATGAGATAATAGAAACTCTTAATGAGATCTATACTCTGTATGAGTGTTGCACCCCAAAATTTGCCCTCACAATACAAGACTTTGTGTGCTAAGAAGGTTCACAAGGTTCACAAGATTCACAATGCTTACAAGACCTTTCATGAGGTTCATGAAGTCTACAAGATACTTTATGAGGTTCACAAGGTTCATAAGGTTCACAAGACCTCCCATGAGGTTCACAAGACATTTTATGATGGTTCACAAGGTTCACAAAGTTCACAATTGGTCAGAAGAGTTGACAATCCCCTCAGACAATGCACCTCCTAAGCAGTGCATCCAAAACTAGGGTTTTGACTTTAATCAAGCTAAATGAACTTCCAAGACTTCAAGTGAGCTTCATAACATCTTATATGTGTATAAGAACCCCCATGACAAGTTTCAAGACTTTCCTCAAAGGTTTGCTTAGTCAGATGATCAAATAGGTCAAAATCAGTCAAAGCAGTTAAAAAGTCAAACTGAGGTCAACTGTGGTCCAACCAAAGTCAAACTTCATGATTTTTTGCCAACATCAAGTATATGAAGTGAAATTCATCATTTGATCAAGGGTTGATCATGATTCATCAAGGAGATTTCAGATCATCAAGAATCAGGAGTTTCTAAATTAGGGTTTCCTTAGTAAAAGTCAACTGAACTTTGACCAGCCATAACTTTCACATGCTTCATCACCAAGTCTCCATCCAAAGCTCATTTTGAAGGAAATTTAATTCTCTACAACTTTGTGTCTCACAAGCCAAGCCCAAAAATGCTTCATTTGGAAGGTATGAGCTAAGACATTATAGGTCCTTTTGAAAGTCAACAAAAAGTCAACAACTTCAAAAGGGCATAACTTGAGAATGGTAAATGATATGGACATGAAACCAGTGGGGTTGGTTAGAGGACTCTTCAAGCTTTCCAAAATGTCCAAGAACACCCTCATAGCATTAAAATTGAAGGATGTGTGCCCTTGCAAAGTTGGGAAATTTTTGGTTGGTTTATGAAGAAAATGGAGGTCTAAAACCATTTTTTTCTAAATGGGCTTGCCACATGATGACCCAATCCATACTATAACCTCATGCACGACCCAAGTCAATAAAAATCAGATTTTTTATCATTTTATTTTTATTTATTTTGATTTAATTCATTAAAAATCATTTTAAATTAAAATAAAATATAAAAGTCTAAGATTTAAAAAAGATTAAGCTTCTAGAAATTCATAAATATGATTGGAATCAAAGAGGTAAGAGGATCATGATGATTGGCCTAAAATAGAAAGTGTTTATGCAAAAATATTTGATTTTTAAGGCTTATCTTTTTGAATCTTTTTAGATCAAATTTTTCACACAAACATCAATTGTTTCTAACCTAATTCATCACTCTATAAGTATATGAGGTAACCCTAACACAAAGCCACGAATTTCCAGCCCCAAGTGTAAGTTTCATATTTTCAAAAACCTCTCCAAACTCAAATTCGGATTTTCACATACAAGGCATTAGAAGGTAATTTGAGAACATGGCAATGATCCCTGGACATCATTGAGTCGAAACCAATACTTATATGCATCCATAACACTTCATATCACATAAACCGAATCAAATTTTGTTCTTGAATATGAGTTTTTCGATTTCACTAATTCAATGCATTTTGATGAATTTTGTTTGGCTAATCATGTTTGTGATGTTGTATAGAATGTTTCTGGACAAAAACATTGAAGAAATATGTCCTAAACCGAAAGACACCATTGTTAGGGTTTGAGTTCTCAAATTGGAAATTCATGATTTATTGAAGATAAATAACTTTTAAAAACATGGTTATGATGTATAAGCTTTGTATGTTTGATCTGGACTGTCAATTTGTATTGATTTTGTTGTTTGCGTGATAATCCAAAAACCTAGGGTTTCTGGTTTATGAACACCCAGGAAAATTCGCAGGAAAAATTGTATCAAATTCCGCAGGTAATATGAAGAAGATGAAGGCCCTGCGCGCGTTTTCCAGAATTCAAATATTGTGTATAATATTTTATGAATTGATTGCTGTTTTATATCACAAGCTTGTGCTTGTCCCAGTGGTAAGGCAGGCGCGCGTATTGTTAGAGGGTTGGTGTTCGAATCCTGGCTCCAACCAGTTTTTATTTGTTTTCCCATTTAATTGGTAAATATAATATATTATGAATTGTGATGGTTAGATAGACAGGTGCGCTCTCCCAGCTGGAATGGTAACGTGTTTGTGTGATTGCTTGCAAGGTCCTGGGTTCGATTCCCCCCAGGCCTTTTGCTTTTTCTTTCTTTTTTCTTATTTTTAGGTTTAAGGCATAAAACCAATTGGACTTCCCCTTTCATCACCTGCGCGCGCGTTGGCCTGGTGGTAGATGTTGCTGGCCTGAGTGTGCTGGGTTCAATTCCCAGCCAGGTAAGTTTCAGTTTTTTTGTTTTATTTAATTGTTTTGATAATTATTTTATTATTAATTAAGTATAATCATGTTTAATGTATATTTAAATAATTCTAGGAAAATCATATGTAAATATTTTCTATTTTATAAGAAAAACTTCTAATATTTTTCTAAATTTTAAACCTAGTTTTATTATTATATATTTAAAATCAAAATATGTATATATTTATTTAGTTATTAAGTTAATATTATTAGAAACCCTAATTCTTTTTAAACCCTAATTAATTATAATAATTTTCAAAACCCTAATTTCTTTTTCTTCTATTTTTGTTTAATATTATTATTTATATTTAATCCAATTTCTATTAAATGCATAAATTGCTTATAATTTAAATTTTTTGTACGTAAATATGTTTAAAAATTAAAATGCTTAATTTACTTTTATAATATGAAAATATTCTCTAATTGTTTATAATTCAATCTTTGCATGTAGATAATTTTATTATATGTTTAAAAATATGTAAAAAAATTGCTAATTTAATTTTTATAATTATAATTGATTTTTCATAATATGTTCATAATTGATTTAATTTTTATAATTTACATATAATTTCAAATTTTATAATAATTAATATGATTGTTTATATTTTCTTATTAACTTTTAAATTTTGTTTATTATAATATCTTTGTCTATTTCATTATTATTATTAATTATGTTTATATGATTATTACTAACCCCATTTATCTTTAAATTATTATTATTATTATTTTCACTAACCCAAATATAATTGCTTATTTATTTTGCTTATTAATATTTTGATTATTTATTGCTTTATTATTATTATTGTAATTGCTCCTGGATGTAATATTTTATAATGTTTAAATTATTTATTTTACGCCATGGTTAGTAAATAGGGAGTGTAACATGTATGTTATTTTAAAATTAATTTAGATCACTTAATTCAAAAAGATAAATATTTAAATTGTACACTCACACACGTAAGTCGATCTTTGATCGCCATCTCACTTTCTAAGGTTATCTCTCATTGTTGCCTAATCAAAAGGTCAAGTAGGGTGTATAAAGCAAAAGTCCCTCAAAAATAAAGTCATCTAGTCCCTTAACAAATAAAAGATCAAGTCCCTTTTTGAATGTTGCCTTCGTAATGATCTTGTCCCTTTCGAATAAAGATGACAGTCCCTCCAAAATTGCTTAATACACCCCACAGTTGCCTACATTGAACAGATGACTCTTACTTGTCCCATACATCCAAGGTAATGACTACCTATTCCTTAATAATGGGGATAGTCTTACCATGTAAAGGATTCAAGAACAGAAAGACTTAAACTTTAGGGTAGGTTCCTCATAGTTACTTGCTCACTATTTAAAAACTTTTCAAACACTTCACAAATTTCAAACAATTTTCAAACACAAGTTTTTTACGCATCCGTACATGGATCGTTATCAAACTCTTATGAAAATTTTTATTCACACACTTCACATTTTCAAAAACATTTTAAAGTGAGCTAAGTAACTAAGAGCCCATGGATAACCATGGATGTAAAGGGTGCTAACACCTTCCCTTTACATAACCTACCCCCCGGACCCAAAAATCTTTTAAAAGGTCTTTCCTGTTCTTTTATGCCTTTCCTTTGGATAAAATAAAAGTCGGTGGCGACTCTTGCTATCCGCAACATAACTAAAGTCAGTTCTCCCACCGTGTTACAGAACTGGCGACTCTGTTGGGGATTTAATATTAAAGAGGGGTACCCTTAGGAATTAGATCACTTTAAAATTGTTTGCCTTGTTTGCTTTATACTTAATTGTTGGGCTCTTATGTGTGAAAGATCCTAACCCGGATCTAGTGTACCTTAGGTAAATGGCAATAGACCAAGGAAACTGTACGGCGTATACCGATATGGTTGATCTGGTGGCCATAGTTAGTGTGACTTCTTGGTTGGTGCTTATGTTCCTTAAGTCAAGTTGAGGATAATATGAGGCTGCCATATGTTGTCAATACACTAACTGACTTTTAGAACCCTAGTTATACCATCTTGGCCTTTAGAAAGTAGTGAGATAACCGGCTTTGGTGAAGACTGAAGTTGGTTGATACTCGATACTACGCTCATTGAGATTCTAAACTTGGAGGGTTTTGGTTGGCAAGTAAGTTGCCTACTGAACAACCACCCTTGTGAAGGATCAATGATATTGAGATCCCTTAGAACATGGTTACTTTTATAGGACAGGATGAACCATCTAACTTCAGGGGAGGGTACTTACCTTTGAACTTCATGCAAGCCTTTAAACCTAGGGCTATGGTGTGACTTGTTTGTGTGTGCCACATGTTTGTGATTGAGCATAACATCATGACATCATCATGCATCATAAGCATAGCATTTTCCCTAACCATTTCAAGGACCAAGGGATTTATCTTTGTTCTTTGTTGCAGGTTATGGCTTCTGCTCGTAGAAACACTATCAGGATCAACTTTGTAGGCATACCTGCTAAGCTTAAAGAGTTGGTTTCTCAAGTGTCTGATCACTCCCAGTTCATCAAGAGACATGGTCACCTACTGGATCTAGTCACTTCAGGGTTCAATGAAGACATGATGAGTGTTCTGTTTCAGTTCTTTGATCCTAAGCACCATTGCTTCACATTCCCCGACTACCAGCTGGTTCCAACCATGGAGGAGTTCTCTAAACTTCTGGGTATACCTGTTCTTGATCAGAAACCATTCACAGGATTGGAGAGAGAGCCTAAACCTGAGGTTATTGCTGCAGCTCTACATCTGAAGAAGTTTGACATTGTTCTAGAAACGAGAAGCGGAGTCAAGGGTATTCTTGCTAAGGTGTTGATAGAGAAGGCTCAAATGTTCTTGAAGGCTATGAGCTATGATGCTTTTGAGGATATCTTAGCCTTGCTGATTTATGGCTTAGTATTATTCCCCTATCCAGATCAGTTCATAGATGTTCATGCCATCAATATATTCCTGAGTCACAATCCAGTGCCTACATTACTTGGAGACATTCTGCATTCTCTTCATACTCGTACTACAAAGGCAAGGGGAACTTTGATGTGTTGCATACCTTTGCTATCTAGGTGGTTTATTTCTCACCTTCCTCGCTCAGTAATGAAGAATGAGCAAGGGTTCAGGTGGTCCAAAAGGATCATGTCACTTTCGCATTCAGATATCCATTGGTGCTCCAGGTCTATGGAGAATGTCACTATCATTGACCGTTGTGGGGAGTTTCCTAATGTGCCACTTCTAGGCATAAGAGGAGGCATTACCTACAACCCTTCACTAGCTTTACGACAGTTTGGTTACGCTCGGAGTAATGGCCCACATGACATGTTGATTCAGGGCATTGTGTTTGACTACGACAACGATCTTCAGGGTTACCGTCAGAGATTCATAAGAGCATGGGGAAAGGTAAACAAGGTTGACAGCAAGACTCTGGAGCCTAAGTACACTATTCCTATGGAGGCTTATCTCAGATGGGTGCGATCTCGTGCTCAGACTCTCATGATGCCATATCCTGCTATCCTGCCAGTTACCATGGAACCTGTTGCTGAAGGAGATACTGCTTATACTGTCCTTCACCCAGACATGCCTACTGACATGGAAGACTTGCAGAGATCTTGGATCCAGTTGAAGGAGCAAAGGGATACTTTTGAGGCTCATTACAAAGCAAGCCAAGAAAGGATCCTGGAACTAACAAAGCAACTTCACGAAGAGCGGAATCTCAACTCATACCTCAACACAAAGAGGAAACGTCCATGGGAGACTTAAAACCCCATCTCTTGTATTTATTGCATTTCATTTTTTGTAAGCCCAAGAGGCAAAACAAGTTTATTACTAATAAAAGTTTACCTTCTTTGTTTGTTTAAGCAAATTTAAATCCTGCGGTCCTTGAAAACATTGCATACGCATTTACATTCCATATCATTGCATCACAGGTTTATTTGTGCACAGGTTTCTCATCTTCTCGTTGTTTATTTCAGTAATGGCTCTTGAACAAACAGTTAAGGATCTCCAGACACAAAATGCACAGTTCCAAGAGCTGATCCTGAACTTGTCCAAGGGGCAGGATGAATTGAAGACACTGCTGGCCAAGAAGACTAAGAAGACTAGAAGGTCAGGTGGCCTGATCAACATGGGAAGAAGGTTCAAAGGTCTTGCCAAGACTAAAGAACCAGTTGAAGACTATGAATCTGAAGAATCTGAGAAAGAGGGAGGCAGTCTCCACAACACTGTGGGGGACTCTGATTCTGAGGCTAATTACTACCATGATCCTAATGAAGACAAATTCAAGATGCTGGTGGATAGAATGGATGCTATGGAGTTGCAGAAGTCTTCTGGGCTGGATTTTGAAGATTTGAGTCTGATATCTGGGGTAGTCATACCCATTGGTTTCAAGGTTCCTACTTTTGTTGTTTATGATGGGGTCTCTTGTCCCAAGCTGCATCTGAGATCTTATGTCAGAAGAATCCAACCCCACACTGCTGATAAGAAGTTGTGGATCCATTTCTTCCAAGAGAGCTTATCTGGAGCTCAATTGGAATGGTACTATCAGTTGGAGAGTGTCAACATCCGGGACTGGAATGATCTTGCTGAAGCCTTCTATAAGCAGTATCAATACAATGCTGATTTAGCTCCCACTCGCATGCAGCTGCAAAGCATGTCTATGGGTGCCAAAGAAAGTTTCAAGGAGTATGCTCAGAAGTGGAGAGATTTAGCTGGAAGAGTTCAACCCCCTTTAACTGACAGGGAACTGGTTGACATGTTCATGTGTACACTGAATGGTCCGTTTTACAGTCATCTCATTGGAAGCTCCTCATCTGGCTTCACTGAGTTGATAATGACAGGAGAGCGCGTGGAAAATGGTATAAAGAGTGGCAAGATCCAAGTGGGTACTTCTTCATCAGGTGCTGCAAAGAAGCCTCCCACTGGAAAGAAAGAATCAAATGCTGTTTATGGTCAACCTGATCGTAATAGAAGGCATCAGTCTGTGAGTGCAGTTCATATTTCAAATCCAACTCCTGCAACAACAGAGCAGCCACAGGGCAACCAACAGAGGGCTAGAAGGCAGTTCACTAAGATCAACATGTCAATGGCTCAGGCATTGCAACACTTGTTGAAGGCTGAACTTATCACTCTGAAAGAGGCTCCTCAGAATCCTAATGTTACCTCACCCAGGTACAACCCCAATGCACGATGTGCATATCATTCAAACTGTCAGGGACATGATACCAATAGTTGTTGGGTCTTGAAGAACAAAATTCAAGATATGATTGAGGCTGGAGAGATTGAGTTTGACCCTCCGGACACTCCAAATGTGATCACTGCTCCCATGCCAAATCATGAGAAGACTGTCAATGCCATTGATGAAGATTTACATATCTATTCAGTTGCAGAGTTGACCACACCATTGTCTGTTATCAAGAAGAAGTTAGTACAAGCTGGGTTCTTTCCAGGTTATCGTGAAGATTGTTTGTATTGTACCTATAAGCCGGATAGTTGTTGGAGATTGAGAGATGGAATTCAACGTCTCATGGATAAGTATACCATAGTGTTCGAGAGGACTCCATTGTCTGTAGAGAATATGGTGGATCATATAACTCAAGGTAAGAAGATTGAAGAGGTTGATATGGTTGATAGAGCGCCAGTAAGGATCACTTCCAAAGGACCTGTCAAAATCACTCATAAGGGTCCAATTAAGATTACTGCTGAAGGCCTTGTGAAGATTGTTACTGAAGCTAGAGTGGCTCCTCTGGTCATTACCACTCCTGGTCCTATTCCGTATACGTCTGATAAAGCTGTGCCTTGGCATTATGGGTCTGATGTTTATATCCATGGTGTTAAGTAGGAACCCTTAGCTGATATGCCTGTTGATGTTGACAATATTGCTGGATCAAGTAAGATCACACGAAGTGGAAGAGTCTTCTCTCCTCCAGTTACTTCCAAGAATGCAGTTACTCCTGTTGCCACCTCCACCACTGATGCTCGGGGCAAAGGTCCTGTTATTGAACCTATACCAAATGATGTGCCAGCTGCTGATGATCTCTCTAAGCAGATGGAAGAAGTATTGAAAATCATTCGCAAGAGTGATTATGACATTGTTGATCAGTTGGGGCACACTCCCTCCAAGATTTCCATGTTGTCTTTGTTGTTATGTTCTGAAGCTCATGCCAAAGCTCTGATCAAGTTTCTGAAGACTGCTCATGTACCCAATGCAATTTCTGTGGACCAGTTTGAGAATTGTGTTGCCCACTTGACCTACGATAATGGGTTAGGTTTCTCCGATGCTGATCTGACTCCTGCCAAAAGGGATCACAACAGGGCTCTGCATATCTCAATTGAATGCAGGGGCACTACTCTGTCACATGTATTGATAGACAATGGTTCCTCTCTAAATGTGTTGCCCAAAGAAGTCCTGAATAAGCTGAGTCCCGAAGATGCTGTGTTGAAACCCAGTAACATAGTGGTGAAGGCTTTTGATGGTTCTAGAAGAGTGGTGCATGGAGAAATTGATCTCCCAATCAAAGTTGGTTCTCAGGTTTTCAATGCTACATTTTATGTGATGGATATTCGTCCTTCGTATTCTTGTTTGCTGGGACGTCCCTGGATCCATGGGGAAGGAGCTGTAACCTCTACATTACATCAGAAGCTGAGATATTCGGTCGAAGGAAAGGTTGTTACTGTCTACGGAGAGGAAGAATATTTTGTCAGCCATGTGAATACCTTCAAGTATCTGGAAGTGGAAGGTGAATATGTTGAAACTCCGTGTCAGACATTTGAAGTGGTTCCTTGGATTGTTAATGATTATGTAGCTCCTCCAGTTGTCAAGAAAGTTCCTGTGGTCACCAGAGTACCTCCAACAATGGCCTCCCTCAAAGATGCTAGAGCTGTGGTGGATGAAGGTGGTTGTACTATTTGGGGTCAGCTTCCTGATATCCCATACAAGTCTGACAAATTTGGTTTGGGTTTCACTGCAGAGTCCCAGAAGGCTGTTCGTCGTGCTCGTGCTGTTCGTATCACCAATCAAGGGGTTATGAGAGATCAGATCAATGCTGTGGATGACTATGTTGAAGACTACAACCTGGATGCTTGGATTTTTCCTACTGTGGGTGCTGGGCTCAATAATTGGAAAGCTGAAGATGTTATCCCTATCTCCTTTAGTCAGGAGTAAATACTATTACTGTGTTGTTGCTTTTAAGTTTGTAATTTTTTGAACAATAAAACTTTCAAGCCTTGTGCCTTACCCGGGGCACAATGGTGTGCTTGTTACGGGCTGTCATTTCATTTGCATACTTCATTCAATAAAAATCAGTGGACGTTTCGTTTTAGTAAATATTGTGTTCCTTGTCTTTCTTTTCTTTTATTTTTGCTTTATCAGCTATGTGTTCTTACACACACCCACATCACTAAAATGCAGATCCTCATCCACTCTGGATCCTGTTGATAACAGTTCTACTATTGCCAATTATAATTTCGAGAATCCGATCTATCAAACTGAAGACGGAAATAAGGACGATTGTGAAGTACCTGTAGAGCTTGCTAGGTTGTTACAACAAGAAGAGAAAGCTATACAGCCACATGAAGAGCCAGTCGAGGTTGTGAATCTGGGAACTGAAGAAAACAGGAAAGAAGTCAAGATAGGGGCTGATCTAGAGGATAGTGTCAAGAGCAGACTGGTTCAAATGTTACGTGACTATGTGAAGATCTTTTCTTGGTCTTATGAAGATATGCCAGGGTTAGATACAGACATTGTGGTTCACCGTTTACCAGTGAAAGAAGATTGTCGTCCAAAGAAGCAGAAGGTTCGTCGCATGCGTCCTGAAATGTCAGAAAAGATTAAAGCAGAGGTAATGAAACAGTTCAATGCAGGGTTCTTAGCAGTGACTTCTTATCCTCAGTGGGTTGCAAATGTGGTGCCGGTACCTAAGAAAGATGGTAAGGTACGTATGTGTGTAGACTACAGGGATTTGAACAAGGCCAGCCCCAAAGATGACTTTCCACTTCCTCATATTGATGTTCTGGTAGACAACACTGCTCAGCATAAGGTATTCTCTTTTATGGATGGTTTCTCTGGTTACAATCAAATCAAGATGGCACCTGAAGATATGGAGAAGACAACATTTGTTACACAGTGGGGCACTTTTTGTTATAAGGTGATGCCATTTGGTTTGAAGAATGCAGGGGCAACATATCAGCGTGCTATGGTGGCTTTGTTTCATGATATGATTCATCATGAGATAGAAGTATATGTGGATGATATGATAGCTAGGTCCCAGAATGAAGAGCAACATCTTGATCATCTGCATAAGTTGTTTGAGAGATTGAAGAAATACAAGTTGAGATTGAACCCAAACAAGTGTACTTTTGGAGTTAGATCTGGTAAGCTCCTGGGTTTCATTGTCAGTGGAAAAGGTATTGAAGTGGATCCTGCAAAAGTGAAAGCTATACGAGAGATGCCAGCTCCCCGTACTGAGAAGGAAGTTAGAGGTTTCTTGGGACGATTGAATTACATTGCAAGATTTATTTCCCAATTGACTACTACCTGTGAGCCAATCTTCAAGTTGTTGAAGAAAGATCAGGTGATGGAATGGAATGATGAGTGCCAGACTGCCTTTGATGAAATTAAGAAATATCTGCTAGAACCTCCAATTTTGATGCCACCAGTTGATGGAAGACCCTTGATTATGTACTTAACAGTGTTAGACAACTCAATGGGGTGTGTCTTGGGGCAACATGACGAGTCTGGTCGAAAAGAGCAGGCAATATACTACCTTAGCAAAAAGTTTACCGACTGTGAAACAAGATACTCACTGCTCGAGAAAACTTGCTGCGCTTTGGCATGGGCTGCTCGCCGACTAAGACAGTATATGTTGACCCATACTACCTTGTTGATTTCGAAGATGGATCCAATCAAGTACATATTCGAGAAACCTGCTCTCTCCGGAAGAATTGCAAGATGGAAAATGATCTTGACAGAATATGATATACAGTATACTACTCAGAAGGCCATTAAAGGAAGTGTTGTGGCTGATCATTTGGCCCATCAAGCAGTAGAGGATTATCAGTCAATGAGTTTTGAATTCCCTGATGAAGATATTATGATTATTACCAAAGAACCTGGACAATATGACGGACCTGAACAAGGATCCCGATGGACTATGGTTTTTGATGGTGCTTCCAATGCACTTGGTAATGGTGTTGGTGTTGTGATTAGTTCCCCTGAAGGTTGTCATACCCCGATTACTGCCAGACTTTGTTTCTATTATACTAATAACATGGCTGAGTATGAAGCATGTATCCTGGGTATTAAAGCTGCTATTGATATGAAGATCCAGTTCCTTGATGTGTATGGAGATTCAGCTCTGGTAGTAAGCCAGATTAAAGGAGATTGGGATACCAAGCATGATAACCTCATTCCTTACAGAGAGCATGTGTTGTCATTGATCCCACATTTTAAAGAGATTACCTTTGGACATATCCCACGAAGAGAGAATCAGTTGGCAGATGCTTTAGCCACCATGGCATCCATGTTTGAGATCAGCTGGGATGATGAAGCTCCTAAGATTACCATTGATAGATTTGAGAGGCCTGCATACTGCAATGAGATTGGCACTGAAGGGGCAGAGGAGAAGCCTTGGTTCTATGAAGTAAAAAGATATCTTGAAGCTCAAGAGTTCCCTGAAGGGGCATCTGTCAAAGATAAGAAGTTTCTGAGAAGGTTTTCTGCTAAGTTCTTTTTGAGTAATGGCATTTTGTACAAGCGCAATCATGATTCAACTATGCTTCGTTGTGTGGATAAGAAGGAAGCAATTGAGATTATGGAAGACATGCATGATGGGATCTTTGGCACTCATTCTAGTGGTCATACTATGGCAAAGAAGATATTGAGGGCAGGTTACTATTGGTCTACCATGGAAGCTGATTGCTATCAACACTCCAGAACATGTCACAAGTGTTAGATCTATGCTGATAAAGTCCATATACCTCCATCACCATTGAATGTATTGACTGCTCCTTGGCCTTTTGCCATGTGGGGCATTGATATGATTGGTGAGATCAAGCCTACTGCTTCTAATGGGCATCGTTTCATCCTGGTTGCTATTGATTATTTCACAAAGTGGGTGGAGGAAGCTTCATTTGCATCTGTTACCAAGAATGTTGTGGCTCGATTCATCAAGAATAATCTCATATGTAGGTATGGCATCCCCGAAAGGATTATTACTGACAATGGCTCTAATCTGAACAATACTATGATTACTGATCTCTGCACGCAGTTCAAGATTAAGCATCACAACTCTTCTCCGTATCGTCCGAAGATGAATGGGGCAGTTGAAGCTGCTAATAAGAACATTAAGAAGATTGTACAGAAGATGACTATTACTTACAAGGATTGGCATGAGATGTTACCATTTGCTCTTCATGGTTATCGTACTACAATACGTACTTCAACAGGGGCAACCCCATTCTCCTTAGTCTACGGTATGGAAGCAGTTCTGCCCATTGAAGTTCAGATTCCTTCCTTGAGAATTATGAAGGATGCAGGCTTGGATGAAGATGAGTGGATTCAGACTCGACTGGACCAGATAAATTTGATTGATGAGAAAAGGCTAGCAGCAGTTTGTCATGGTCAGATGTACCAGAAACGAATGATCAAAGCTTTTAACAAGAAGGTTAAGCCAAAGGTATATCAGGCTGGTGACTTGGTAATCAAGCGTATCATATTACCACAAGGTGATCCTAGGGGCAAGTGGACTCCTACATATGAAGGACCATTTGTAGTCAAAACAGTTTTCTCAGGAGGTGCCATGATACTTACCACTATGGATGGTGAAGACTTCCCGCAGCCTGTAAACGCAGACATAGTTAAAAAATACTACGCATAAAAAGAGACCCGCTAGGTTGACAGGCCTAGGCAAAAATAAGGGCATACCGGCAAACCAAAAGGGTTTGGGCAAAAATTAGGGATATATATAAAAAGATGTACACCCGGCAAGTCGAAAACCTGAAAAGGCGGCTTGGGCAAAAAAGGGTATCCCGGTGGATTGAAAACCTGAAAGGGCAATCCAGGCAAAAGTTAGGGATTAAAGCGTATGACTATGTCTCGTTTGGATCACCCATGAAACTGCAACCAGTTGTGCTACTTACTCAAGTTTGAACAGATAAAGCTCAATCCAATCGTTTCCGTCTCAAACAGCAAGAAGATGAGATACACTTGAAGATAATGGCAATAGTAGAATTGAAACTCAATAGGATTATTTCCCACATAGCTGATTTTCTTTGTTTTGTAAAAACTTTATGACAAAATCCCCTTACTAGGATTTATGTCTCCTTGTACAAATTTACCCATGTATGGGTCACTCTTTGATATAAATAAAATTTCATCTTTGAATCCAGATTTACTTTTACCCTATTTACATAAGTGAAACGTCCATTGGTTGTGTTTGAATGTATTATGCTTTTGAATATGATTGATGTTTACCAGAAATGCATGTATGCTTAATATGATTGATGTTTACCAGAAATGCATGGAAATGCAGTAATAGTATTTACTAAGGACGAACGAGGGAAGGATTCCAACGAAGCTTCACCAGGTTACAAACCCTCAGTATGTCAAATCCATCTTCATATAGTCACATCTCCCCTGGAATTTATATCCATCTCTTTTATCCTCATACGGATATTCGGGAATTTACTTTCCAATAAGAGTACGACGAACGAAGACGGGAGGTTATATATACCTTACTATCCCCAGCAGACGAAAGGTTATGTATACCCTACTGTCAAACGAAGACGGGAGGTTATGTATAATATAGTATCAAACAAGGCGGGAACGAGTTCCTCATATTCTTCAGCAACGAATCGGGATTTATTTTCCCTGGCCAGCAGTTGTTATACGAAGATATCCAGACGCTTCCGGCAACATCATATCATACATACATCATTGACATCATGCCATAACATACATATACATAAATACATAATACATTACTTAAGTGTATCATATTATACATGCACACATAATGCATAAACTAATATTACCATACAGGATGCTACCTTGTTTTCAGGTTAATTCTCCAACAGAAAAATTTCATCAACAAATTGTGACTATTGGGCCATTGTTTATCTCCCCAAAAGTTATCATCACTTCAGGATTGCTTTATCCTCCTGAAAGCATATCATCACCTCAGGACTGCTTTATCCTCCTGAAAGCATATTATCTCCTCGGGACGTTGTCTATCTTCCTGAAAACTATCACCCATACCTCAGGACTGCTTTATCCTCCTGAAAGCATATTATACCTCAGAACGTTGTTTATCTTTCTGAAAGCATATCATTCCCTCAGGATTGTTGTATCCTCCTGAAAGCTTACTCCCTCAGGACTGCTTTATCCTCCTGAAAGCTTCTTATACCTCAGAACGTTGTTCATCTTTCTGAAAGCATATTATTACATCAGGACTGCTTTATCCTCCTGAAAGCATATTATTACCTCAGGACTGCTTTATCCTCCTGAAAACACATTATTGCCTCAGGACTGCTGTATCCTCTTGAAAGCATTATTACCTCAGGACTGCTTTATCCTCCTGAAAGCATACTATTATCTCAGGACTGCTTTATCCTCCTGAAAGCTATCATTATATCTTCATATTTTGGACTGCTTTATCCTCCAAGAAAAGTACCTGAAGAATTTTTCTCCAAGTGGCATCTTTAAGCCCACTCAAGCATATTCAACCAATCATCAGTATCACTCTACGCACCGGTGAGTGCAAATTTTTGGGCTTTTGTGTTCAATCCCCTTCAACCTTCCAGGTTACGACTGGCAAATATACCAATCTAACCCCTCAGGTTTCATAAAATTGAACAGGGGCAGCTGTTGCACCCCAAAATTTGCCCTCACAATACAAGACTTTGTGTGCTAAGAAGGTTCACAAGGTTCACAAGATTCACAATGCTTACAAGACCTTTCATGAGGTTCATGAAGTCTACAAGATACTTTATGAGGTTCACAAGGTTCATAAGGTTCACAAGACCTCCCATGAGGTTCACAAGACATTTTATGATGGTTCACAAGGTTCACAAAGTTCACAATTGGTCAGAAGAGTTGACAATCCCCTCAGACAATGCACCTCCTAAGCAGTGCATCCAAAACTAGGGTTTTGACTTTAATCAAGCTAAATGAACTTCCAAGACTTCAAGTGAGCTTCATAACATCTTATATGTGTATAAGAACCCCCATGACAAGTTTCAAGACTTTCCTCAAAGGTTTGCTTAGTCAGATGATCAAATAGGTCAAAATCAGTCAAAGCAGTTAAAAAGTCAAACTGAGGTCAACTGTGGTCCAACCAAAGTCAAACTTCATGATTTTTTGCCAACATCAAGTATATGAAGTTAAATTCATCATTTGATCAAGGGTTGATCATGATTCATCAAGGAGATTTCAGATCATCAAGAATCAGGAGTTTCTAAATTAGGGTTTCCTTAGTAAAAGTCAACTGAACTTTGATCAGCCATAACTTTCACATGCTTCATCACCAAGTCTCCATCCAAAGCTCATTTTGAAGGAAATTGAATTCTCTACAACTTTGTGTCTCACAAGCCAATCCCAAAAATGCTTCATTTGGAAGGTATGAGCTAAGACATTATAGGTCCTTTTGAAAGTCAACAAAAAGTCAACAACTTCAAAAGGGCATAACTTGAGAATGGTAAATGATATGGACATGAAACCAGTGGGGTTGGTTAGAGGACTCTTCAAGCTTTCCAAAATGTCCAAGAACACCCTCATAGCATTAAAATTGAAGGATGTGTGCCCTTGCAAAGTTGGGAAATTTTTGGTTGGTTTATGAAGAAAATGGAGGTCTAAAACCAATTTTTTCTAAATGGGCTTGCCACATGATGACCCAATCCATACTATAACCTCATGCACGACCCAAGTCAATAAAAATCAGATTTTTTATCATTTTATTTTTATTTATTTTGATTTAATTCATTAAAAATCATTTTAAATTAAAATAAAATATAAAAGTCTAAGATTTAAAAAAGATTAAGCTTCTAGAAATTCATAAATATGATTGGAATCAAAGAGGTAAGAGGATCATGATGATTGGCCTAAAATAGCAAGTGTTTATGCAAAAATATTTGATTTTTAAGGCTTATCTTTTTGAATCTTTTTAGATCAAATTTTTCACACAAACATCAATTGTTTCTAACCTAATTCATCACTCTATAAGTATATGAGGTAACCCTAACACAAAGCCACGAATTTCCAGCCCCAAGTGTAAGTTTCATATTTTCAAAAACCTCTCCAAACTCAAATTCGGATTTTCACATACAAGGCATTAGAAGGTAATTTGAGAACATGGCAATGATCCCTGGACATCATTGAGTCGAAACCAATACTTATATGCATCCATAACACTTCATATCACATAAACCGAATCAAATTTTGTTCTTGAATATGAGTTTTTCGATTTCACTAATTCAATGCATTTTGATGAATTTTGTTTGGCTAATCATGTTTGTGATGTTGTATAGAATGTTTCTGGACAAAAACATTGAAGAAATATGCCCTAAACCGAAAGACACCATTGTTAGGGTTTGAGTTCTCAAATTGGAAATTCATGATTTATTGAAGATAAATAACTTTTAAAAACATGGTTATGATGTATAAGCTTTGTATGTTTGATCTGGACTGTCAATTTGTATTGATTTTGTTGTTTGCGTGATAATCCAAAAACCTAGGGTTTCTGGTTTATGAACACCCAGGAAAATTCGCAGGAAAAATTGTATCAAATTCCGCAGGTAATATGAAGAAGATGAAGGCCCTGCGCGCGTTTTCCAGAATTCAAATATTGTGTATAATATTTTATGAATTGATTGCTGTTTTATATCACAAGCTTGTGCTTGTCCCAGTGGTAAGGCAGGCGCGCGTATTGTTAGAGGGTTGGTGTTCGAATCCTGGCTCCAACCAGTTTTTATTTGTTTTCCCATTTAATTGGTAAATATAATATATTATGAATTGTGATGGTTAGATAGACAGGTGCGCTCTCCCAGCTGGAATGGTAACGTGTTTGTGTGATTGCTTGCAAGGTCCTGGGTTCGATTCCCCCCAGGCCTTTTGCTTTTTCTTTCTTTTTTCTTATTTTTAGGTTTAAGGCATAAAACCAATTGGACTTCCCCTTTCATCACCTGCGTGCGCGTTGGCCTGGTGGTAGATGTTGCTGGCCTGAGTGTGCTGGGTTCAATTCCCAGCCAGGTAAGTTTCAGTTTTTTTGTTTTATTTAATTGTTTTGATAATTATTTTATTATTAATTAAGTATAATCATGTTTAATGTATATTTAAATAATTCTAGGAAAATCATATGTAAATATTTTCTATTTTATAAGAAAAACTTCTAATTTATTTTTCTAAATTTTAAACCTAGTTTTATTATTATATATTTAAAATCAAAATATGTATATATTTATTTAGTTATTAAGTTAATATTATTAGAAACCCTAATTCTTTTTAAACCCTAATTAATTATAATAATTTTCAAAACCCTAATTTCTTTTTCTTCTATTTTTGTTTAATATTATTATTTATATTTAATCCAATTTCTATTAAATGCATAAATTGCTTATAATTTAAATTTTTTGTACGTAAATATGTTTAAAAATTAAAATGCTTAATTTACTTTTATAATATGAAAATATTCTCTAATTGTTTATAATTCAATCTTTGCATGTAGATAATTTTATTATATGTTTAAAAATATGTAAGAAAATTGCTAATTTAATTTTTATAATTATAATTGATTTTTCATAATATGTTCATAATTGATTTAATTTTTATAATTTACATATAATTTCAAATTTTATAATAATTAATATGATTGTTTATATTTTCTTATTAACTTTTAAATTTTGTTTATTATAATATCTTTGTCTATTTCATTATTATTATTAATTATGTTTATATGATTATTACTAACCCCATTTATCTTTAAATTATTATTATTATTATTTTCACTAACCCAAATATAATTGCTTATTTATTTTGCTTATTAATATTTTGATTATTTATTGCTTTATTATTATTATTGTAATTGCTCCTGGATGTAATATTTTATAATGTTTAAATTATTTATTTTACGCCATGGTTAGTAAATAGGGAGTGTAACATGTATGTTTATTTAAAATTAATTTAGATCACTTAATTCAAAAAGATAAATATTTAAATTGTACACTCACACACGTAAGTCGATCTTTGATCGCCATCTCACTTTCTAAGGTTACCTCTCATTGTTGCCTAATCAAAAGGTCAAGTAGGGTGTATAAAGCAAAAGTCCCTAAAAAATAAAGTCATCTAGTCCCTTAACAAATAAAAGATCAAGTCCCTTTTTGAATGTTGCCTTCGTAATGATCTTGTCCCTTTCGAATAAAGATGACAGTCCCTCCAAAATTGCTTAATACACCCCACAGTTGCCTACATTGAACAGATGACCCTTACTTGTCCCATACATCCAAGGTAATGACTACCTATTCCTTAATAATGGGGATAGTCTTACCATGTAAAGGATTCAAGAACATAAAGACTTAAACTTTAGGGTAGGTTCCTCATAGTTACTTGCTCACTATTTAAAAACTTTTCAAACACTTCACAAATTTCAAACAATTTTCAAACACAAGTTTTTTACGCATCCGTACATGGATCGTTATCAAACTCTTATGAAAATTTCTATTCACACACTTCACATTTTCAAAAACATTTTAAAGTGAGCTAAGTAACTAAGAGCCCATGGATAACCATGGATGTAAAGGGTGCTAACACCTTCCCTTTACATAACCTACCCCCCGGACCCAAAAATCTTTTAAAAGGTCTTTCCTGTTCTTTTATGCCTTTCCTTTGGATAAAATAAAAGTCGGTGGCGACTCTTGCTATCCGCAACATAACTAAAGTCAGTTCTCCCACCGTGTTACAACGAGGGAGTACCTAGGCTACATGAGTACTCTTGATAGACTCTCCTATGTGACTGTGGAACTGAGGCCGGTTCCTATGGAATTTCGAGGCAAAATTCCTAGAGCCTTCACTAAACCGGGATACACGTGCAGGGCCATTAAAGCACGGGCTATTAGAATACACCTTACGAAAAGGTTGTGTGCAGGTCTGATGTCTGAGATAGAGTTCAAGACAATAATGTCACTCTTGTTGAATCAGAATCTGACTTGCTACGCTAAGGTTCAAGTCGTAGACACCTTTGTTTATGCACAATCTTAGAAATGTCTGACGAACGTCTAAAATCACCTTTTAAATTCAAGTGGGGGATTGTTGGAATGATGTTAATTTGGAATAGAAGTTGGAATTATTTATTGACATTAAATGGGCAATAAATGCACACAAAGTAGAACTAATATGGAAGTGAATTTGAAAAGATTCATTTTAGTCCCACATAGGAGGGAATACAAATATTAGTAATGTTTATATAATCCAACATGGACAATTGGGATTGGGCCCCAAGGGGCACCCAATTTTGTAAAAGGAGTGAGGACACACCCATGAGCATCAAGACACACGCGCGCCGCCGTCCGTCCGGCCGGCTCGGCTCGGTTCTGTTCGGTCCGGTCTAAATGAATTAATTTTTTGAACCCGAATTTAATAATTATTAATGATAATTAATTAATAAATTCGGTGGAAATTAAATAATTTTATTTAATTATTTAATATTAATTAATTACGAAATGCTGACGTGTCACATTCCAAGTTGCCAAGTCTTAACCTAAAATTTGACTAACTCCACTACTGACCAACCCAGTAACCGCCAGTTTTGACTGGGCCGATCCACTCTCCCACGTTTCTAGTAACCGCCAGTTTTGACTGGGCTGGTCCACTTTCCTCTCCACGATCCACGATTTCGCGATTTCGCTTCCTATAAATACAGGCTTGCATTTCAGGCTTGCACTTCATTTGTTCAGTGCACCGAAATAATAATTTCTCTCCTCTCTTTGCTCTCTTCATCTAAATATTTTCTATTTCTTGACTGGTTTATAACCAATTTAAAGGTGTAATCTCTAAGATCAATTTATCAGCCTGCAACTGATAAATCGAATTTCGACGGACTGTTTTATCCTGGAGACGTCGTTGTAAATTCGACTGCATTGCATAATTTTGGCAGTACTACGAAACGTCTTAAAGAAAGCAACCTAGTACGCGACTCGTCCCAATAATTTCTTTATGCCATTTTGAATTTTTCAAAACCAAAAACAACATAAAGATAATCCACTGAGACCTTCTGTTGATATGTTAGAGAAATGCTGGAAAAGTTCATCTCTTCTTGAATGAATGGCGCTTCGACGATGCCAAAAGCCCAGAACTGTGAAGTAAGGATTTGCGATCCGTTTTTGAATGTTCTATGTAAAATTGCTGTTCTTCGTTTCAATTTGATTCATATCTTTGCTCCTAGTTTTTTTTCCCGTCATTTTCTTCTAATAGAAAATCGATTCGTGTGCGTTTTTTTATGCTGCAAATTTGATAACATGACCTAGAAAATGGAAATAATCACTGCCAAATATATATATTTTTTTTATTTCCATAATTACTCGTTGATGATAGTATTTGATGATTTATGTTGTAGAGTGAATTTTGTAGCTGCCAGCAGAATTTGAACAAATTACTATTGTTCCGCAACACAGGGTTTAATGTTATGAATTGTTGTCAAATTGCAGCTATTGCGATGCGACGCCACGGTGCTGTGACATAGCGGAATTTAATATAGATTTCAATTTGTAAAGACCAGCCTTTTTTTGTATTATTTGGCGAATAGGATATATGAACTAAATGATATTACACTTACACATACTACAAGTGATTCATTTGAAAAGCTATGTAATATCTATATTTTGAATTCTACAGTTGCACACGATGCGATGTTGGGATTCTATTAAAATAGCAACGGTATTGACATGATATCCGGAACTGCAGCAACAAAATGGCTACATTTTAGTCTGACAAGGAAAATGCAGAGCTCTTGTTGGAATGGGGGAGAGGATGTCTTTATGCAGTGAGAAAATTAGGTAAGCTATGCAATGTATGATTAAAGAAGTATTTGGAAGAAAGAAAATGAGTAAATAGATTGTTTCTGCTTGTATTATTGAAAAATATAACTGCTATAGAAATTTGAGTTCGACGTATTTCCGTATCTTTACTGATTTGTTGAACCATTGCTGTCGTCCACATTGAACATTTATCATGAATCTTAGGCCCTGTTTTCTCTCTAAAAAAGTTTTTCTTTTTTTAGTTTCTTAAATATATATTCGATTTAAATGGAAAACTCATGTCGTGAGCAATTATGATAGAGAGAAGATGGAAGGGAAGCTAGGAGGAATGCATTTTTAGAAATAATGAAAACAATGTTTTGCCATTTTCATATTTTTTAAAAGACTATATCTATTTCAATAATTGTGAAATAAAATGATAAGGAAAGTATTGAATCTATATTCTCTTATGGTTAGTATTATCTGTAAAGAAAATGAAAGCAGGAAATACGAGAAGTAAATGGACCGTTAGTCTTTCTCAATTATGAAAAGAATATTAAATTTGATTTTGTGGTTCTCACCGGTTCTAACATTGTAGAAAACATTCAATGGATGTTGAAGCAACACTTACTTGAATTTGCGTATGATATGCTATTATAGCCTGTGACTTTGATATCCATAATAGGAATGAACTCATGTTTGCTGACATGTTAATTTTAAAAATAATGAAGTTTGAGGAAAATGAAATTTTCATTATATTTTTATGATAAAAAGAATGCCTTGCTTTTGGTAAATCGGCAAGTTACTTATCCTGTTTCATGCAGGTGACTAGGTAAGTGTAGCATGCTCTTTATCGTATTAATATGAACTGGCTTATTCTGTTTTGTGAACGTTGCTGTTATTAGTTTTTCCAATGCAAACTATAATCATTGATCTTCTGCAAACATGCACCCCAAAATCACAAGAGAAAAACTATAAGGATAAATTCCTATTAAATACTGTTTTACACAATGAGACACATTTGTTACGAATCTATAATACTCAACAACTGTATTTTTGTTGGTTTTGATAAGACTTGTCTGTAGGGTCCAAAGACTGAATATACGATAGTTCGTTAGATTTGAATTCCTCCAAAAGATGGCATTACAAAAGAATTTCACTAGTGCAAATACATCTTTTCTTTCCCTGAATGAAACTAAAAGAAAACATTTTCTGTTGGAGGAACTGGGATCATCATCTATAATGTCTTTTTAGATGATGTTGATTCATTGAATTGCTTTCCAAAACTTATGTTGCAGCTTGACTGTACAAAATACATGGCTCTCTATCACAAAACTCTTAAAACTTAAGATTGAAACAAGAGAAAAAAACCAACCAACTGTTACGAAGAACTATTGAGAATGCAGATACAGCTCACTATGTTTCTATCCTGCTCTGCATTTCCAAGCATGCCACACTCTTCTGAATGTTACCAGCTCAGCTTAGTTTTGCTTTCTCTCCTGGTCAAGGGAACAAGATATGTTAAGCCCTGTTGTGAATAGGATCTGACCCTTTTCGCACTCTTCTTTTGCTCGATTGATTTGGATCAAGCCTGTTGTTGACATTTGCTGAACTCTTCTTTGTAGGAACAGACACATTGTTGACATTTGCTGAACTCTTCTTTGTGTTCAACGATTCTTTCTCTGGAGCATTCAGAGTATGTTGATTCTGCAGCATTATCCTGTGCTCTTTTTGATTCTGTTTTAATGCAATTTCTGAACTTCTCAGGCCTGAGACTTCGTTCAGTTGAATAGATATTAAGAACCCGATAATGAGAAGAAGAATCATTCTAGAAGGATGGAACACCATATTCACTTAACTCTAAAACAAGAAATAGAAGGTATGTTCTTTCTGTTTAGAGTGACACAAGACAAGAGAGTAAGCACCTCTCAGCTAGTACTATCTGTTTTCTTATGGTCCATTCCTGTAGATATAAGCTTGTTATATATGTCCCACTAGATTTGGAGAGAGGCTTTAAAGCTTAAAGCAGATGGGACCTACAAGAATTTTAGATTCATCTCGAATCAGAAGCCTGAAATTTTAACTAATTAAGGCTGTTATTTAAGAATCTGACAAGAATGAATAAAGGGGTTGGGATAATATCCTTGAGAGGCCAAGTATCTTTTCTTTCATTTCTTTCCCTACACATCTATCATATCATATGTATGCTTTTTTCAATAAAAGAAGCCAAACATAGTCTCTTGGACCCTAGGCTAACTTGCCACATCACACTTCTATACTTGTGTACATGGATAAATTTATTTACATTCTTGATTACAAAGGGAAATATAACATGTTTTTTTAAATCAAATACTTTTACATTTTTAAATCTATACTCGTCAAATACTTTTACATTTTTTTCCAGGTAGAAACCGGGTATCCTCTGCTGCATGCAACTGCAGAGATTAATCCCTCGAGCAGGGCCCTCAAGAGAATTTAAAACTGTGCGTGTCTAGGGTTGGTTGGGTTTGAACCCAGAACCTCTGGTTAAGCTAGAAGAGATCTCTTACCATCTCATCCAAGTCGTCGAGGGTTAGCTTTTACAGCCTAAATATTTTCCATTTTGAAATTTCTTAATTGATTCCATAATAAAATTCAGGTCTTGGATGGGGTTAATATGGTAAAGTACCATTTCTTTGTGATTAAGAAAGGGCTTCTTAAGCATTAATTGCTTTTAATTGGAATGAGGAAGCAGACAAAAAAAATGGGCCAGCCAGAAGATTGAGATTAAAACAGTGCAAGAAACTCATATAAAGAATATAAATGTGGGAATAGAACAGTCCCCAAAAGAAACAAACTGTTGCTTTATGCACTTTACTAACTTCTAAGATCTCCCCTTGTTGGCTTTAGAATTCCAAGCTCTCTTCCCAAGTTAACAAAAATGAAACAGTACTACTTGTTTTATTGGGCTTAATGTGTATCTTTATGCTTTGTTCTACTTTTAGATTAGTTGCCAAGCCATATTTGCCCCTTCCAAAATTTCATGCCCTCTCTCTTCCTTATTTTACTTTCTTTTTTAACTCAAAATATCACATGCAGCTTGGAACTGTCCAAAGCATAAATTCCTCACTTTATCACAACTAGGTGACATAGTTTCTTAGATGAAGGGTGACTAGTCATAGTTCTAGTGACACAAACAACCACTGCATAAACAATTTATGTTCTCTCTTTTCTTTTTTGATTTTTGGTTTTGGTTTGTTACTTTTTTATCATCCAATTAAAGTGAGAGTTGGTGTGACTTGTTGCTTTCTATTTATTTGCTTTCATTTTTCATCCTAACGTTTGAAAACTTCCTTTTGAGTGTCACCTTGTTGCAAACCACATCCCCTTAAAGAATATGCTTTTATTTTCCCTCTGAATAGTTGTTAACTTGCATTGGTATCATAACATGTTGTGACATTCTAATGTTGGAAAACATTGATATCTTAGATTGTGTGTTTGCACATATGACAATGTAACGGAAGGTGTTCGTACGAGTAGTGTTCTCACAACAACAACAACAACCAAGCCTTATCCCATGAAATGGGGTCGGTACATGAATCAACTTTTGTCATAATATTCTCTCTATGATCAATTTTATCCATGACCATGTTTATATCCAAATCGTTAATCTCAAGATCTTTTTAAATAACAACGTTCTCTCGCTAGATGAAAATTTGCCCCATATGCGAATATGAAAACATTAATTATGCTATCAAAATTTTGAATTAAGTATTTCAATCAATGCTATGATAAGTAAAACTACTTAAAATTAGGAGCTAAATTCAATGCAATTAGTCCCACAATTTCAAAGAGAGCTGGTTGCAGAATATGCATAGGTCTTTTACACCCCACACAAACCCTAAAATAAAAGAAAAACATGCTTCTTTTATTTAAATATAAGATATTTTGAATGTTGTGTTTTTTTTCCTTGTAGTCTTTTCTTACATGGTTTATGAGGGGATCCTAGTGGCTTCACTTTTTATTTTCTTCTTTTGACTGGAAACTGTTAATTAGAAGGTTTTTGGGAATAATCAAATTCTCACCACTGTGTTCCAAAAAAGTCTTATTGATCCAAGGGATGCCTATTAATTTACATATGATGATATAGATATCAAATCATGTTACTGTTCAGATTCTTTTGCCAAATAAGGAAATATTAAAACACAGAGTGGGACCTTATGATTAATAACATGGAAGTACAACAACAATGAGAGGTTAACTTGTTTTATAAGTTTGTTTTCCGTTAAAGAATAAAACCAAACAAAACCCTATCCATTCTAAAAACATGGTGGACCCCACTTCCTCTGGTAATAAATTTTTTGTCCTTACAGTAAGTAACATATTAACAAAGGTGAAAATTTTGCACACAATGGCTTTCATAGATTCTCAAGACTGGTCTTAAAGTTGAACGATCTTTGGGAATTTGTTTTGAACCAAAGTGTGACCCATATTGCTAAGCATGAAGGTCTTGGTAAAATGACCACTGACTGAACTAGGCCATCCCCACAACTTTGAAAGAGAAAAAAAAGAAGAATTGCAAAGCAAATTAAAGAAGATAAAAGCAAAAACAAAAGAATTGTATTTGTTACGTTTGTATCCCCTATTTTGAATAGTAGTTGTTTTGCTTAGTTATTTGCTTTATTTTGTAGTTTTGGTGTTTCATATGGATGAGAAGTTCTATGATATTAAATGGATAAAGTTTTATGGAAATAATGTTGTTTACAAATTACAGTTTAAAAAAATGATGTCCATTATCTTTTTTTTTTTTATACTTTTTTTCTCTGCAAGATCATTACTACTCATTTAAAATTCATTTTCAATTGAAGTTAAAGTAAGACCATTAAATCAATGTTGTCCCAGTAGTAAATAATAAAATTTATTGAATAATCAATATATTTGAATATATCTGGATTATATCTGGATTAGAACTTCTCTTTGTAACTGCAACGATTACAAGGATGGCATGAAAAACAACTTACTCATCTTATGTTGCAAACCAAACAAAACTTGGGAAAGAAAAAAAGAAGGAAATATAACTAAACCAAATATAATGCGGCAAACCAAAACCCTTGAAAAAGAAAGATAACTGACACTATTTTGTATCATATAGATTTAACCTTTAAGCTATGTAAACATTAAAAAGAAAAGAAAAGAAAAAACTAAATATCATATTACAAAATTGAGGGAGCGTTCATTGTTTTTATAGAAATAAAGTTATATCATTAGATTAGTTAAAAAATAATGTTAGATAATTATATAGATAAGTGTGAGAGAAAGTTGTTAGATTAGTTAAAAAATAATGTTAGATAATTATATAGATAAGTGTGAGAGAAAGTTGTTAGGAAGAAAACTTAAGTGTACTAAGTAGTCTTCAACATATGGCCAATGCAAAAGGGTTCAATTTTTACATGTTGATGCCAGACTTATAACTTTGTGAACTTATTTTCTCTTCTAGATCTTAAAAAATGATAGTATTGCTCTTCCTATCCTTATTTGTGAAGAGTCACCCTAATGAAACTCGAAAATGTCTTTACATAATTTTAGAAGTATATCTTCGGACACATTTATTATACACTAAAATATGTTATATGTGACACATTTTCATTTTTTTTTCAAAAATTAGTTTGGAAGGGTTTCTCCGCACATTCAATGATTTTGTTTATATCTTACCTTAGTGACTAATTTGAAAGTGCAATTTCGGATTCGTCATGCGAAAATTCAAAGGAAAAAAAAAAGTCTCCTTGCATGTATTTTACAACTTAGTGTATAATTCAAAGATACATTTTCAGATTTTTCAATATTGAAAAAGAATTACAAGTGTGAGTAGTGTGGATAATAGTCTCATATGGGATATGAATGTAGTGACTAACATTTATAAGTGAGAGAATTCACTCACCTATCACCTTAAGGTTTTTGATATAGATATGTGGTGTGTCTCTCACAAAGGTGTTGTTCAAAGAAGGATGTTCCACCATTTAGAATAGAATGCTCCTCGTTTGAACACCCCCCCCCCCCCCCCGGTGTGTCTCTCACAAAGGTGTGTTGTTCAAAGAAGGATGTTCCACCATTTAGAATAGAATGCCCTCGTTTGAACACCCCCCCTCCCCCCGGTGTGTCTCTCACAAATGTGTGTTGTTCAAAGAAGGGTGTTCCACCATTTAGAATAGAATGCCCTCGTTTGAACACCCCCCATCCCCCCGGTGTGTCTCTCACAAAGGTGTGTTGTTCAAAGAAGGGTGTTCCACCATTTAGAATGCTTCTCGTTTGAACACCCCCCCCCCTTTCTAATTGTTACGCCAGCGGCCAACACTCAATAATAAAACACCACCTTGCATGTATGCTTCACTCATATGATCATGCCATTTCTTCAAATTCCACAAAAATCTCATTTCACACTCAATCAAGTTTTCTACTTTAAAATAACATTCCTATGTTTTTATCACATCAAAAGAGCATAAAAAGCTAAATTTAAGGTGACGTACATGTATTTACTTCCCCATTACTTGATAGAATCTAGTTTTTCAATGTCCATGTTAATCTAGAACTTGAATAAAAATGGGTTTCTCTCACGTTGTTAGCAAAATCACACACATAATGTCTCAATATTCATACATCGCTTTTGTCTACTTAAATGGTGAAAGGCCCCCTCTTGAATTTAGGTTCACAAAGATCATCCATCTTGTCAATCTAAAATCCACATTAGAGAATCTGTTGCACTACCTAAACAATCAAAGAGTTGTGAAACTCTATAATCGTTCACCATTGATTGACAACAAAGAGAAGATACTGTTCAATAAGTTTGAGTTATTGAATACGAGTACATATTTAACTGTTATGTTGAGCACATTTCACCGTTACGAAACAAAAGGTTCGATCGAGGTAAATGTGAATGTTGCGAGATCGGTAGCAAATATTATAAAGATGTTTGAAACGTCCTAAACTATCACTTGATGATGAGACATGTTAGATTTACATTAACGATTATCTATGTAATATTATATTTTTTTATGTATGTTATAACAATGATTGATGTTAATTTATGTTATTCTTCCCATCCCACATTTGGTTCTGGTTTCTCAAACACAACAGTTTTCAAAAATAAAGTTATAAAGTTGTTATGAGATTTTGGTGTGTCTTGAAATGCATTTATGTATTTTATGTATATTTATTGTATTTCATTGGGATACATAAGCACCACTAAGGATGCAATTAGCCAAGCCAAAAATGATACCGTAAACTTTTGAGATAAATTTTTTAATAGTAAATTGCTTATCGGTGCCTTTTGAGCAAAAAGATAATATAACGTCTGCACGTAATAATGTTAAATTCTTTTAGAAAAAGCTTGATTGTGTATTTTAGTTCGAGAGATTAATTTTCTGTAATTATTCACATAAGACACCTGAATTCTAAAAAAAGATAATACTATGTGATCTTACAACTTAATCATGTTTGGGACCATCTTTGAGAAAAATTAGTTATGAAGATGGATGAACTATGATCCAGCCTAGTTAAGGGATTAACTCTATATGTTGTCACAAATAAAAATATTAGAAAATGTAATGTGGCAATTTTGAAGCTTAAGAATGAATTGCAAGTTTGGAACATATGTGATTCGAGTAACGTATGATTGAAAGGAACCAAAGTTACAGATAAGTAAGGCTCGTTGGCTGCTACAAATCTTTACAAAAAGAAAGGGAAAAAGTTGGAGCTACAAAGAGAATGTCACCAAAACATAAGCTAAAGTGAGACGCTTGTTTGTTCTATATCTGATTTAAAATTGATAATGGCCATGTTGAATCATAATCATCATCACTAGAGTGTGTTGGAATATATACTTATCTACTTTGTTCTAAAGAGAATTGAAATGTACTATTCAGACGCCAATTTCCTTGTAGCCCCACCAGAGGTTCTTGTCTGGCTGTTGCTTCAATTACATACAATATTTGAATGAATATATGCTTATGGATCGAATTCATTTTTACAAAATCGATAAGATAATATTTGTCTCTCTTCATAAAATTTAATTTGGGAATTGTTTATCTCACCCTAAGCAGTGAAAAAGTATCTTAATTTTTTTTTAAAATGCTCCTCAGATTTTGAAAATGTATTTTTGGACACACTTTTCTCTCCAAAACACATTCTAAAGTGAGTCTCGCCATTTTTTTTTTAATTTAGTCAAAAAATTATCTTTGGATTAACCTTATACGCATCACATGCATAATTAAAGAAACATATTTTGACATAAATTGATCTGGAGATACATCTTCGTATTCAGCCTAGACATAATACTTAGATGCATCTCCTGATTCACATCAAATAGTAAATTTTAACTTTGTTTTACAAATACGCTGATGTATTTGACGATTTATTATAATTATACTATCATATTAAATTGTATATAAATCAAACCATAATGAAGTCAAAATGTCATATATAAATGAATAAATCTGAAATACATAATGAAGTCAAAATAAATTACAAATGATAATAGTATTTGATCTCACCTGATCAGAAGAGATTTTCAGTGGCCTGCAACACGTCCTCGACGGTTGATATAGAAAAGGGCAAGTACAGAAGGTAAGAGAGAAGAGTTCAGAATACATGTCCCTATATATTTACAGAAGACCCCTAGTGTTGGGTCAAGGTCTCCATCGTGAGCTGGATTCTCAGGCCCATAATGGAGACTGTCAGGATCCCACGTGAAAGTAGGGGAAGACTAACATGTGGTCTTTATCATGGGTCAACTGCCCCGCCATATCCGGAAGGTAGGGAGACTTGTTCTCCACAAAGGACATAATGACTCCGTGGAATGAGGGGGACAGTTGGCCACATGTCCTCTTGGGAACATGTGGGGGAACTGCTCAACGACTATGCAATATGGGTCGCTTACGTGGACCTTCCATGACATAGCGATGGATTGGGTCGTGCTCGACGGTAGGACAACCCAAGGTCCAGTCCAGAACAGGAGCCTCTAAGTCGTTGTTCCAAGGCAAATGAACAATGACTTAAGAGTCGGTTCATGTGTCAGAATGGAAATCGCTTGGAAATATGCTTGAGGACACATCAACATACCCGTTCATATGTTAGACATAATGGTCATTTCATTTTTCGAGGTTTTGCTTGTGAAAGAGTTGATTCGTTATTATGTGCTCGACATCGCAACTGAATCTTCTTGGTGGGCACGCGTCCGCGTGGGAGAGTGGAGTCGGCGAGCGTGTTTGACATCTTGGGATATATAGAGTTTGGGGAGTCTAGGGAAGCTCAAATGTCGCATCCCTTGGGTGCCATGCGTGGTGGCTAATTAATGCGCAATTATGCCTATGAGAATCTAGGGTCTAGGAAACAATGTCATAGATCACGCTTCCCTGCGTAGCAATTGGATATAAAAAGGGCAAGGAGAAATTCATTTGGAACATTTCCAAACTTATGCTTCCTTCTGCTCTATTTCTTGCCCTTCTTCCTCGTCTTCGTCGTCGTTGCACGAAGTTTCCACCGTTTTCTTACCACCGCAGTCATCCTCTGTCCCAACCATGTTCTTCTTCTCTGTTTGCATGTTAGTCGTAGATTTTTGTTAGAGTTAGGCGTCGCATGGGGAATGCATGGATTCATCAACAAACATGAAGTTTTTAGTTGACGTTCATAGGTTTCACGGGGGATTCATGAATCTACCCATTAGGGTATGAATTTTTCTATGCGTTTTTTGGCGTGTTTATGAATTTTTTGGTGAACGTATGGGTTTTCCGATGAATACTCATGAACATTCACTAGGTTTTGTGTCGGGTAGGACCTTCCCCGCGGGATTCGTGCTTCTCATTATGTCGGGGAAATCCTTCCTCAAAATTTTTTACTTTCCACTGCGTCGGACATTTTAGTTCCTCGAGCATAATAGATTATGAACTATGTCGAGGAAACAATCCTCGCGGTTCCATGACCTCCAACAAGGGCCTTGGCCGAGGGCGTATCCTCGGGCATCTCCTCTTCCTTTCACTTGATTTGCGGTTGAAGGATGGATTTGATCTCGATGTCAAATTCACTATTTTCCTCTACTTTTAAGGTAAAATGGACCAGTATAATGGGAAACAGGACATGCCCAAAGTAAACGCCGAACGCGGTGTGGTCGCTGCTAATGTCAGGCACGACTTGTCTTGGTTCAGGGAGGAACCCCTGGACATGTCTTCGCGTTTTGCTAGCGATTCTTCAGATTCTTTCAATGTCTTAGATGACTAGAGGAATGAGCACCCCATCATGTCTACCCCTAACGCCCAAGAAGCACCACCGAATATGCTTGACCTTCTTGGGGACGCATTTCTTCATGTATGAGTTCGCTTTCAATGAGGCGAGGCTCCGACTGGAGTTCAGCGACTTCCAGACGGGGGTCTTCAATTGGTTAGAATTGGTGCCTCCCCAACTTCATCCAAATGTGATCGCGTTCGTGCGAGCCTTCGAGCTTGTGTGCCGGTACCTCCGTATTCATGCCACATTGCTGGTGTTTTTCAGTGTTTTCCATCAACATTGATTGTCCTTTAACAGGAGGCATAGTTGGGTGTCCTTTAAGCAACTGAGGAAGTTGTTCAAAACATACGCGGACTTTGTTCGGTCCTTCAAGGACAGGTGATACGTCGTGAAACCCCTAATAGATAAGGTTGTAGATTTTCGTTCATGGAGGTGGCCAAACAAGATGTCGAGGGTGGGAAAGTGATGAGGCTCCGCTCGAGGTTCCCTCTTGAGTGGTAGAGGATCCATTTTGAACAGACAACAAACTGCTTTATTGTGAAGTCGGACCAGCTGTGCACTAAGGACATGATTTCCTATAAGAAGCTTGAGACCTTCATCGAGAGTTTTACCCCATCCAAGTGTGTGGATAAGGATGGTGCCCGCTTGATCGACACTAAGTTGTTGCTCGAGTGTGGATCTGACAACGAGGCCCTTAGACTTTTAGGTAAGTGCGATATTGTCTTAAGTTAATATTTTATCTCGATGGGCTAACCCGCACCCTTTCTTTTGTTGCAGGTCAAATGGAAACCCTCCAAGAGCACATGATGAAGCTAGCAGCTACTAAGGGTCAGAAGAAGAAGTCTAGGGGACAAGTGGACCAGCTCATCGAACAAGGGAGATCTGACTCTTCAACTCCGCCTCTGGGTAGTCCGTTTCCCGTTATAGAGGATCATTCTAACAAAAGAAGAGGCGGAGACGATCCCGAGACAATTGACCCCACTGGAACCAGGGGATGTTTATGATGTCCCCCTACTACCTCCGTCAGGGAATTTTTTATGGGGTAAATTCTCTAAGTGTACTTGAGACGAACTTAAAGGCTATTATGGTCGTTGAGAAGGCGACCAAGAGAAAAACTTTGTCCCAGAACACGGTCGCGGTTATAAGGGTTTTGAAAACAGCTTTGGCCTTGAATGAATATACATGCTCTATCACTGAGTTAAAGAATTTGTAGGTAGTGTATGCCGCTCTTAAGGCGTAGAAGGAGAGAGTCGAAAGTGACTTCTTTACCTACCAAGATAAATGCAAGATCATGGTCAAGCTGATCACTTAGCTAGCTGTCGCTCCCCGGATTTCCATCTTGGTACAAACGCGAAAGTGGCGCGGAAAAAGAATAGAGTCGCCAGCCAGACATTTTTATCCCGAAGAAAGGGAATGGTAATGCTGCACAAACCAGAAGAAAGAAAGGAAGGACACAGGTCCTGCGAACCAAAGAGACTGAGCTCGGGAGTCGGTTACGACCTGGGAAGGTATTAGCACCCAGATCGTCCGCCGTACCCGACGGGATCCACGCTTGCAAAGAAACTGTTTCAAAGGGTGAGGGTATGAAAACTGCAGCAAAAGAAAAGAAAAGAAAAGAAACTGGAACTGGAAAATAACAAGAAACAAAAGAGAAAAAATGTAGGGAAAATAAAGATTGTGCTCGAAAGGGCCCTACCCCGCTGCCTACGTACCTCATCAGGATAATGAGGATCAGAGACGCCGTAGTTCCCCTAACTAGGGGTACTAAAAGGAAAATGCTTGTGAATTAAAGGCTTGAACTGCCTATGCCATTGCTCAGGTGTTGCAGACTCGGACGACGAGTGCGTAACCGTCTTGCAAAGTGACAAGTAGGAGCAAGTTCGCGTACGAAGCGAATGAGGTGAGAAAAGAATTCCCGAAGGAAAGACGTTTATTGTTTGTTTGTGTTTTTTAGAAGCTTTTATGAGTGTGTCACAAGGAAGTGAACTCAAGCTCTCATCAATGGAATGTGCACTTGCCACTATATTCCAAGATGGAATAATAGAACAAGTACCCTCAAGTAAGGAGAAGATCCCCAAAACTTGAACCCAAAGATTAGGGCCTAGGCTCACTAACTTGTTTACTTTTTAAGTGTTTTTTTAATTTACAATGAAGAAATGTTTTTTATGCTTTTCTTTTATGAAGAAGATATCTTGATCAGACTTGTGCATCACAAGGTAAACTTGTACTATCCCAATATGGGAAGACTACAAGCATACCTCATGGGATAAGGCTATGGATCAAGATATCACTTCAAACTTATTAAGATGTTTTTAATGGTTATGAGATGAGAAGAGAAGAAGAACCAAAAGGATCTCAAAGGTGAAAATTCTAAAGGGGGACTAAATAATCCTAAGTGTTAACATGCATGGATGTCCTAGAGGTTAGTGTGGTTTTCTATCCTAAAGGAGAAAGAAAGAAGAAGAGAAGATGATAGAAGAAGAGATGAGAAAGGCCTAAGCCCAACAAGCAAATGGTTAGCACAAATAAGCATAAGAAGAAGAGATGAGATTTGGAGATGTGGAACTCAATTCCCACACCTCACACTTACCATAGTCCCTGAAATGTTAGCAAAAATCCAGCGAATTGACAAAAAAACAATCATGGAATTAATCATGCTCAAAGTTTTTTGTAAACAAGAATCAAACAAAATGCCAAGCATTGCCAATACACGACTTACGCGTCGAAAACATGAAAGCATACATCAACCAGCAAGCAAATCACCCTAAAATATCATGTTTAATGATCATGTAATGATCCATGGCAATTAAAACAAGCAAAGGGAACAAACAAACTCAAAACAACACTAAAAAGTCATTCTGCTTCAGTGTTAACCGGTTAACCAAATGCGTTAACCGGTTAACCAGTTCAAACCTGCACAAAATACGCGCAAAACAGGTGCGTTAACCGGTTAACCCTATGCGTTAACCGGTTAACACTGTTAAAACAACAACAAATCCTGCAAAAACAGCAACTCAAACCAGCTTATTTACACAATCTTACACCAAACCAGCACTCAATTATACATGGAAAATTAGATCAATTCACATTAATCCCTATCATTAAGCTCATGAACAATAACAATCGGATCCGGATAGAAATCAACCAATCAATTCATGCAATACAATCAAATACACAAGCATATGGTAGATTTAAGACTCAAACATGCAAATAAGCTAAAAACAGAGCTAGATCTGAAATTAACCAACCTACAAAGCTGAGGTATGCTTTGGTAATTGTTGATAGAGCTGGAAATGAGAGATTTCGCGAAACACTTCGAAAATCCGGTGTTAAACTTCACACTCCATGCAAAATAAATGCAAGAACGAGCTCTTGATGCAGAATTTTGGATCCAAAAGCACTTCTAGGTCTCAAACCAGATCTGAATCTCAAATAAAACCAGCAAAAGGATGCAAAGAAGCTGTGAATGGAGGTTTAGTTCCAAGATCTACACACCTCAAGGCAAGGTTATGTGATCTTCAAAGAGGAACTTTGAGTGATTTGGAAAATTGGGAGAGAAAAGTTAGAATTGTGAGTGAGAAGAATGAAAATTCAGAAAAATGAGAGTGAAAAATGAGGGAGAGCCCCTTTGGTTAGGAGGGAAATGGAATAAATATGGCTTAGGTTTGGGGCCCAAAATTTTGGTTAGGGATCCAAAAATATGGCTTGGCATTGGCTTAGAAAGTGATTTGAATTTAGGATTGGAATGAGGCTTGGATAAATGCTCTAGATCCTTCTCTCAAATTCAAATTTAATTCAAATGAATAAAAAAAATGGAAAATGGAGCCAAAACACACATGCTGAACTTGCTGCTGGAAATTCAAATTTCGCAGCCGTTAACCGGTTAACCATATGTGTTAACCGGTTAACGCAAGGAAAATTTGAATTTCCCTCCCTTTGGTGGGAAACCTCAAGAATAGACCGGCACCAACCGTTTCAAGCAAATTTTGATACTCCCTCTCTTCTTCTAGGGCTCTGAACATGATACCAGGCTTGCGCAAAATGATCCTGTGAGATTCTTGCCAGATCACCATGCTCTTGATTTTGACCTGTAGGTTCAGATTTTCCCGGGTGACCGATCATATGCCTTATGCTAGAACATGTGAGTGCTATGCTTCATTTTTCTATGCAAAATGCTAAGGATATGGTATGCTCATGATGATTATGATATGATAATGATGCTAAACAAGAAGAGGGCAAATTTGGGGTGTTACAGCTGCCCCTATTCAAACATCAGTTAATCTGAAAAGGACGATAATACAAGCTATCGACCATTCAAGATAAACTGTGGTTGAATACCAAGAAGACCAGAAATTTGCACTCTGACGAAGAATGCCAACACTGGGAAATAAACCCAACCAGATGACGCTCTGGGGACTGCAGGGGAGAAAGAAGCAGATGAGCTTCTTCCAAGCTGAAACTGATATCTGAAATAAGAATGTCAAGACAGACGAGTCTTCGAACAATCCCGTGACGCCGGGAGCTGGACAGACGAATCCTCGAACAATTCAAGAACATAAACTGAGACAGACGAGTCTTCAAACAATCATGTGACGCCAGGAGCTGGACATACGAGTCTTCAAACACTGCATATAGCATGTGACAGACGAGTCTCCTTCGGATTTACCTGTTACGCCAGGACCGAAAATGCACTAAAGTCTGTGGGATAGACATGCAATTAAGGTAGACGAACCTTCTTCATATATTATCCGCGGATATATGGTATAAGACAGACGAGTCTTCTAAGCAAACCTGTGACGCCAGGTGCAGCAACAATAATTAGTGCTTGAGACAGACGAGTCTCCTTCGGATTTACCTGTTACGCCAGGACTGGTAACCATTTTGACATTAATTCCCACTGTCAGGATTTGAAACCTCTTCCATACAGACGAGTATTGGATAAGATCAAGCGATCTGCTAGGGAAATGGCATCGAGCGATCCATAACCAAGGACATGAGCACGGCTCCAACAGACGAGGAGTAATATCAAGCGATTTACAACTCGGATAATGTCTTTTGGTACAACGCCAGGCGACTACTGGCTTGCCACAACGACGGTGGACTTTAACGGCGTTGCAATATCGAGCGATTTGCAACCCAAACAAGATCGAGCGATCTAATAGGAGAATGGTATAGAGCGATCCATCCACAATAAGTCCGTTGACACGGGACGACGCGATCAGTTGATTTGAGAAAAGAGTAACAACTCTGCAAGGGAATACCATCTAGTGACATCTTGCATTTTCTGGACTAGTTGACTGCTTGAAGATCAACCTAAGAGGATTTTACAGAAGACCTGACATCCGAAACGTCCAAGTGTCTTCAAACTCTTTAGAGATTCGTCGAATCTTGGCATAACTGCCCCAGACTGCATAGATTGCGGAAGGATTTGTCTCACGAGGAATCCTGAAAAACCTCACATTACTGCGAAATACCGTGCCCTGTAAGCACCAAGATATGCACACTCGTCCCGGGCATAAATGAGTCCAAGTATGGCTGAACTTTGATGTTATGATTTTGAATTTCCTTTTATGACAGACTTACTGGGTATCAACTCAAGGGTTGAAGAAGTGAAAACTATGATATCGACTCAAGGGTCGAGGAGAACACAACAACATCAACTCGAGGGTTGAGGAGTAAAGCGACAACAACATCGACTCGAGGGTCGAGGAGTAAGCGACAACAACATCGACTCAAGGGTCGAGGAAACGAAAGCAACAATATCTACTCAAGGGTCGAGGATAACAAAGCAACAACAACTCGAGGGTTGAGGGAATAAGACGACAATATCGACTCGAGGGTCGAGGAAAACAAAACTACATCAACTCGAGGGTTGAGAAAACAGAAGCAATGATATCGACTCGACGGTCGAAGAAAACCAAACAACATCAACTCGAGGACTGAGGAAACAAGGTGACAATATCATCGACTCGAGGGTCAAGGAAACGAAAACAACATCAACTCGAGGGTTGAGGGACTGGAGGAAGCAACATCGACTCGAGGGTCGAGGAAACAAAGGCAGTGGTATCGACTCGAGGGTCGAAGAAAACACCAATACGAATTCAACTGAAGAGAGAGGCTAAACGCATATGCCAACTAGTCATAGTTGAGGAGATGCCAGCAAACATTGGACTTTAAGACTATTGGACTTTAGTCGTGTAATGATGAAGAAACCATAACCACTGAGGATAAATTCTCTGACTAGGGAAGCACCCTACTGGGATAAAATCATCATACATTCACTCTGGGAACGGCCTTGCATACCGTAATATTGTCTCAAGAGGATTTTACAGAAAACCTAGCATCTGAAATGCTTCAGTATTTTCAAACTCTTGAATATCCCGAAGTAACCACCTCAAACTGTATGGTCCATGAAGGAATTTGCCCCAAGATCTTGCATCATCATGAGGTGTTTTACCCCAGTATTATGAACCTTGGGTAGGTGCATCCGACTAACTGTCTTCTAGCGAGAGTAACTTCTAGTGCTTCTAGGGTGACCTGCCCCAGTAAGAGCCTTGCTTTGGAAAAACACCCAGGATAACTGCTCTGCGAGAGATTTAAATCTCGAAGTGATTGCCCCAGTTTGGCTGCCTTTAACCCAAATGGTTGGAAAAGGTCCTATTCAACGAAGTTTCTTGGAAAAGTGCCTCTTGGCATGAATATCCCTCAGAAGTTTCCGCCTTCTCAACTTGGCAAGATCAAGCTTCTAGACTGAGGTTTCATATGTGAACTTCTTTGATGCCAAACAAATGTATGCAAGCAGAAAATGTCTTATTCTGAGAATGAAAATTCTAATGCAACACATGTTAATCTTGAAGCTTTTATTGAAAAGATGTCGTTTATGAACGAATCACTAGTTAAGACGGTACAATATTTTTTATGAAATAAACATGCATATGCAATACCATCGAGGGTCTGTTAGCACAACTCGTAGGAGTCAGGAACGCTATCTCATGGTGGCACGCTCTCGAATTAACCCTGTTTCAATTAGGACTTTTAAGGGTTGTATCGTGGCCTGGCTCACGGTTATAGAAACAAAGGATATAGGCTCGAAGTTTGTATGTGCCCACCCATCTTCGTGGTGTCCTTCCAGTCCTATGTTCAGCTAGTTTTCACAAGCACTCATCATTCCTAAGGGTTTCGTATTGGTTGGGGAACCATTACCCTAACAGTTTAAGCACCATTGAGGTTATCATTGGGAGTCAGTCACCCTTATTGTCTTTTGTTCCTGTATCACACGATTTGTTTTTGCTCAAGGATCTTTCTTGTGCAATCCTTTTCATCTTTCGCTTTTTCACTCTTTTTCTTATCCCCAACTTTTGCCTGGACTGATTCTTGTGAATCTTTTGCAATTGGAGTCCAGCGGGATGCCCTAATTTTTTGCCTAAGTCGCTTGTTTTCAAGTTTTGACTTAACGGGCTATTTATTTCTTTTTTCTTTTTTTTTTCCGAACAAATCGTGTGACACAAGTTTGTCCTGATTGTTTTGTAAGGGTTGTGACTGTCTCACTTTTCAGTTGATGATGGATACCTGTTGTGGTTTATGGTCTTTGGACCTCTTGATTTGGTACACTGAAATGTTAGGGATCCTCAGATAAACTCCTTTATGGAAGCATGAACGTCTGGTCCAACTAGCTGACACCTACCCTGCCCCGGGTTAAATGTGAGGGTTTTTTCACGTGAAAAGAAACTCCTACTTCAAGGCTCAAAGGGGTTAACGAAGGTTTATCTCCCTTATATCTCCGGTGTTTGGGAATTTGAAACAAAGCCTGTACATCATCAACAAGGTCTTATTCAAGAGCACACAAATGAAGATTTTTGCGTTTTCATTTCGTCATCCTCCGTCACAGAGTTTAAGAACAACAGTTGGTATTGCAATGCACACACAAAATTAAAAGTAAAAATACGAATTAATTACTTCAAGAGAAACATGTGCATTTCATTAGTTAACATTCAAAATAAACAAGTTTCATGCAGGCATACAAATGTTCAAACAAACAGATAAATGCTACACATGAAAATGCAGTAAAGAAACTGAGCAATGCCGTTGTTGAGGAGGCTTGACTCCGTCTGGACTTGTTGATCTTAAATACTTTCAATAGTCAGTAGTTTTTCCTGATAAGATATGCATTCTTCAATCCACTGGCAACATGTCCAGAACCATACTTCATTCTCAATGATATTACGCTTTCGATGTTCAAACAATGACACGAGACGTCTAAAGAAAAGAGTGACACTGAGATGAAATTGCCACATAAGTTTGACACCTAAGGTTGCTCGGAAAGACCTGACGATCTTCTGCCTACGTATCTCCATTGACCAAAGACCAATGAAGAATCAGAGCGACGTAGTTCCCCTCAATAGGGATCAAAATGAGGTACATAGCTGCTCTTCAGAATCAAACTGAGAATCACCTTCACATATATCTTCAATAAAATCCTCCATAACATGAGCTGACGAACCCACATGACCAAACGGAGACTTGTTAACTTGAATTCCTTGAGGCGTCACTGAAATCAACCCAGACTCAATCAAATCCTGAACCTTATCCCTGAGAGGCTTGCATGCTTCAGATGAATGTCCTGGTGCGTTGCCATGGAATCCACATTGAACATTGGGATCAAAACTTGGTGGGTATGGAAAAGGCACTGGACCCGGCTTCTTCGGCACTATCAATCCACTATCGATCAGGCATGGGAGTATTTGACTGTATGGTACTGGCAATGGATCAAAATACCTTTTGGATCTCTTAGTGTAGTCGACGCCTTTGCGGAGCATTCTTCTGTTGGCGTGGTAGCTGTTGATACTGAGGAGATTCACTGTTAATTGATATCTGACATACGTCTTCAGAAAGTTGCTGACTCTGAGCAGTTGAAATGCCTTGGTACTGTGGATAAGTCAATGGGGTTGGAGGATCTTCCCAGATTGCATCAATCACATCCTTTCCTTGGGAACTGATAACAGATTCATTCTCTCCAGCTGAGCTATCTGAAATGCCTTGGATCTTTCCCATCTTGATAAAACTCTCAATGCGTTCTCCCACTATCACCAAGTCCGAGAAACTCGAAGTTCCACTGCCACTCAACCTCTCCAAGTACGCCCCCTGTAAGGTTTCTATGAAAAGATCAACCAACTCTCTATCTGATAGCGGGGGTTGCACTCGAGCAGCTACTTCTCTCCACCTCTGGACATACTCTCTGAAAGATTCACCATCTCCTTGGGATAACACTTGCAAATCCATGCGGCTAAGAGCCCTGTCCAGATTGTAGTCATATTGCTTCACAAATGCATTGGCTAGGTCTGACCATGACTGAATACGACTGCTCTCTAACTGCATATACCAATTCGACGATGCCTCACTCAGACTGTATTGGAAGCAATGAATCATCAATTTGTCATTATGCTCATATGAGGCCATCCTTCTGCAAAATCTCACCAAATGCTGCCTTGGACAACTATCCCCTTTATACTTTTCAAACTTCGGTACTTTGAATTTTGGAGGTATTACCAGGCCGTGCACCAGACACATGCTTGCAGCACTTAGATCAATGACATTACGACTTTGAAAGGCTTTAATCTCCTCCTCCAACACACGGAATCTTTCCTCCCTCTCCACAACTCGTGGATCTGGGATTCTCACCACAGGGATTGCCTATCGGGGATCTGGCATAGTGAAAGCAAAACTGTGATAATCTGCAGCATCAACAGAAGAAGAATGTCCACTTCGGGCGATCTGGCGTTCTTGAACATCTGGATTCCCAACATGGATCTGTGCAGGCTGAGCTTGAGCGGAATTACGGTCATCCTGCCTTGCCAAAGTCATCATAAACTCCAAAAGTTTGTCCCACTGATCTCTTGTCAACCCAACACTTGCAGATTGGCTTTGCTCTCCAGGGTCCATGATCTTCTCAAAAGTTGCTTCAAGTCTGATACGAGAACTGGAGTCTCAACTGCAGATGATGAACAAAGAACGGATGAGCCCTGCCTGCTGAATAGAAATGTAATGCAAATGCTATGAGATGCCATGTTCGGTTATTTCCAAAGAATCTATCTGCTTTGATCCATATTTAGTACAAAAAATCCAACAACATAATCCAGATATGAGATCCTCGGAAATAACTGAACATGTATGCTAAAATGCTATGATGGCATGTATGCAGCTGGCAAGTGATCAAGAACTGGTGTTTGTCTTAATACGGAACACTGAGCACAAGGGCCCTCTGAATACTGGCAAACCAAAAGTCCACTGAGTCACACTCTCTGATAATTACAACTTTCTGAAGAAGATCTCAGAATCACAGTACCAAGAACTCCAGAACAAGAAAACCAGAACCCCAGAACCATAGAACCATAGAACCATAGATCATAATCACAGGGCCACAAATCATAACAAGAACCACTGAACAGATGAGTGTATGTTGAGGTCATGGGTTCCTGCACACCTGTAAACAACCCCCCAAACTCACAGGTAAAAGGCTTCGGGTTAGACATCATAGACTCTCAAAGCCGAATAGCAATAATACTGTCACCATCTCCGAGAAATGGCTCATGACCAAATCATGGAATCGGTTTGGCATTATATACTACGCAGGGAGGCCTCAGCTGAGTCCAGGACACAAGGTCATCCTATGCGATCCCCGGGTGGGCCCTCGGATGCGAATGGGTTTGCCACAAAATGTGGGCTGCCACTGTCATCACTAAAGAGGGATGTTTCCACAAGGTTCTCAGTGGTCGGTCTCCAGCTGCACATAACTGTCAGGGTTATGTAATGAGAGAGGAAGATCCCCAAATCAAGACATTTCCAAGACAATCGCAACCTGGGTGTGGAACTCACTACTACCCCCATGACAAGATCTCATGAGGCCAAAGTGGAACCACTCTAAGTCCTATGGTGCACTCGAGCCGGGTACTTGGCTCATTTCTCTCAAGAACAAGTAACACCCATCCCACCAAAGAAAACCAGTCCAGACAGTCCAGTATATAATATATAATGCAGAAAATAAATACTGAAACTGTAAATAAAGCTGTAAATAAAGCTGTAAATAAACAACAGTAAAATACAACAAGCCATAGCAAACAAACATCACCCAAAGAAACAGAAACAAGCAAGCGCTAGGAGAGACTCACAGGGGAACCAGAGATTCTGGGTTCGGTCCCCAGCAGAGTCGCCAGCTGTCGCTCCCCGGATTTCCATCCTGGTACAAACGCGAAAGTGGCGCGGAAAAAGAATAGAGTCGCCATCCAGGCATTTTTATCCCGAAGAAATGGAATGGTAATGCTGCACAAACCAGAAGAAAGAAAGGAAGGACACAGGTCCTGTGAACCAAAGAGACTGAGCTCGGGAGTCGGTTACGACCTGGGAAGGTATTAGCACCCAGATCGTCCGCCGTACCCGACGGGATCCACGCTTGCAAAGAAACTGTTTCAAATGGTGGGGGTATGAAAACTGCAGCAAAAGAAAAGAAAAGAAAAGAAACTGGAACTGGAAAATAACAAGAAACAAAAGAGAAAAAATGTAGGGAAAATAAAGATTGTGCTCGAACGGGCCCTACCCCGCTGCCTACGTACCTCATCAGGATAATGTGGATCAGAGACGCCGTAGTTCCCCTAACTAGGGGTACTAAAAGGAAATTGCTTGTGAATTAAAGGCTTGAACTGCCTATGCCATTGCTCAGGTGTTGCAGACTCGGACGACGAGTGCGTAACCGTCTTGCAAAGTGACAAGTAGGAGCAAGTTCGCGTACGGAGCGAATGAGGTGAGAAAAGAATTCTCGAAGGAAAGACGCTTATTGCTTGTTTGTGTTTTTTAGAAGCTTTTATGAGTGTGTCACAAGGAAGTGAACTCAAGCTCTCATCAATGGAATGTGCACTTGCCACTACATTCCAAGATGGAATAATAGAACAAGCACCCTCAAGTAAGGAGAAGATCCCCAAAACTTGAACCCAAAGATTAAGGCATAGGCTCACTAACTTGTTTACTTATTAAGTGTTTTTTTTATTTACAATGAAGAAATGTTTTTTATGCTTTTCTTTTATGAAGAAGATATCTTGATCAGACTTGTGCATCACAAGGTAAACTTGTACTATCCCAAGATGGGAAGATTACAAGCATACCTCATGGGATAAAGCTATGGATCAAGACATCACTTCAAACTTATTAAGATGTTTTTTATGGTTATGAGATGAGAAGAGAAGAAGAACCAAAAGGATCTCAAAGGTGAAAATTCTAAAGGGGGACTAAATAATCCTAAGTGTTAACATGCATGGATGTCCTAGAGGTTAGTGTGGTTTTCTATCCTAAAGGAGAAAGAAAGAAGAAGAGAAGATGATAGAAGAAGAGATGAGAAAGGCCTAAGCCCAACAAGCAAATGGTTAGCACAAATAAGCATAAGAAGAAGAGATGAGATTTGGAGATGTGGAACTCAATTCCCACACCTCACACTTACCATAGTCCCTGAAATGTTAGCAAAAATCCAGCGAATTGACAAAAAAACAATCATGGAATTAATCATGCTCAAAGGTTTTTGTAAACAAGAATCAAACAAAATGCCAAGCATTGCCAATACACGACTTACGCGTCGAAAACATGAAAGCATACATCAACCAGCAAGCAAATCACCCTAAAATATCATGTTTAATGATCATGTAATGATCCATGGCAATTAAAACAAGCAAAGGGATCAAACAAACTCAAAACAACACTAAAAAGTCATTCTGCTTCAGTGTTAACCGGTTAACCAAATGCATTAACCGGTTAACCAGTTCAAACCTGCACAAAATACGCGCAAAACAGGTGCATTAACCGGTTAACCCTATGTGTTAACCGGTTAACACTGTTAAAACAACAACAAATCCTGCAAAAACAGCAACTCAAACCAGCTTATTTACACAATCTTACACCAAACCAGCACTCAATTATACATGGAAAATTAGATCAATTCACATTAATCCCTATCATTAAGCTCATGAACAATAACAATCGGATCCGGATACAAATCAACCAATCAATTCATGCAATACAATCAAATACACAAGCATATGGTAGATTTAAGACTCAAACATGCAAATAAGCTAAAAACAGAGCTAGATCTGAAACTAACCAACCTACAAAGCTGAGGTATGCTTTGGTAATTGTTGATAGAGCTGGAAATGAGAGATTTCGCGAAACACTTCGAAAATCCGGTGCTAAACTTCACACTCCATGCAAAATAAATGCAAGAACAAGCTCTTGATGCAGAATTTTGGATTCAAAAGCACTTCTAGGTCTCAAACCAGATCTGAATCTCCAATAAAACCAGCAAAAGGATGCAAAGAAGCTATGAATGAAGGTTTAGTTCCAAGATCTACACACCTCAAGGCAAGGTTATGTGATCTTCAAAGAGGAACTTTGAGTGATTTGGAAAATTGGGAGAGAAAAGAGAGAATTGTGAGTGAGAAGAATGAAAATTCAGAAAAATGAGAGTGAAAAATGAGGGAGAGCCCCTTTGGTTTGGAGGGAAATGGAATAAATATGGCTTAGGTTTGGGGCCCAAAATTTTGGTTAGGGATCCAAAAATATGGCTTGGCATTGGCTTAGAAAGTGATTTGAATTTAGGATTGGAATGAGGCTTGGATAAATGCTCTAGATCCTTCTCTCAAATTCAAATTTAATTCAAATGAATAAAAATAAAAAAAAATTGGAAAATGGAGCCAAAACACACATGCTGAACTTGCTGCTGGAAATTCAAATTTCGTAGCCGTTAACCGGTTAACCATATGCGTTAACCGGTTAACGCAAGAAAATTTTGAATTTCCCTCCCTTTGGTGGGAAACCTCAAGAATAGACCGGCACCAACCGTTTCAAGCAAATTTTGATACTCCCTCTCTTCTTCTAGGGCTCTGAACATGATATCAGGCTTGCGCAAAATGATCCTGTGAGATTCTTGCCAGATCACCATGCTCTTGATTTTGACCTGCAGGTTCAGATTTTCCCGGGTGACCGATCATATGCCTTATGCTAGAACATGTGAGTGCTATGCTTCATTTTTCTATGCAAAATTCTAAGGATATGGTATGCTCATGATGATTATGATATGATAATGATGCTAAATAAGAAGAGGGCAAATTTGGGGTGTTACACTAGCCGAGGAGAAGAAGGCGTTGGCCAAGGCATCTGAAGAAAATAAAACCTTTGAGGAGTGGTTCACTGAGTTGGAGGATGTCACATCCCTTGCCGAAGAGGAGACTGGTGAGGAGAAGCCCTGAAGACCTATGGAAAGCTGGTCATGCAGATCCGTTTTCTCAAGCAGGATTGCTTAGACACCGTCGAGCTGGGTTTCACCAGTGCAGTGCAACAACTCCAGATCGTTAACTCGGGGGTTCATCTTGTGACCGAAGGGACTGGGTCCGTGTTCCATGTGGTTGACGACAAAATCGTCACTCCGGATAGTGGGCCTCACCGTGAAGGGGATGAATATAGTTAGTTCGCTTTTGACTGGCATGTGAGCCCTAACTTTGAAATATTTGGATATTGGGCTTGGTCCATTTTTGTACTTTTTTGACACGCCGACCTTCGTGGTTGGTACCTTTAATGCAATTTGATTTTTGTTTCCATATGGATTTGTATGTTTCATTTGATTATTTATTTTCCTTGTTGTCGCTTGTGTTTGTAATATTGTTTATCAAGTGTACGGATTCTTGCTCGATATAATTGATGCTCGACAATTTATGGAACTTGTCGAGGAGTCGGAGTTGGCTTCTGCATTATTGCGAGACTAAGACCTCGATTGGGGTCTTGATCTCACGGCATGGACTTTCCCATCGTGAGTTAGGTGTCCTTCCTGCTTGGTACTGTGACGGCGGAGCTCGGTCGAGTTATCCCTGTCGGGCTAAGGTCCTGCTCGTGGAAGGAGTGGAAACTTGTCTTTCGTTTCAAGTTTGGGAGGTTGCGTTCATATCGCAACACACCTCTGTGGTCGGGCTGATCCTTGTCGTAGTCGATCGGGGGCACATAGACTATTAGGTCCTAATCGAGTTATTGTGAGGTCTAAATGTAATGTTACTTTAATCTTTTTGTGTTCCATGGTCGAGCAAGTTCTTCCCTGTTCAAGTTTTCGAGGTAATAGACCTCGTTGTTCGTTTTTGCTCAGACGCGATAAAGCCCCTCCTAGTTTGTGGCGAGTTTTCCCTCACTTAGAATTCTTTGGTTCCTCCATAGGATTAGACTACCCACTTGGAATTCGTGTTTTATGACTTTGGCATCATGACATAAGGTTATTTTTTGTTTTAATGAGGTTTCACGGAGAGCTTCCACTTATCGAATTTCTTCAACCAGGTCGAGTTTTTCTCGAAATGCGTCATCGTTTATCTCCTTGTCTATAGGAGATTCTATTCGCTTTGTTGGCTCTCTGATTTCTACGGGGATAACTTCCTTGGTCCCGTAGGCTAATCGGAAGGGAGTCTCCCTGGTGGTCGAATGTGGCATAATTTTGTTGGCCTAGAGCACACTATGTAGCTCTTCTACCCACCTCTTTTTTTATTCGCCCAATCTTTGATTTAGGCCCCGGATGATCACCCTGTTTGCGGCTTCAGTCAGCTCGTTTGTTTGGAGGTGTTAGACAGATGTGAAGTTTTTTTCGGTGTCTAGTTTGGCAATGAAGTCTTGAAACTTAGTGTCGGTAAATTGTGTCCCGTTGTCGGTGACGAGGGCTTGTGGCACGTCGAACCGGGCAAGTATGTTTATTTTGAAGCACGAAGTATATTTTGTTTTGTTATTTAAGCTTGGGCTTCGACCTTTATCCACTTCGTGAAATAATCAACATCGACAATCAGATGCTTGTTCTGATATTATCCCACAGTGAAAGGAACGATGATGTTCATTCCCCACCAAGCGAAGGGACACAGGGACGATAGAGTTTTGAGCTCGTTTGGCGGTGCCCGGTGCATGTTCCCTGGCATCTGTCACGTTTTTTGACATTCTTTTCCGTGTCATGTTGCATTGTATGCCAGTAGTATCCTTTCCACAGAGCATTACGCACGAGGGATCTTCCTCTATGGTGTTGAGCATCGATTCCATCATGGTTATCTTGTAAGATGTCAGGGAGCTTTGTATCCTCAACACACTTCAGGAGAGGTCTGGAGAATCCACTTCTATAGAGTTTGTTCTCTAATAGGATGTAAGAGCAAGCTATTTGTTTAGTTATGCTGGACTCTTTCTAGTCGGTGGGCAGTTCGCCTGTAGTGAGGTATTTGTACACCGGGGTTATCCAGCAGTCGTTGTCGCCAATGGAATTAACGATAAGTGGCGCAGGTGGTTTCTCAATGCTTGGGCGAGGGAGTATTTCCTAGATGACATATATGTTTCTTACTTTTTACCTCGTGCTCGTCAGTTTCAACAGTATGTCCGCTCGGGTGTTGTGTTCGCGAGGAATGTGATTGACCTCCCAGGAGTCGAACCTCTTCATCCTTTTTTATACCAAGGTTAACTATTCAAAGAGGTTGTCATTTTTGGCCTGGTAATCTCCCTACACTTGTGAATCGATAAACTAATAGCCGGTGAAGATCTTTACCTCCTTCACGCCCAAATACTTGGCCAAGCGCAGCTCTGCTATGAATGCTTCGTATTCAACTTTGTTCTTTGAGGTTTGAAAGGATAAGGCTAGGGACACCTCGATCAGAATACCGTCCTCCTTTTTGAGGATGATACATGCACCGCTTCCTGTCGAGCTAGATTCCTCGTCCACGAAGATTATCCACTTATGGGCTCCGCTTCTCAGGGAGGCAAGGGAAGTCATTTTCTCCACAAGTCGGACTGATCTTGGGCTTTAAGAGCCTTCCTTTTGTTGTATTGGATGTCAAAGTCCTATAGTTATAGGGACCACTTAAGTATCCTCCCAGACATGTCGGGGCATCCGAGCAGTTATTTTATGGGCTGATCTATTCACACGACGACCGCGTAGGCTAGGAAATAGTGTTTTAACCTCCCCGCTGCATTGATGAGGGCTAGTACGAATTTCTCAATCTGTTGGTATCTAAGTTTCAAACCTTGTAGGATTTTTCTCGTAAAATATATCAGCTTCTGTCCGTCGATATTTTCGCAAATGAGGGTCGCGCTTATGGTCTCGGCTGCAACAGAGTGATAGAGGTAGAGTGTCTCCCCCTCGTTAAGTGGGGAAAGGACTGGTGGTTTAGAATGGGTCTGTTTGAGATGGAGTATGTCTTGCTTGTACTCCTCGGTCCATTTGAAAGATGCTTCCATGCAAAGAAGTTTGAAGAATGGAAGTGTGTGTTTGGCGGATTTGGCCAGAAGCGATATAACGAGGTGAACATCTTGTTGAGGGATTGTATGGATTTTTTTGAACTAGGTATGGGAAATTAGGAGAACGCCTGACACTTGTCGGGGTTGGCCTCGATTCCTTGTTATATTAGGTAGAAATCGAGGAACTTTCCGGCTTGTACATTGAACGTGCATTTCTCCATATTGAAACTCATTTTGCACTTTCTCGCTTGGTCGAAAACCTTTCTTAGATGGAGAGCATGGTTGAATTCCTCTTGGGATTTTACAATAATTTCGTCCATGTAAACCTCTAGCATATCCCCGATCCGAGCTTGGAAGACTTTGTTCATCATCTGGTTATATGTCGTGTCGACGTTGTTTAGGCCAAATGGCATTACATTGTAATAATAGTTTCCCGATTCGGTCATGAAGGTTGTGTGCCTTTTGTTCGTCTTCAATATAGGAATTTGGTTGTATACTGAGTGCACGTTCATAAAGGAGAACTATTAATCAATTTATCGTTTTTAGGTAGGGGTATGAATATTTGGGGCATGCCCTATTAAGATTGGTATAATCAACACACATACTCCAATTTCCATTAGATTTTTTTAACAAGTGCAATATTAGACATCCAAGTTGTATATTGGGCATCATAAATAAAATTTTCCTTTATGAGGTCTTTTACAGCCTTTTCGGCAGCCTCCGCTTTCTCTGGAGACTGCTTACGTCTACATTGTGCTACCGCCCTAGAAGAATGATCTATGGTGAGCTGATAACAGGCGACCTCAGGGTCAAGTTCGGGCATCTCTGCGGCGTTCCAAGCAAATAAGTTAGCATTCTCTCTTAGGAAGGCCTTGAGTTGTTTCCTCGCCAGGTCAGGAAGTAAGATGCTAATCTTTATGTCTTTGTCTGGGTCGTTGCCGAAGAGGATGAGCTCGAAGTCCCCGTCGAGGATGGGGCGCATAGGAGGAAGAGGTTCCCTGGTGTCAGCTGGTGTCAGTTGGGTATCTCCTCCTTTCTTCTCCTTCAGGTCGTCCTCGGTGAGGCGGTTGTCGAGATTGATAGAGTTGACGCGAGGTGATAGCTTTTTCTCCTTTATTCAAGCTTTCTTTTTGTCCTCCTTGGGTGTTATGTTGATCATGGTATGTCCCTTGGTGGGTGCATCAAAACATCTCCTCGTCGCTTCAAAATCCCCGTGCAGAGTGATGACGCGACCCATCTTGGTGTAATACTTAATCTTCGGGCGGAGTGTGGAAGGAACGGCGGTCAACTCGGCCAGAGTTGGTCATCCTATGATGCATTGGTATAGAGATAGGCACTCTATGATTCGGAACTGGACTTTGACTGCTCTGGAAGTTTCTCTTTCCTCGAAGGTGATGAGTAGCTCAACGTAGCCCCATGGCCTAGTCGTCATGTCGTTCAAACCTTGTAGGTCAGATCCTACGTATGGTGATAGATGCCTTTTGTCAAGTTGGAGAATCTTGAACAAATGGGCATACATGATGTCGACAAAGCTTCCATGGTCGTCCAGGATGTGGCGGACGTCGAAGTTCGCCATTTTTTCTCTTATGAGGAAAGAGATGCTAGAGTTGAGGGATCCTCCAAGCAGTTCCTCAAAGTAGAATGTGATGGTGTACGATTTTCCCCGGACTCTACCCATTGTTGCAAGCTGGTCAAGGGTAGTGTTGAGCGGATCATCAAATTTCCTTTTCACTGACCCCACGGTGAGTTCGTTGTTGAATCCAACTATGGATATGACCATAATGGAGAAGAAATTCTCCCATGTGTTGTGTGTTTCTAGGCCGGAGGGTTCTTCGACCTTGTCGGGGACTTAGTAGTCCTTAGGCTGGGATACACATAGGGCGACTTAAAATTGGGTGTTGTCAAATGGAATGTCCTTCATGACCATCTTTGTTTTGAACTCGTTATGTCGAGGAGACTTGCTCCTCTTGGTATACTACTTCAGGCAGCCCTCCTTGATGAGGATCGCAATTGTATCCTTAAGGTGGACACAATCCTCGATAACATGGTTGCGGGTCTTGTGGAACCGGTAATACTTAGATGTGTTGGTGTTAGGCTTGGGGTTGTTACTTTGGGAAAACGCACCCGACCTTCCTAAACTTCGAATTTACACGCTCATACAGAATGTGTAACACCCATTTTTCCCAAGTTTAAAAATTATTATTTTCTCAATAAAATTAGAGTTGTAACAAAAGTGGAATGCTACTTTGTTCAATAAAAATCAACAAACATAGTTCTTTACAAAAATAGCGGAAGTAAATAGTTCATCATAATTCTTTTTATTAAAACAACGGAAAATCTCATTTTTATTCATCATACGACAACTACCAATAATAACATAATCACCAATCCTCTTATTATTATTTTCTACAAAAATTTGATACGTAACTAATAACAATAATAAATAAATATCAAAATCCTTGTATCTTGTGTTACGTATCAGAGCGACTCCTAAGACTCAACCAAGTAAATTGTACTTCGAGCATACTCAAGTACCTGAATCATCTATACTTCCAAAGAAGAACAGACGCAACAAACAACAAAGGGGTGAGAAAACAATTCGATATATAAACGGTGCATATAACATCTTACAGGGTAATCTCACCTCCATTCATCAACACACATCATACATCATTCAAACAATCAAATGTCTCACACAATTCATCAATACATAGCATAGACCATTCATTCAATCATATGCAAAGTGACTACATGACATAATATAAATGCGGTACCGAATCAACAATGGTTCATCAATTCGAACCCCGGGTGCATCGCTTACGCTCCTACTGAGACACGATCATCCCTGCACCAATGATTCACAATGAATCCGGATAATCACTTATGCTCCATCCGAGACATGATTATCCCACCCACCATACATGCGTATGAAAAACTCGATTATGCATACCAAAATATATGAATGAACATAATCATACATAACACGATCCTCTTGATCCTCATAAGTTACCATACACCTCATCATATGGGTCATATAAAAATTAGACGACATTCAATACACATTATCAATACAATCCATATGGTTCATCATCACAAGTTATACAAATTAACATAAGCACATATATCCCTACACACTAACTACCGGTTATCATAACCTATGAACCTTTCATTAATTGCATCCCCAACTATGCCTCATATATTTTCCCAACATAATATGATCCAATTGGTCCATTACAAAATCATACAATACAACACAGGCATATAGAACATAAACACTAATTATTGTTTGTCGTCTCCTAGGAACTATCCATTAATACTATCCTCAACATCCTAGACTAATGGGACAAGTATCGAACAAGAAATCGGGACAAAACCATCTTAGAATACGGAAAATTTCCCAAAATAAAGGCCTGACACGGCCCCCCGTGTCACCTGACACGGCCCCCCGTGTCACATGGCCTGAACTCTTCCTTTAAAAATCAAAATCACGCAAAATACAAAAGGCTGACACGGCCACCCGTGTCACGCTACATTGCCCGTGTCAGACCACCTGTAACCCAAAAATCCAGAATTCAAACATTTCCACAACTCAGAAGCCTGACACGGCCACCCGTGTCACACGACATGGCTCGTGTCATGGGCCCTGCGCCCAAAAATCAGCTTTTTCCAAAAATCACTTTTCTCTCCTAACTTCATACCAGTTCGAATTCCATCACTTATATATCACTTTTATCACTCAAAACAGTCTAAATATTGTTCTTGTACTAATTTTATACCTCTAACACTACATTATCCTTTCAACCTAACATCACTAATCAAATTAGGAATTTCTAGGTTTTGATTCATCTTCTCAATTTACATCACCATCCACCATATTCATATAACAATTTTCATACGAATCATATTTCACAATCCACAACAATTATCTCACATAAAAACAATTAACAATCAACATTCCAAATACAAATAATCAACAAATGTAATTTTCATATCCATATCACAATTTCACCACAACCAATCAAAATCATATAATCCCTAAGAGAGTAAGGAACTCCCAATTATCCTTTCATGTTAGATCACTAATATAAAATCCCTTTCTCCCTCCTTACCTCGAATTCAATCGATTCTTTGAACAATCTTGATCTCAGAGCTTTAGGTCTCTTGCTCTTCTCTCCCTTTTTCCTCTTTCTCCAGAGCCAACTTCTTCTTTTCATAGAAAACACGATCTGAGAAAAATGTACCTTTTCCTCTTCTTATAAAACAATCCAAATTACTACCTTGCCCCTTAGACCTCCAATTTTATTATTTTATTTATTTAATAACAATATTCCAATAATACCGTATTATCATTATATTATTATTTAAATAAAATAATTTTTCACTTACAATTCAAAAATACCACTTATATTCATAATAATCATTTTATTAAATCAACTATGAATTTGGGGTGTTACAGAATACGCTCGCGATGAACGGTCAGTAGTGTGTATTCGGCAAAGCGGTCCGCCGATCCCTGTGCTTGTGAGAGTCGCGAGGTTTGTCATCTCATCTTCTCTCCATGCCACGTTAGAGGCCCTGGGATCATCTTGGCTACGCGAGTTTCGGGTGATGTGGGCGGCTTCTTTTTCCTCATTCTGGATGTAGACCTATGCTTTCTAGAGAAGTTCATCCAAAGAACGAGGAGGTTCGATGTCGATCGCCTTGGAGAACCACTGCGCGACATCAATCCTTTCTCGAGAAGGTACCTATTCATGTGGTCAGATGTATCAGCATCGACAACTTCTTGGTTGAACCTCTCAATGTAGGCTCAGAGGGATTCATTTTTTACCAGGATGATAGCCTCGAGTGTCGCCTCAAACTTTGGAAGTCGTTGAGAATCGGAGAATTTCCTGGTGAACATAGTATTTAGGTTCCTCCAAAAGGTGATGAATTTCAGGGGTAGGCTTTAGTACCAAGCCACAATACCCTTCCTCAGAGTCGTGGTGAATAACCTGCACTTGATGGAACCCCCGGCGTTACAATAGTCTAGTATAACTTTGATGCTCCCTATATGATCGTCCGGTTTTGTCGTTCCATTGTAGGTTGTGACAGATGGAGGCTTATCCATTCAGGGGGAGTGGAGTCTCCATGATAACTCGAGACAATGGGCAGTAGGGATTGTCTTAGTCCCTGCAGATTGGTGACAGGGAGAGATTGTACATGGGGCTCCTGTTGTGGCGCGACAAATCCCTTGGTTAACCTTTTGACTTATCTGGTCTCCTACTGACTTTTCTCTTCTTGGGATCCGGGGAGCGCCTCTCCTTATGGGAAGGAGTCCGACCATGTTATTTTGGTGATTGGGGGTTTGGGCCTCTCCAACCGTGGGCGGCATCTGGGTTGGCACGGTGATAGGCTTCGAGACTCGTTACGTCGACGTCTCCGCGGGGGAGAACATGAATAAAGCTCTTGTCGTCATGGAGACGAACTTCGAGAATCAGACATGCGACGTATCTACGAGGGTGAGCGTGCACGATAATCGCTTTCCAGCATGGCGATCCTTTCATTTTGAGCGAACAATATGTAGTTCTTCTGGTTGAGTGTCGTGATCAGAGCCACCATGGTAGGGTCGGTGTTAGGAAACATGGGGATAGGCTCGTAAACTCCAAGAGTCATGTATTGATAGGTAGCATTATTAGCCACGAGTCCAGGAGTGGGAGAGGTTGTTTTCCCATCCCTAGCATCAACTTCATGGGCTACAATTCCATTGTTGTTGTTGTCGCCGAAAACGAAGATGGCGAAGGCAATGTCATGATCGTCAACGTGTTAGCTGGTCATGAGGATTGGTTGTTTCGAAATAATTTGATCTTTCGGTTCATGGAAGAAAGACGGGGGAGCAGAGTGTTCCCACAAACGGTGCCACTGATCTCACTGGATCATAAGGGATCTTTAGTGACCTGCAACACGTCTCCGGTGGTTGATGGAAAAAGGGGGTGTATCTGCAAGGCACTTTGAGGCTAAAGTGAGAGTCATGTACATAAGGTAAGAGAGAGAATAGTTCAGAATACATGACCATCTAGTGAAAATGGGTATTTATAGAAGACCTGTTGCGCTTGGACAAGGCCCCCATCGTGGGCTGGATTCATAGGCCCATAAAGGAGATTGTCAGGATCCCATGTAAAAATATGGGAAGACTAGCACGTGGTCTTCATCCTGGGTCAACTTTCCCGCCATATCCGAAAGGTGGGAGAATTGTTCTCCACAGGAGGCATAAAGGCTCCATGGAATGAGGGGGACAACTGGCCATGTGTCCTCTGGGGAACATGTGGGGGAACTACTAAACGTATATGCAATATTGGGAAGTTTACGTGGGCCTTCCATGACATAGAAATGGATTGGGGCATGCTCGACGTTAGGCCAGCCCAAGGCCCAGTCCAGAACAATGCCCATGCTTCAAAATACTCTTTGATATTGTGTATGTCAGACTCGGGTCCCCTGTTTCTACGTTGCCTCATGTATTGCGATGTCTACTGTGCCTCCTCCATGATGGTGTCTAGAATGTCCCTCGCCTCAAAGCCTTTCATTTTCAGATGGGAAATAATTCATATCACTTTACACCAGATTTATGGAAAGAAATGTTTGGAATTACTATGCTCTTTCATGAGCAACTTATTTTAATCATGCTTTTCATCGTGATTTCAATTTGAGAAGTTACCTCAACTCTTGTCTCAAAGCACCAGGGCCAGAAGAGAACCTGGATATAGTATAAACGGGCCATTTGAAGAGAAATCGTCATATTCTTCATTGGATTGTCACTCATGTGTTGTGTCTAAGGAAAAGAGGTCTTTCTCAAATTGACACAATTGAGGTACATCTAATGTATATTCTTCATAATAAACTTAATATTAATTGGTCAAACTATTTTGTGTCAAGAATGTTTTTTGTTAGAGATATTAACAGAGGATCCTCCTTGTGTTACTTTTCAATGATTACAAATATTCTCAGGCACTTTCATATTGGTGTGCCAAATCTTCAAAACACCTCACCTGATCAGGCGCAAGAGTTTAACACGACCACAATGAGACACATGAGGTACCATTGGGATGATATCTTACGACTTATTACTATAAGATGAAGGGATCTGGTAAGGTCATCTATAATTAAGATGATCCTGGTGAATTTGGTATAGTTAAGTTTATTAACAACAGGTGGAAGAACAAGTTCAACATGTGGATACAGACATGGTTGATACTCACCATGATGATGATCATGTTTGGAAACATGATGAAGATAAACATGAAGATCCATAGGGGTGGGGTCAGTGTCAACAAAATTATCGGACCTTACATGGAACGAATTATGGTAACTACTCTAGTTTTGGCTCAGCTGGTGAAGAATCATTTATTATCACTTTGTGTAATACCCCAAAATTTGCCCTCTCATTTTCTCAACATTTTTCATAGAATCTAGCATAGCATATTGCATACTCAAATTCATGGTATGACCAAAAACACTGCATCATATTCATCATGGCTGAAGTATAGGTTTGTGATTAGTGTTTGAAGCAATTGAAGTCCATCCAAAGACAACCCAAAGGGAAAGATAACTTCTTAACCTTGTGAAAAGGGCTCACAACATCCCACAAGTCTTCATTTGAGGCCACAAATCTTAGAAAGAAATGGATTGATCAAAGGATACAAGCAGTGTAATTATCCTGAGGAAAAGGGTTGAACTAGGGTTTCTAATGAACTGGGTTTCTGAATGAGATTTTGATCCAAGCATGGTTTCATTGTTGTCTACATTATGACAAGTACGTAGGGTGAAATTTTCATCCTTGGATTCATTTTGGAAGAGCTTCCATTGATCAGTGGAATGAATAGCAAGGAATTTGGGAAAAGTCAACCAGACTGAGCAAAAGGTCAGCTCTTGACTTCTTGAGATCAAAATCTTGAAATTGGGGTCACAAGAGTCCTATGAACAAAATTGGCTCAAGAAATGGTGGAAAAATTGAGAAAAAAAACAATTTTTTTTCATGCTTGTATCGATACATCTGTGCTTTGCATCGATACAAGATTTGCAAATAACAAAGAGGAATGGGCAGTTATGTATCGATGCATACGATGTTTGTATCGATACATGAGGCATGGATGCATCAATGCATGTGTGTTATGTGTCGATACATAGATGATTTATTTGGCTGGAAATCAACATTGCTTCAGTATGCATCGATGCATACCCCCTTGTGTCGATACATGCATGTTGTAAAACTAGCATGTGTCAATTCATGCGTGTTATGTATCGATGCAAGGTGGTGTTTTTCTGCTAAAGTGATGTTGTGTGATGCATAGAAAGGTGCAATGATAGTTTTGTCTTAGGGCTAAGTTCAGGGGTGATTTATGCACATACTAGAGCTCATTTAGCTTCACATTTGCTTCAATTCAAACTTCAACTATTGCTGCTACATCAAAATGGTCCTCACCACAATGATCATGAGTTGATGTACACTAGATCCATTAGTCTCAAGCTGCATTTAACCTTTGATTTTGTTGCATCAGTTGGCTATCATTAAGTGTATGCATGACCACTTTAATTGTTGTGCATCTCACAATCAAGTGAGCAAACTCAAGTTGCAATCCTTGGACAACTAAGCTGGTGTTTCACTTCACTAGTCTTCAACATACGCTTCATGTTCCCTGCAGCATTGGATTGATTTCAACTAAAGAAGATTCTAGAAATCCAGCTAGCATAACTGTCATAACAAACTTCACTCATTTAACTCACTTCACTCAGTTAACCAGGGCTAATTAACCTTTGTTCTAACTGTTAACCAGAGGTCCATCATATTATAAAAGGATGAGTATGGAATGAGTTTTAGGGTCAGCTTCATTTTCACTCAAATCACACCAAAATCCTCCAAATTTGGCTCTGCATTTTCTCTACAAGATCTCTGCATTTTGAAGGATTAAGCTTCCACAGCCATATCATTGATCTTCTTCTTCCTTGTGCTTCTTCAAGCATCATTCATAGTGCATTTTCATGGGGATTTGAAGCTGGAAGTTTGAAGTTGCATCATCACAACATTTCTGCATTTTGGATTGAACAAGCCAAATCATCTTCCAACAAGCCTCATTGAGCATCAATTCATCATCAACATCATATTTTGCAGCTTCTCCATGGAGTTTATAGCTTGAATCATCAAGAATTCACCTCTGAATTTTTCTGCATCTTCACCAATTCTTCAAGATTCTTCCTCAATAAAGTGTTTATTTCACTCTACAAAGGATCAAGATCAAGCATAGAGGACCTTGGAACCTCCTCTCTGGATTTATTCAACTATTAACCCCCATTACATTTCAGGTTCTTATCATAACTTTCTTGCTTGATTTCAAGGTTTTTTTTGGTTGATTTGTGTTGTTTTGAGCTCAATAGGAGCAGTGCAACCTCTGTTTAGTTGATAGGCTTCTTAGAAGCTTAGATTCAAATTTTAGTTTGGAAATTTTTGGCTTCGATTAACATTATTCATGAACCTTGAGTGAAAACTAAGCCTAGATATGTGATCAGTGCAAGGAGACGAGTTCAACCATGGTCTCATTTTTCATCTTAGTGAAGATTTTTGTAAAACCCTAACCGGAGCTCACCGGAGAAGATGACCGGAGCTTTGCTCAGGTGACCGGAATTGTAGTCTTAGCACTAAGGGGGAGAACATAACATAGCCATTAGATTATTTTGATCCAACGCATCAGAATCTGCCACCTCATTAATGAAGCACATGTTTGGCACATGTTTCTTTTATGAAAAAAAACACTCAGCTTCTATTGACACACGCTGCGCGTGTGCATTAAGCCCAATTCAGTGTGTTTTCTTGCTTTTCAGACCCCCCAGGCCCATTGCATTTTGTGTCTTTTATTTCTTTTTCTCATCTTATTATCATTTCCATTTTCAATTTTATAAAATACCAAAACTCATCCAAAAATCCTAAATAAATTCACACATGTTCTTCATCATATTTACTAATTTTCCACATTTTTTAATTCCATTTTGTGCTTTATTTTTGAGTCATAATTAATTTTGCCATTAATTTCTTCCCCATTTTCCTTATTCTGGACCAATCAGTTTATCTAATTTTGTTCTCCTAAAAAAATGATATAAAGCCCATTCTTTTTGCCTTATCCAGAGGACTCATCAAACTTCCCAAAAATAATTTTTGTTCAATTTTTAGGTCATGTTTGGTCTTCTTTTGAACCCATTCTTTTGCATTGATCCATATGAACGATAATTCAGTTTTAGCATTTGTTTGACTAGGCAAAATTAAGAATATTTGTGAGATTTTTTATGCTTGAATCATCTTCTGGATTATGATATTGGTTATTAAATTTAATAATTTTTCAATGTCATTTGGTATTTTTCTTAGTGTCTTGTATCATAAGTCACATTTTTGGTCTTTAGCCATCATGTACTTCTCACCACCTCATTTGTGATCATTTTGTGAATCCAATTTCTATTTTAACTTTTCATCTAACCCCTGGTTTTTGTATGGGAAGTTCAAAATTCTTTGGTCATGTTTGATTTTCTTTCTTTCTAAGTCATTTTTCTTACTTTGAAAACCATGTTTCCATGTTCCTTCCTTCATCTTTCATTCTTATGTTTGAATCCTTATGACTTGAGTCTCTTCTTCCCCATTTGATTTAATTTCATTGAACACTTCCATTTAGTGTTAGGTTCTGGACTTTATATTCACCATTGACCTTAGGTAATTTTACCATGATTAAATACTTGAATTTCCCTTTTAACTTCTCAATAGCTTTCATTAGGGTTTGGTGATACTTTAGGGTATAGTTTGAGTTTGGTTTACTTTATAACTTTAGATCCTTTTGATTTGACTTAGCTCCTGCCTTTAGAAGCTAGATATCATATAATATACCTTAGAATTTGATCTTTAGGCTTAGAAGTTCATTAGTACCTTTATTAGCTAGTGTGAGTTCTTCCTTGAATTTTGCCATGCTATAATTGTTCAAAATGTTTCATCATGCTAACATTTGTTTTGTAGGGGGAGATTGAGGTATGAATTACTTCATTCTCATCTCTTATGCATTTTAATTGTGTTTGCCTTAGCACCTTGTGCTTTAATCATAGGCTTTCCACTTTTGCTCTCTTAGAAACAACTTATCTTCCTTAGGAAGTAAGTTGGGTTCTAATTTTGTTTTCTTATTAGGTTTAGAATACCTCATTAACCATAGGACATCCATTGAATGAATAACTTAGGGTTGTGTCTTAGTCCCCCTTAGTTTTATCCCTTCTCCCTTTGAGTCTTCTTTTCTCATCTCAAACAAAAATCCAAAAGACTTAATAAATGCTTGGAGTAGTCTCTTGTGTATAGCCTTATTTCATGGGACACTCATATTCATTCCATCTTGGAATAATATGGGCTTGTCTAGCATGATGTACAAGTCTAATCATGAGACTATCTTCACAAAGAAAACATGAAAGACATTTCTTCACAAAAACTACAAAAACATCTAATAAGTTCAACAAGCTAGTGAACTTAGACCCTAATCCTTGGAAACAAGTCTTGGATAAATTCTCGTTACTTAGTTTGCTGGTTCTACTATTCCATTTTGGAATGTAGTAGCAAGTACACATTCCATGGAAAAGAGTTTGAATTCACTTCCTCGTTCCAAATTCATAAAAACTCTCATAAAAAAGCAATCAATAAGCGAATTTCCTGCGGGAATTCTCTTTCTTATCTCATTCATTCTGAACGCGAACTTGCGAAGACTTGTCTCGCATGCAAAACGGTAAACGCACTCGCATAAGTCAAGTCTGCAACATCTGAGCATAGACATATGCAGTTCCAGCATAAAAAACACAAACAAATAGTTCATGCCTTAGTTAGGCGAACTACGTCGACTCTGATCCTTATTTTCCCGATGATACGTAGGCAGCGGGGTAGGGCCCGTTCGAGCACATTCTTTTTTTCCCTACATTTTCCCCATTCTTTCTTCTCATTCTCTTTTTCCAGTTCCCTTTCTCATTTCAGTTCCAATACCAGTTTCAGTCTTTCCTTTGCAGTACCTTATTTCTCACCCTTTGAAACAAGCAAACAAGCGTGGATCCCGTCGGGTACGGCCGACAGTCTGGGGTGTTAATACCTTCCCAGGTCGTAACCGACTCCCGAACCCAGATCTTTGATTCGCAGGACCTTGTCATTTCCTTCTTCCTCAGGTTTGTGCAGCATTACCTTTCCCATTCATCCGGGATAAAAATGCATGGCTGGCGACTCTACCTTTTTCGCGCCACTTTCGCGTTTGTACTAGGATGAAAATCCCGGGAGCGATACCTTGCTGGAAAAAATAGGTGTTGAGCAAACGTGAGTTCCATGAAGAGAAGTCATGTAGGCATGACGCGTTTGAAGCTTCTCAAGAGGAGTGTTTCATATTGGTCCATGAAAATCTGGATGCCCAAGATACAAAATTCAATAGTTTTCTAATGTATGTCACTTAACAATTTAATAAAACTCGTCAAAATATGGAATTTAATCATGGTGCCACTTAAACCAGTGTCAACAATATGATTGGATTTCAAATTAATAATCACCATCACTATCAACAATTTTACACGGAGATGTGTGATTTTTTAGATTATCAGTATGATAAATGATCTGACCTGATCAGGAGGGACCTTCCAGTGATGAGCAGCTACAGTGGTGAACTAGAGGGGGTGTACCTGCAAGGCACTCTGATGCCAAAGTGATAATGCAAGTACATACTAGGTAGAATAGAGAATAATGTTTAGAATACCAGACCCTCTGGTGACAGAGGGTATTTATAACGTGCCCCTAGCATTGGGCCAATGTTCTCCTCTAGGACTGGATTAGCTAGGTCCAAGGAAGAACTGCCAAGGACTACGTAGGAGCAGGTAAGACCTAGCATGTGTTCTTGCCCTTAGTCCAATTGTCTCTAAATATCATGAGACAATAGTGGATAGTTGGATGACGTGGAGCACATGGGGGAGGCGCTCTCTCCATGTTTCATTGTATTGGGTCGTGGGCCTTGCCCGGCGACTAGGACTCTTCCCGATGCAGATTGCGTTGGCCCAGTCCAGAACAGGAGCCCCCCAAGTCTCAACTCCGGAGCGGAGTGATGACTTAAGAGTAAGCATGTCGGGTAAAAGGATCACGGGTGGCGAGGCCAATGGATGTCGAGGACACTTGTCTGCGTTTGTCGAGGCTTATTTAAAAGTGGTGGTAAGGCCTCATTGGAGTTTCACTATGTCGGGAAGAATTACCTACTCGACTGAAGTTGTGTTTGATGCTTCTTTTGACCTTTTGAGTCGTCGAATACATGCGTGCTTTAGAGTTTTTTGAAGTGTCGGGGACGTGTGCGCTTCTGCATTTTGCGGTGTCGAGGATGTGTGCTCGGTGCCCCTTGGAGTTCCCAAGTGTGACGTGTTTGTCTTTTCATTTCCCTCTATAATGGCATTTAATGCGCGTCATTTTGTTTTACGTGTGATGACGCATTAAAGGCTTGAATTCCTAGGAGAATCTAGGCAGCCTAGGCAATGATGGCCTAGGCACGCTCTCCCATGTGGGAGACTATAAAAGGGGTTTGTGGGAGTTCCTCCTCTCTTTTCACTTTCAAATCTCCTCATACGTTTTCCGGACACTCTCCCTCTCTTGCCGGAAAATACCTCACCGTCATCATTGTAATCGCGTCGTCTACCTCTTCAGCAATCATGTCAGGTAAAACTCCTCTTTTTCTGGTAATTTAGGTTTATTTCATTTTTTTGGTGGTTTCTTCCACTGGAGTACCCGAGGAGGCCCTTCATCGGGCCCTATTTGGGGGAATTCTGATGAATTTATCGGGCACTCCTTGAGATTTCCATGAATGTGTCAGGCAATCTCATGAATTTCCATTGAATGTCCCGGGCATCGCTTGAATGTCCCGGGCATTTTTCGAGTTTTCCATGAATGTCCCGGGCATATTTTGATGATTAACTCGGGAATTATTTGGGGTTGTGATGAATGTGTCGGGTACTTATCTTCCCCGGTTTCGATCCTCGCTCTTTCACTTTAACTGCAGTGGAACGGTGAATTTGATGCGACATCGAATTCACCAATTTCCTCTGTTTTCCAGGTAACATGGACCAAATAGTCGAGGATGTCCCTATGGAGGAAGTCGACATAAAAGTAGACGAGGAGGATTGGGAAGAACAAGAGGATGCTACAGACAGGAATGTGCTTGCCTCCTCCGGAGAGTCCGATCTATCTTGGGTGGAGGAGGAACCGTTGGAAACGGGCTCGCGTTTTATACGAAATTCCTGCACTGCTCATACGATTGTGGAAAACTTAGCCTCGGGGAACCCCATAACTGGGAGTGTCATGCCCCTCTTCCCCGAGCAACGGATTTACTCAGCCTTTCGGGGAACGCGGTTCCCGATGTACGAGTTCGCTTTTAGAGAGGCGGGGATCCGGCTTCCTTTCACCAGTTTTCAGGCGGGCATCTTCAGGAGACTCGACTTAGATCCTTCCCAACTTCATCCTAATGTTATCGCATTTGTTTGGGTGTTCGGACCGGTATGTCAACATCTCGAGATTGGTTACACCCTACCCCTCTTTTTCCAGGTCTTCCACCTGCAGTGGTCGAGCGCGCATGGGCGACACATCTAGGTTTCTTTCAACCAGCCGATGAGGCTTTTCAAGACTTACCATGATTTCTTATGAAACTTCAAGGATAGATGGTATACAGTGAAATCCTTCACCCCACATGCTCTGAATAATATTTATATCATTCTGCTTTAGTGGCAACAGAATCATTTTAACTAGTCAACTGACCATTTCTTCGTGAAGCCCGAGAACATGGGGTTTGAGGATGTGGCGGCCTATGACAAATTAGTGGCCTACGTCCAAAGTTTACCCTCTATCAGTGTGTGGACCGGCTAGATAATCCCATTTTGGACGATGACGGGGTGCCTCTCTTCGAGGTTCGGATGATAAACACTAAAGTTGTGCTCGAGTGTAAATTGGATGGGGAGTCTCTCTGTCTTTTAGGTAGTTTGTGTTTGCCTCTTTTTACCTTTGTTTTTTTATTCAACTAGCTGACTTGCTCTTTTTCTTTTTGCAGCTGCCATGCCTAACCTCAAGGACTGTATCCTGAAGTTGGCCAACAAAGGCGCAGGCAAGGCTCCTAAGAAAGCTGGCAAGAGTCGTGTCTTCCAGGTGGCAGTAAATGAAGTGGTCGGTGGCTCGGAGACTCCTACTCCTCCTCCAAACTCTCATTAAGTCATGGTGATGCCAGTCAGCCTAACTGTCAAGTGAGAAACAACCCCTCCAAAACATCAACGTGGTGAAAGCTCACCAAGCAATGTTGCTGATGCGGGTGAGGATGTTTCTTTTGAGGAAACGAAATATATTTTGCATTGTGATTTTGGAGAGGTCTTCGGCCTCTATCTACTTTGTGAAGTAGTCGACACCGACAATACGAAGGGCCTGAGGACGTCCATTCCCCACCAAGTGAAGGCCCACGGGTAGGGCAGGGTTTTAAGCTCGTTAGGGGGAGCTAGGTGCATGTCCCTATGTCTCTGACACCTGTCGCATCTCTTGACGTGCTCGTTTATGTCATACTGCATCGTTGGCCAATAGTAACCTGCTCGGAGTTCCTTCCGTGCTTGGGATTTTCCTTTGAGATGTTGAGCGTTAATTCCTTCGTGGATTTCTCCCAGGATGTCGAGGACCTTTTCTTCGTCGATGCATTTGAGTAGTGGGATGTGAAATCCTTGTCCGTAGAGTTTTCTTTTGATGAGGATGTAGCAGCATGTCCTCCTCTTGGTCATGGACGCCTCTTTTGGGTCGGCCGATAGTTCGTCCTTCGTGAGGTAATTGTAAATGGGAGTCATCCAACAGTGAGTTTCACTGATGGATTCACGCCGAGTGGCGGGGAAGGTTTCTCGATGCTTGATCGCGGGAGGATTTCTTGGATCATGGATTTGTTTCCGCCCTTCTTCTGTGTGCTCGCCAGTTTAGAAAAATTGTTTGCTCGTGTGTTGTGCTCGCGCAGAACATGTTGGACTTCCCAAGAGTCGAACTTTTCCAATCTATCTTTGACGAGGGCTAAGTACTCGATAAGGTTGATGTTTTTGGCCTGATACTCTCCTCGTACCTGGGATGCTACGAGCTGAGATTCGGTGGAGATTTTTACTTCCTTTGCCCCTAGGTCTTTGGCCATTCGTAGGCCTGCTAGGAATGCTTCGTATTTCGCCTGGTTGTTCGAAGTCAGGAAGGCCAATGCTAGTGATACCTCAATCAAGATGCCATCCTCCTTTTTGAGGATGATACTTGCGCCGCTTCCCGTCTAGCTGGAGGCTCCGTCGACAAAGATCGTCCATTTGTGGGCACTTCTAGTCGGGGTTGGGTGATATGTCATCTCGATGACAAAGTCGGCCAGGACATGTTCCTTTAAAGCTTTCCTTCTTTCGTATTAGATGTCGAACTCTGATAGTTCCAAGGACAATTTCAACATCCTGTCATCCATATCGGGTCGTCTGAGCAGCTATTTTATGGGATGATTTGTTCAAACTTTGATTGTATGGGTGAGGAAGTAATGTCGCAGACTCCTCGTTGCATTTTTCAGGGCCAAAGCAACCTTCTCAATATGTTGGTATCTGAGCTCGGGGCCCTGTAGGGCTTTTCTCTTAAAATAGATAGGTTTCTGGTCGTCGATTGTTTCACAAATGAGGGTTACGCTGACCGCCTCAGTGGCCACAGACAGGTATAAGTACAGTGTTTCCTTTTCCTGAGGTCGTGATAGTACTGGCGATTCGGAGAGTGCCTTCTTAAGGTGGAGAAAGGATTGTTCACACTCCTCGATCCACTCGAAGGTGGCTTCTTTCCGTAGTAGCTTAAATAAAGGAAGTGTGTGTTGTGCGGATTTGGCGTTGAAACAAGATAAAGAGGCGAGCATCCCATTGAGGGACTGAATTGATTTATCTGAATTCGACGTCAAGAATTGCAAAAATGCCGACATTTGTCGGGGTTGGCTTTGATTCCATGTTCGGTGAGATAGAAGCCGAGGAACTTCGCGACCCGTACGACGAAGGTATATTTCTTTGTATTAAACCTCATTTTGCATCTCCTCGCCTGTTCGAAGACCTTGCTGAGGTGTTGGGCGTGGTCGAGATCCTCATGTGATTATACGATCATGTCATCCATGTAGACCTCGAGCATGTCTCCGATCTCTCCTCCGAAGACTTTGTTCATCATGTGTTGGTATGTAGCTCCAGCGTTCTTCAGTCCGAAGGCCATAACATTGTAAAAGTAATTGTCCGTCGGGGTCATGAAGGTCGTGTGTCGCTTGTATGTGTCCGACATGGGGATTTGGTTGTATTCGCTGTATGCATCCATGAAGGACAAGAGTTTAAAACCTGCAGAATTGTCTACCAATTTATCAATGTTAGGTAAGGGTAAAGCATCTTTGGGACATGCCCTATTGAGATCGGTATAATCAACGCACATTCTCCATTTTCCATTATTTTTCTTAACAAGGAATACATTAGAGAACCAGGTTGTGTACTAAGCTTCGGAAATAAAATTTGTCTCTAAGAGGTCTTTTACAGCCTGCTCTGCAGCCTCCGCTTTCTCGGGAGACTGTTTGCGCTTACGTTGTGTTATGACCCTAATGGTAGGGTCTATGGCTAATTGATGGCAAGCGACCTCGGGGTTGAGACCGGGCATCTCAGTAGCGCTCCATGCAAACAGGTATGCGTTCTCTCTATGGAAGGTTGCGAGTTGCTCCCTTGTCACTGACGGGAGTCCAATGCTAATCTTCACACTCATGTTGGGGTCGTCACCCAGAGGGACGAACTCAAATTAGCCTTCGGGGATTGGACGCACTGGGTGAGTTGGAGCCTGCTCATTGGAGAGGGCCAAATCTTTAGTGTCTTCTTCGTTGAGACGACTGTCGAGGTCCATGGAATATTCGTGGTGAAGGGGTCGCTCCTCTTCTCGGGGCTTCTTGTTGCTTTTGGAGGTGTTGATCACAGGCTTGTCCTTTGACTACTGCATCGTAGAACCTTCGGGCCGCCTCTATGTCCCCGTGAACTGTGACTATGCGGCCAAGCTTTGTGTAATATTTCATCTTCAAGTGGACCGTTAAGGGCACTGCGGTCAGCTCGGCCAGGGCAGGTCGGCCAAGAATGCAATTGTATAGTGAAGGGAATTTGATCACCAAGAATTGGACTTTGAATTCCCTGGCTGTCTCGTTTTCCCCGAACAAAACGAAGAGCTCCATGTATCCGCACGACCTCGTAGTAGCCCTGTTGAATCCCTGAAGGTTAGATCCGACGTACGGGGATAGGTTTGTCTTGTCCAACTTGAGGGTCTTGAACAGGTGGACGTACATGATATCCACAAAGTTGTCTTGGTCAACCAGAATGCGTCACTACAAAAAAATGGAAGAATTGTGGCAGTTTTAATAAGGCGGTTATAGGAACCGCCACAATTTTACATGTAAAATGGTGTTTTGAAAAACCGGCGTATCAATTTTAATATTACGACGTTCCATTATGTACAAAATTTTCTTAAGAAACCATTACTTTGTTACATTTAAAAATATAAAATATACTTTTTCACTATTTAAGATTCTTCATTTATTTTTCTTCTCACGTGAAACATAATTTCACTACTCCTCATTCATTGTATCGCTCTGCTTCCTCGCACACTCCACTACCACCCCTGTGACAACTGACAACATCTCACTCTCAGTAACAAGTATCCTCAACCAATTTTTTTTCCATTTGTATCTCCCTCGCTTCATCGTTTCTCCGTTCTACCTTGGTTATTCCACATGATGTCGTGAACTCATACAACCATGATGCCGATAAATTTGGCATCCACTTTTGATTCCATCAGGCTCCCTGTTTCATCTTTCCCACAAATAAAATTGTCGAATGTTACATATTTCATAAATAATGTTTTCTAGATACTATGTCTTTCAAGTTGTGACATATACATCTTTTGTTTATTAGAAACTTGTTATGACTTGTAACAGTTGTGATTTTTTGTAACAGCTATCATCTAATATTACTTGCACTGGACGGAACAACAGATGTGCATTTAGTGCAATAACCAAACTTAACAAATTTTCATGGATGGGATGCTAATTTACTATTATATTATTCTCAAAAGTGATGACGTCACTTCTATTTTCTGGTATATTCATCATTTTCTTTGTAATTTCTTTTATGTTTCATAGATTTTTATAAATTCTTTTATGTTCTCACTTTCACTTTATCGATCAATTATGTTAGTTAAAATTTTATATTTATTTAGTAATAAAAAATGATAGTCATATTGATAATATAAAAGAGAAATTAGAAGTTGACACACTAATTACTTTTAATACCTTTAGAGTGAAGAATATACAATGGTATATTTGTCTACCATTGATCTCATAAATTATCTAATGATTCCCTAATTATCTTCCTGAATTTCAGGTACACGACTTCTTGGATTTATTATATTTTCCAATGATTTTTTTATAATAATTCTGGAAATTGACATACTCCACATTGAGACCACACTTAAGGAAGAATAGATTTCACAATCAATCTTGTCATCATGGAGAAAGATATATATATATATATATATATATATATATATATATATATATATATATATATATATATATATTGGTACTAGAAGTTTTAAGGTTTGTTTTATTTCTTTATTTATTTTTTGATCATTTGTATTCTTGTTTCAATAGGTTAATACATTTCTTGTTTCAATAAGTTAGTATAAAGTATATCATGTAAGATTACTAAGATGTATTCTTTTTTTTATTCGTCGATAGCACATGATTTAATTTATGACTTTGTGTTTTGATTCGTTGTATATAATTATAAAACCATCTTTACTAGTTGGAATCCTTGCTTAGGTGCAATGCTTATTAGTTCTTTAGAGTTTCCTTATTTCTAGTATTTGATTGTATCCCTATGTTGATGGCATACATAGCTATTGATGTTGCATTAATTTTTTTTGTAAAAAATAATAGAAATTGTGGCGGTTGTAACCGCCAGATTTTGATTAGAAAACGTCGTTTTACACTTATGTGTATTATGACAGTTTTCAGGGCATTTAGTTTAAAAACGTCATTTTGTACTTAGCGGTAGCCATTTATACAACGTTTTCCTAAAAACGCCATTTCGGTAAATTATGTGGTTGAAACCGCCACAAAAGCACATTTTTAACCTCCATATTTTTCCTGTTTTTTTGTAGTGCATCAGACGTCGAAGCGCACCATTTTTGCCCTTATCTGTAAGGGGATGCTCGAGTTAGGTGATCTTCCTGGGAGTTCCTCGAGAAAAAAGGATATGGGCTTGGATTTTCCGCGATATTTGGTCAATGTCGCTAGTTGGTTGGGTGCGGTCAGCAAGAGATCCTTGAACTTCTGTTTCATAGAAAACGCAACGTTCTCATTTTGGTCGAGGAATTTCGATCAGGGGCAGCCTTACGCGAGGCATCGCTTAAGCAAAAAATTGCCAACAGACATGACTATAAAGTCATAAAGCGAGCGTTCGAGGTTGACAGCCTCGTCCTGATGAGAAACCACAAAGACTCCAGAGAAGGAAAATTGGCCGCAAACTGGGAAAGTTCATACCATGTCCGAGCAAAAACGAAGAACGGTGCCTATTACTTAGAAAATCTGAATGGAGAAGAATTTGCTCGTCCTTGGAACACCGAGAAACTCAAGCAATACTATAGTTAAGGCATTCGTCGGTCTGCTCAGATTTAAACGATGGAGCACAAGCACCAACCTAACATACATACCTAGGTACAAGTATCGCATACCAAAATCTTTTCTTCGACGGTATTTCCCTCATGAATGAGGAAGATCATCGTCACACGACTGGATACTCAACCGATTTCGTCATCGTCTTCGTACCACAACCATGCAGAACACCCAGCTCGTGATGGGACGTTCACGCCGTGGAGCACGGGTCATCATCGTGACTTGAGCACCGTTCCCGACCAAATATACTTTGGCATTCTTCCTGGTTCCCCAAACCACCAGACATACACAAATCGAGCATAGTTTTCCAAACATACAAACAAATCCCAAGTCCCCATGGGGTACATGAAAGAAACATCGCACACGTTTGAAAGGCGAACATCCAAGCGATCGAGCATCGTAAAAACACTTAACCAAAATTTAAAAATCAAAGTGTGCCCTCTGCCGGACACACGTGAACACACAACAAATAGGTAATAAAATGACCATCAAGGTAGGAAAAAACTGAAGCATTAAAAATTCGGCCACTCGGACCGACTTGTTCAAATATTACATAGATGGGGAACAACCCCCAAACAGAACTAAGGTCATGGCACGTAGGCCGACCAATAAAATTAAAAGGCAAAACAACAGGATCTTCAAACATTTGCATCTGCGGCGGGCTGAGCGTCAGTGACAACCCCCTGATTCCCTTCAGCCATGGTCGTATCATCCTGTTCTGGCTGTCTAAGAAAATCGGGGACAAAGATCTCTCCATCCTTGACCTTGTAAAGGCAATTGATACCTTCCTCGTTGAGCACCACCCCGGGGTTGACGATCTTCAATTGATCCACCGTGTTATGGAACACCACACCCGCTATCTCCTCAAGGCCCTCCTCCCCTTGCTCAATCTTTGAAATCAACTCAGCCCAGGTCACCAGCGACTTCAGGTCCTCAGGTTCGTCCTCAACAAGATCCATTGCAGCCTTGAAGTGGGCAACTTCATCTTTGATCGATCTCCTCTATGAGTTAGCAACAACCAATGACTCTTTTAGCTCATTGACCTTCTTTGAAGCTTTCATCAAAGACTCTGAGGAGGAGTTAGCCTTATCCTCAGAAGCAGACATAAGAGCCTTTATCCGTTGAATCTCCTGATCTTGAGTGGCAGTACCTTCGGCAAACATAGAAGCCATCGTTAGGACCCTCATCACAGAGCTCGCATCCCGAGCCAAACATAAATGCATGTCCGGTCAACTTAGCTCCTCCAATTTAAGCATTTCCGCCCTATGGACTTAGAGAGAGGTTTCCTCAAAGAAGGTCGACTTTAGAAAGCAAGTCGGGAGCTCAAACGACGACTTTGGGGGAGTCCGTTAAGTGTATAACTTCATCTGAAAAAGACAAAGAAAAAATTGGTTAGAGCATAAAAGGTGCACAAGCATAAAATTCAATACAAATGAACAACTCTAATAACTACCGAGGTAAGCGGTGGCGTCCTCATCCGTCTCACAAACAAGAATTTTGGACACTTCTATGAATTTGGGGGTCACTTTGACACCATTGTCCTTGTCCAAGATCGCATGACCCTGCTCGTCTACATGCACAATCATGATAATCCGGGAAACATAGCTCATCAAAGCATCATAGCTAGTCTGATCCTCCTCACTTAGATCAGATGTTATGGCCAAATACTCCTCGCTACCATGCATGAAATGATCACGCGACTAGGAAAAGTGAAATTTCAGCATAAGATGGGGAACCTCCTTCCCTTCCTCATCGAACAAGACTCTCCCTTCATCATCAGTATCTACCCCCCAGAATTTGCAAGAATTTTGAGCACGAACTGAAATTGGGTCGACCAGGTAGTACCGCTCCTTGAAGTCTCTGATCAACTCAGAGTAGGCTTTAAAGATCTTTTTCTTTTGTTTGAGAGAGGCTCGACCATATCTCCTTTGCACGACCTGCCTCTGGAGGTGAAATATGTGGAAAAACAAGAGAAGGGTCGCCCCAATCTTCAAGTATCCAAAGGTCATCTCAAAAGCTCGTATGAAAGCGAACGAATTCGGATGCAGCTGCGACGGCGAGAGCTCCAAGTGCACGAACACGGAAACTTGAAAGTCCGAGAATGGGAGCCTAAATTTGAGCTCCTTGAAGAATATATCGTATATGGGAAACCTATTGGGACTATACGACCAGCAGATACGGTCTTCTTCACCAGGGTATCTGATAAGCCAATCCTCGGGGTCCCCGACCACCAGACCTGACCCCTCAATGGGTTGGGAGTATATTGATTGAATGGTCAATGGCTCCTCGGCATCCCATTCGTTGATAAGAACATTTTGATCCTCGTCGTTCTCCTCAGGATTAGCAGGGTCAGCATGAATTGTGGTGGTCTCCTCGGAATCACTCGAGGATGAAGCACTTCTTCCTGACGTCGTTTCCTTAGAATGATTCGGGAACGAAGTTGTGTCGCTGGAGAGATCTTCGACGTCCATGTGGACGGGCGCGTCGTTGGACATCTTTACACCTGAAAAGCAGCGAAAGTAAATGTGAATTCGATGAGTTAAATCAAACTCACCCTTCCACCGTTGATGAAGTGAATGGGCGCATAGAGGAATGAGGATGTTGTCCTCGACCTAAGCCCTTATTCAAAATAATCCACAATCATAACGAACAGGTATTCATATGGGGAAGGGAGAATCCTAAAATGTCAAAATTACCGGTTCACGTCAACCAGTAGGTAATTCCACACTGAAACCCAGAACTCCGGATGAAGTTCAACCGGAGCTGTCGTGCAGGGCCACGAGGAACGTCGCTAAAAACCCTAAGTTTCGCAACGACGATGGCTTGGCACACAGTAGCCACCCTACAGAAACAGGGACGTTATATCGGAAGCCTAACAATCTAAATTATAGGTCCTATTGACCCTAAAATCTATCCTAACAACATGCATCTATACAATCAACAAGAATCAGAAAGAAAAACATATGGGTAAATGGAAAAACTTACAAGTTTTAGAAGATTTTCGCGTGGTTAGTTGGTTGTCTTCGTTGGGGACTGCGGCAGACGGAGGTTTGCGGAGGAGCTCGAGGACTTGTCTTCATCGAGCAGAAAAATAGAGAGCGAAAAATATGAAACTAAGTCCCAACACCCTATTTATAGCCTCCGTCAGCACGTGCACGGGCACGTAGGACCTATAACCTATAAATGGCGCACGCATTGCCTAGGGACGGCCATAGAGTAGGCATCATTACGTATTAAATACGCACGCTTCCCCAGGCGCATATGTGACGTAACTTCTCAGAATAATTGTTGGGATCCTCGTCCAACGACCACATTTTAAAGCTCAGGGGTACGCGGGTTCATTTACACAAGGCCAGGTAACTAGAAAATATCATAAGTCTCAACTTCACCCCGTACGTAGTTGACCACCCTTAAGTCATCACTTCTACGACCAGAAGCAACGACTTAGGGGGCTCCTGTTCCAGAACGGCCCAATGACTAAGCATGGCACAATCCACTCCTGCTCCTAGGACGGACCAATAGCCCAAATGTCAGAAGGACCCCCTGGTTTCATTCCCCTCAGTCGAGGAGGACTTGTCGACCACAATTACCCGTGGTCGGATTTCTCTGCTCCTTCTAGACTTCTGCTTGACGCCCGCAGGAGTCACCCAAATTCAACCGAAGACAACTCCTTCTCGGATATTCCTATGCATGACGCACATCCCATCCGACCAGATATGCTCGTCACAACGTCTAGTTTCTGGCTGTTACCTATTTTTTGGGGAACCACGATCTAAGCCCAAAATAAGGACCAAGAGCCAAGCGCTTGGGACTCTATATAAACCATCTTCCATGAGAGGCAGGTATCGAATATTCACTCCCTTAACACTTTTACTCGTACTTGCATACTCTTTTGTCCGCTCTTACTTTGGCATCGAAGTACCTTGCAGGTACACCCCCCGTTCACCTCGACGACCGAGCAAAGACTTCAACATCCACGTCAGCGTCCGCAACATTGTAGATTTTGATCTCTGGTACGATCAAGTACCAATATAATAGTGCGCTAAAATAGAATATGATCACACACATTCATCATCTACTTATCCATGAGTTAAGGACCCATAAAGAATCATACACACGACTTTACGAAAAGAAAGAAAATTTAGATGTAATTTATGAGTATTTTGTTCCTTGCATTAGTGGACAGGCACCGGAGGAAAAATGGACATGGTTTCATGAAATGGGTCATCTCATAGCAAGTGCATACGATAGAATGTGTGTTGATCTTACAAGATGCGGTTTTTCAGAAACTTTTTTCCACTGCGCACTGCCCTACCTCAAAATTAAAAAGATTGTATTATGTGTATTGAGTGGCTTTCAAAATCACGACACTTTGGTCAAGTTTATTTGAAACTGGTATGTCATATACCACTTACATCAGTGGAGTGGACGACTCATTCAACAACAAAAGTCGAGACTTGACTAGACCGATTTGTGGATAGGATGCAAGAATTCACCAAATTGAATGACATTGAAAGAGAATCAAATGCACAAAAGTCAAAGTGGAAATCACTCATACTTATAGATTTAGCCGACGATAAATCTTTTGATTTGTTTTAGTTTTTCGTCATCAATTAATTGTATGTAATTGTGTATTAATATTAACGAAGTGTAATATATACAATTTCAAATATTTTAATATATTTTGATGTTTGTCAAAAAATGTGTCCATTCGTCAAACAAAATACACAGGTTATCTTTCAGTCAGGATCATGATAGGTTCAAGAGACACGTCTCTTAAATAAGAGAATAGGATGGTACCGGAAATGCATATTTGTCTACAAGTACTATAAATATAGACTAATGTATCATGTCTCATACAAACAGAAAATGTCAGAAATATCGCAAATGAACATCATCAAGTATGTCTCAAATGCCTTTTTTTCCAGCGCGACACTCAGGTTCAATGAGTACACCCTTTTACAAATCTGCAATATGAAATGCAAAATATCCTACTGAAAAATCGAAGAATTATGAAACTCAAGTACCGTTCACCATCAATTAATATTGAAGATCGAATTCAATAACTATGAACTCAAGAAGGATATAAATGAAAGGGTTATATGGAATATATTTTTCCATTTCAAAACAAAAGTTCTAGTGGAGATGCGTCTCCAGACATGTTATTAAGATGCATTTTCAGATCTAAAAAAATACACCTAAAAGGTGAGTCAAAATTGACCTAAGTGTAAATTTAAGATACATCTGAAGATATATCTCTAAAATCTAAAAACATTTTTTGGATTTTACCTTGATACTCTAATAATTTACCGATGTCAAGAAATGTCCTAATATGAAACAATAAACCTAATCACTACATCCAAACAAACTCTTATAAGAGTCGGTACCAGGCCATGGTCCCTACACATTTTTCTTTAAAGAGATATACATACATGTTGTAATGTGTTTTTTTTCAATAGTGTTTTCCATTTTATTTTAATTATATGTACATTGATAGAAAATTTAAGCCACCACATATGATTACCATTCACACGTGTTTGATTTCTTCATATTTAAAAATCATTAACTAAAACAATTTGTTATTTTACTTGTTAAAAAAAATATAACAAAATAAAAGTAGAGTTGTTCATTTAAAATTTAAATATTTTCCTGATAAAAAAATACTTAACAAAAAATATTTAAAAATGGAAAATAAACATTTTTTACAAGATAAAACGGATATAATATTATCATATTCAAATATAATTCTAAAAAAAATAATTTAACAAATCAACAATACTTTGAAAGATTTGAGAATAAGATATTTGTGCAGTTCCATAACATTTTCTATGACTAGCACATTTTATAGGATAAACGGATCCAATATTATATTTTCAAATGAAATGCTCAAAAAATAATTAAAAACTTCTACAATACTAACATTTTCTACTGCCTTTGTTTAGATACACCCAAATGTATCATCCGAATAATACTCGATAGAACGGAAATCACACAGCTTTAATCATCATTTTATTTTACATATAAAGCTCTACTTATTATTAACCAGATAGATTCATACATTCACAGATCGATAAATTGAATGGATAATTACGATACGAATTCATGCAGTTTTACCGTCGCTGGTATATGTACATATATATTAGAGCTGTGAAAACCAAGATTAACAAAATATGGCATACATGCCACGGCGTCTCACATAAAAAAAAACTTACATACTACACTTGTTCCTGCTGTACTGTAGGAACTGGTGCTATCGCAAATTGAAGACCTCTTCGCTGCCCAGAATTTAAAACAAAAGCAACTTGGGTTGCCGCTAGTGCTGCTGCCTCCTGTTCAAAATAAAATAAAATAAATACAGTAAGAAAATCACAGAATATAGCGTAGTTTCAAAACAAAACCTACGGCGCCATACTTCACAAAACAGTAACAAAATTTAGTCATGGATACTTACTTGTCTTTGTCGCCTCCGTTGCAGAATACTGATTGCCCAAGCCATGATATAGCAAGGTAAAAGAAATCCGGCAGCTCGAAGCAAGAAAAGCTGCAGAAGATGGTAGGCTTATTATGTTGGCTCCCCGTAACATTTCAAATCAATACAACAGTAGACCTAGGCATGAGAACAATTTCAAACAATAGACTCGAATCACTTACTGAGAAAAAATTGGATGGATCATCATCAGAAGAATCACCATCTGTTACAGAGAGTGCATGACGCAGAAGTAACAGGGCCATCAACTGTATCAAATAAAAAGGATTGGGCTTAAAATCATGTCCACTGGATAGCATAATGATGTAGTTCATACAAATACCGAGCAAATGCAGTGAAGCACCAGGGCTCTTAGCAAGTACAATTAATTAATTTGATAAAAATAACCAAATTCAACAGTTTAGTTAAATGGAATGTAAGATAAATAATGCCTTACAATTAGAGCAGCTGAGCGGCAAAAAGCAGCTCCACTAGCATTAGAAGCAGCATATTCATCATATTCAGCATCCAGGAATTGACGCTCTGCCTCAGCAATTGCCAATAGGCGAGGATCACGCAAGTCCAAGGGCGAGCCAGATAATGTCCAGCCTCCTCTGCAAGAAAGTTCATCTCAAATTAAGGAGACAAGTTCAAAATGACAATAAATAAATCACTGTAGCCTCTGGATAACTTGTAAGGTAAATAATGGGCATAGAGCTAATGCAATATAATCAATCAAAAACTATATCAGAATATATATGTAAGTATATCGTCTTACCCTATTTCAATAGTGGTTTCATCAGGATTAGGGCGAGGTGGTGGGGCCGTATACCCAGGTTGATAAGGCTGATCAGTATATGCACAGAAGAAAAAAAGGCATCAATAAGAGAAAAGAACAAAAGTAATATAACTGGAAGGAATTCAATACGCATGATAATGAACATTGGGTTCAAATCAAAATGGTCAAGAAAAAACCACACAAGACAGTGTTACAATATAAAAGCCAGTCAAACCACTATCAAACGGTCAAATAATTGAACTGTAATAAAAGCCAGTTCAAGATTCAATTGGTTGAACCATCTAATTCGGTTAGTATTTGAAACACTGGTAAAACAACAGAGAAGTATAATTTAGATATGCACATGCCTCAAGTTTCTATGTTCCACCAAAATCATCTTATAAAAAATGCAGAAGTCAAGAATTCGATTAACAAATGCATTCTTATTCAGGTTAGGAATTTGGAACTATATAATATCTGGGATGCCTTTGGTAGATGGACATGTTTAGTATAAGGGCGGCACTATATTCCATCCTTAAATTCCATTTCCCAATTAAACTGAACAACAGGATAATTTTTTATAGATTGATTTTCAGTCATTCATCACATGAGTCTAGGAACAAACATAGAGGACTTCTGAAATGAGATACCAAATACATTGACAATTTGGTACTGCAAAGCTCTCGCCATTAAGGATGTTCACGGGATGGTTAATAGCATATTAAGTTTGGTTTTTTAACGCCATTTTGGTGAAACTGGTTTATTCGTGCAAAAGTTCAAAACCAGTTTATCAATATAACTACAAAATCAATATAACATTCAAATCAACAATAAAAAAGATTTATTTCCTTGTCTTTCACATACCAAACAACAATTGGAACCCTAAAGAATGGATTGGGATTTGGGACAACGTTTGATTAATGGCAAAATACAAAATCCCACGACAACCAGGTGATGAAACTCTGAAGTTGAATCTCGGTGGTAGTGGCGGTTGTGGCAGCAGCATTAGAAATAGGGCAAACAAAAGAGTATGTTCAGGATCTCCTTGAGACAGCATGTATCTGATGTGTTAAGTTGATGACCATAAGAAGATGTATCAAAAGCAAGGATTATCATGGAAGGCATAAAGTGTGTATGAAGCTCATAGTAAAGCTTTGAAGGCTTTACTTGGAAATCAAATGAAATGATTGTGTTAACAGTGTAGTAGGTTTCACCCTTTGAAGCTGGAGTCTAAGACTTTACTGGACTAAATTGAATTGGCAGATGATGTTGGCAAATTGGTCGGAGTTATAAGAAGGTCGCTGAGTTTGGAGACGATGAAGGTGACGGCGGAGCCAGCTCCATATGGTCGAGTTAGCAGGAAGAGGAGATGACAACAATGTGGATTAAGATGAAGACTATGGTGAAGAAAATGAGGAGGAATGAAAAAAATCAGAGGTAGTGAGAGAGAAAGGGTCTTGAGCAGTTGAATTGAAACAGGTACAAAACCTTAATCACAAAATGGCACCCAGTTTTTAGGTTTGGGCCTTATATGGTCCAGTTTGGTTTATATTAAATTGTTCCGGGCCTTAATGGATGCAATGGATCAGTTAAGGGTACCCAATTTTATAGAACATCCCCCTACTTGCCATGTTGATACATGAACTTGGGCTCAACTTTAGGCAATTGAAGCTCTACTGATAATGAAGAAAGGCCATCTCAGTGGCATTTATTAGATCAGAAAGAAAAGGAAGGGTACTGCAGAAGAGAGGATTGTTCTGAAATCAGTAAGCAAGCCCAAGATTCTACCAGAATGAGTACACATGCATAAGATGGTTCAGCGGAGTGTTAAACAAGAGTTTGGCTGATATAAATAGCTACTTGAAAAAACATACCTAAAGGTAACAGATTAATAAACTATATAGGAGAAAAACATACCTGATGACATATCTCACAAGTTATGTCTCCTTTCTCATTGCACCAATGCTGGACACACTTCCTGTGAGCATACTGTGCAAAACCAAATACAACCAATTTAAGAATCAGGAAGATAAAAAATAGAGATGGAAGAAATAAAAACAAATATCGCAGACAACAAGACCATTGTTCCTCCACACACCCTTCTCTATGATTGTCACCCTTCTATACAATGATGAATAATGAACAACATCAGAATATCAGATTAATGCATTAATATGCTCAATTGCAGAAAGCAAAAAAAGAAGTTTCTCACAAGAACATTTATCTCTCAATTTGCAACTCGGTTAATCAAGTACACTAAATATATCTAACAGAATACTATTTCATAAACTCATCTAAGTCAAGGTAGGAAAAACCGGAAGAGCACACATACAGTCACAACACAAAACATAAAAATATTTCTACCTAGGCAAATGCATACTCTTGTATAGAAACAATAAATTCCACCATCACAGAGACTCTTAAATGGTAAACAACAACCAAACCAATTAAATGTTAAACAACAACCAACAACAACCAAACCTTATCCCACTAAGTGGGGTCAGCTACATGGATCATCTGTCACAACTTTCTATCCAAAATCATGCTTCTATCCAAACAAAAATACCCAAAAATGTTTTTCCATTTTTCATATCGAAATTATAACGACCAAATCCAAAACACAAAACTCATTAAAATTAACAAACAAAAAATTTAAATTAAAAAAAAAAATCCCTTTATAATCCAATAATACGATACCCTAAAAAAAAATTAATTCATTGAAAAAAACAAAAAATCGCGAAAGATCAAAGATGTATATACCTTAAGACTACCCCTGCAAGCGCAAGGAGTCTCCAAATTGGAAACGCTATCCTCCTCCTGGCAGATACGGCACTCGACCATCTGGATCAACGGCTCCTCCTCACCACGATCATCTTCCTCTTGATCCACCGGCGAATCAGATCCGGAGGATCCCGATGCGGTATCGGCATCAGAAGCAACCGGAGATAACGATGGTTCGGAAGGAAGCTGCGCAGGCTGCTCAACAGGGTCAACGGGAACAGGGCGTGCGAGTTGGTCAACGATGACTACCAAGTGATCGCTCATTGGGAAAATAAAAACCCTAACGAATCAAAACAAAATTATGAGATGATGAACGTGAAGATCGAGATAGAGATGATAGAAAAAGGAGAGAAAAAATTACCGGAAATTGGAAAGAGAGAATGAAAGTTGAATTGAAAATGGAAAGAGTGTGTGTTGTTAATGGATGAGATTAGATTTTTTGGTTTGAAAAAGGAAAGTAGAATGGTTATGGTGTTGTTCTACGCGTTATCTCTCACGCTTCGACGTTGTCCAAACACGTGCGACTGGTTTTTTTATGACCGGTTCGGCTATAAGTAATGAATTCATCACCCATTAGTATCGTTTTTTATTACATCATTCATTCTTTGCATAGTTGGTTAACCACTTGTTAATTATTGTCGAGGTACTAAATAATTTATTAACGTATATGAAATTTATATGATTGAATAAAAATATTATTGGGTATATTTTCTTTATATATTAAGACGGATTAATTATTATAATTTTTTTTTTTACGGAAAAAAATGTATATCGTTCTGTATTTCTATCTTCAACTCACCAACTATAGCATATGGTTCCATCATTACAAACACGTGTTTTTTTATGTTATTACTACACATCCTATGATTCTTCCTTTCGGTAAACTCATTCCTCGAGGATTATAGGAAAAGCGACCTTGATAATGACGAAAGTGACGAACAAGTAATATGAGGAGCTAGCAGACTTGTCCCTCCGCGGATTCGTAGACCCACTAAAGTTAAAGTAGGTCAAAGAAAGGATTATCTCTTGTGGTTCTTGTAACTTCAGTCTATGGTCGTAGAGAAGGAAAATAACCTCATTTTGGGGAGAGGTCAGAACGAATATACGCCCTACCTTTACTCCGCATGGTTACGGGACAAGCAGAGGTTCCTTCCGAGGACGTAGGTTCTTGAAGATATTTAAACCGTCGATTCAGGTGGAGAGAGTGTGGAATCCTTGGCTGGTATTTGATTGATAGTTGGTTCTAGTAATCGGAGAAGCACTTTGATAAACAAATTTGATCTTTACCCACTCAATTAAGATATTAGTGTTTGTTTTATTAGACAACAAATATTGCATTTTTTCACTTCGTTCAAATAAGAGGTTCGCGGAGTTTGTGCCTTCCGTACCACCATAGGATTGGTCGTTCTTAGGCGGATCCCGCTCCTAAACATAAGGGATAGGGGGCCTAAAGGATGCAAATCAACTCCTTATCTAGAATAAGATCGACACATGATCAGAATGGTACTCAAATCCATTTATGATCTCGAGTTTCTAGACATATCACACTTATGCTCGGGTCGAGGCCGCTATTCGACATGTCACACCTAAATGAGTTGATCGGGTATGCACGGAGAAAGCTTGCATTGAAAAGAAATGGAAATCCATCAAGAGCTTGCAATGTCGCTTGAATAGAGATGCCTGGCTCGGGAAGCAAGCAACAATTGTTGCGGATCCTTGAACGAAATGATAAATTTCAATAGGCTTTCTTTTCTTTTGTACTCGAGTTCAAATCATAGGAGCTCCAGCTCGAAAGCAACAAGCAAGGGATTGAGCTACGCAAAAGCCTAAACTCTTTCTTTCGTAACAACGTGAATGAGTAATCAGCCCGAAGAAGTTGCTTGAAATTGTCCTGAAATCCCTACTCGCCCATGTCTTTGTTGGCTTCTTTCATTCCTTCCCCCATTTCGTGTCTCCAACCCGCCATAAGGAACTTAGATGATTCATCCCACCTCTTTTTTCCTCGCCCTTAACTTGAAGGTGTTTTGGACTGAACCAATGACTAAAGAAGGCCCAATTCACTCCTACTCATAGGACGACCCATTTGCCCAAATATCAAAGGGACCCACTAGCTTCATGTTCCTCGGTCGGTGATAGCCTTTCAATCACATTCGCTCGTGGTCGGGTCTCCCTGCTCTTTCCTGACCTCTTGTTCGGATAACTCTATGCCCGGTATATCTCCTGTCCGACCAGGTATGCTCGTCCAACGGCTAGTTTCTGGCAGTTACCTATTTTCGGGGGATCCGTGATCTAAACCCAAAATAGGAACCATTAGTCAAGCGTTGGGGGCTCTCTATATAAACCCTTTCACATGAGAGGGTCAGGTATTGAATATTCACTCCCTAAACACTTTTACTTCTGCTTGCATACTTTCATGCATGTTCTTACTTTGGCATCAGAGTACCTTGTAGGTACACCCCCATCCTCCTCTAAGACCGAGCAGAAATCTCAAGATCCACGTCAGCGTCTGCAGTCGTTGAAGATTCTGGTCATAGTTAAAATCAGAAGGTTATGCCATCCTAAGGTGCTGCTGGATGGAAGGATCTTATCAACGTCCAATCTTCATTCCTCTCGTATATCGTCGTAACGCACTTAATACTAGGTTTTGAAAAAGACTTTTCATGTCCCCCCGACATCTTATTCTTGTTATCCCAGTAGTAATTGAGCAGGCCGAGGCCTTGCGTAGATCATCTTACTGAAGGAAACTATTGAGCCTCACACTTCAAGATACTCTAACTCTAATAGAGTCAGTTCATCCATGGAGGGAAGCAAAGTCCATACCAGCTCCTGCTGTTGAGGTGCACCTTTAATGGATAAAAGATTCATATCAAGAGAGCAGACAGGGCGATCTACGTAATAATAGCATCCCACGTGTTTTACATCCCCTTCATAAGTGGTGTATGACGGTTATATCGACACTTCGGTACTTTAAACCAAACCGCTCTGGAGGAACGGTTGGCAGGCTCATCTATAACATATTATGTAGATCTTAAGGAAAGCAGACGGGTCAGCAATCCAAAACTTCTCCCTCTATTAGTTCGTCTTCTTGGTCTTTTACTTCGTCTGATTGTTACTTTATCCGGAGTTTTTTGCGGGTCATCGTCTAATCCATGCCTTTGGGTTGTATGTGGGTGTTAAATCCACCTACTTTCATTCCAATCTTCAATGTCTTACTACTAGGATAAAATACTCAATTTTTTAATTTCATCTCTTAAAAATAAATTAGTGTAATATCAACTCGTTTCTCCAATTTGATATTCATACAAAACTATTCATTAAATTAATTTAACAAAACATTTTTAAAAGGAAAGAAAAGAATACTATTATTAGAATATGTTGATATTCATTAGTTATTTATTATAATGTATATATTTATCAGATATTAATTATATTTATTAGTTATTATTAATTTTTAAATAGGATTTGATAGTAGTTCGAACATATATCAGTTGATGAGAAAGAGAATTTGACATTATGCTATAAAAATCATAGGGAAGCTATGGTCGCTCGTACCAACTGCTACAACCTTTAGTGCTCCCAAAAATCAAAATTTCTACTCACGATTTTGTGTGGTTTCTCTTATTTTCCAATCTTGCATTAGGCCCCAAACCCCAAATTTTGGTTTCTAACAACCCTAAAAGATATCATAACTTAGGCTACATGAATCAAAGGGGAATCAACACATCAAAACATCAAAATCAACCAGAGTTCATGATCAATTTTCATCAATTTGTGGATTTAATTGACTTGCAAACGAAGTTTCAATCAAATTTGATTTGAAAGGGAGTGTACCAAGGTGCTCCAATCGAATGGGCTTATTCAAATCAGGCTCCTTGGTGCTTTTCTGGCCTTGTGTTGGATTTGCATTGCCTTTCACAGTTTTTACACCCCTGTCCAGCTTATTTGTCCACTAACAAACTCATCTTATTTAATTAAAAAATAATGTAAATGATGAGCAAAAACTTGAATGCATTATTACAAAGGATTAATCGGAGTTTTCAAACCATTCAAACTTTAAAATAGTGTACTACCATGATTATCAAGTAACCTTGATAAAACTTTCCCCTTTCGAGGGAATGCCAACATAATATGGCATGTCCTTCTCTATGAATCTCTGGATACGAGATTAGTTAAACCACGAGATAGATATTTCCACCGTAGACTTATCTTCTCAACCTGCTACGAGGTTAGGAGTTCATCATAGATAAGATATGTTGAAACCATTCTCAATAGAAAAACTTACTTTAATCAACATTATTGATATACACTATCACCGGTCATCCTCAAATCATAAGTTTCACATCAAAATCATTGTATACTCGAAAGTATACTTTTTGCTTTACATAACTTCATTTAATACATGTTAAGGTTTCATAAAGGCTACAAAGCATCCCTGCAAAACATATTAGGATTTCACCTTTGGTACCCAAATTTTCTTGGGTTCAGGTATGTTAGTTGTTCTAGAAGGTCTAGGGTTACTACCTTTAGACCTTTTCAATTTATCAAAACAAAAAGGATCTAAATGGCCAAATCTATTACAATGAGAGAATTTGTAAACATGTTGATTAATTTCTTCCTATTTAATCTTTTATTTGGTGTTCTATCATATTTAAACCCTAATCAATTTTTATTTAAGGAAGACATTTGACTTTATAGAATCAATTCAAGGTTTTATTTTCCCTTAGTAAATTTACTTAGAGTTTCATGCAATTTTCTTACTTCCTTTTTCATTGAAACACACAAGTATCACATGTTTCAACTGAGTTTCTAATATGATATTTCGATCTTAAGTGTTTCATTACTTCTTTCAAGAAAGATATTCCTTTGAGCAAAGATTGTTATGTACATGATCTTAGAGTGCATTGAATATCTAGGTGAACATGTATATATGCTCAAGATTGTGGATCATGGGGTTCTTGCAGCCTTGTGAGTTGTGTGTAGTTGAAGGAAAATCAACATATGTGTGTTTCACTTAGTTGTTAGTTCTAAATATTTTATCTTTAATATGTGATTATCGTATCTACATAATAACATTGTATAAAAATTCATAGTATAAGACAACAACATTTTATGATGGCCTGCCATTGGAGACTGGATTAAGTGCAAATGAGAACGACACACTAACTAGTATAAATCTTGTCGTACAATCTCTACTAATTTATCTCCTTACTTTCTATATAGAGGAGATTACACTTATTTGATAAATCCCATTCTCAGCCATTTTACACTCATATTCAACCAACATTTATCACGCATTTATTTCAAAATTCAATCACCTTTGAAGCATATCGTAGTTTTTTAGGTTGTAGTAGTGTTTAACAAATGGACTTCATATAATAATATGGTAACAAGTTGACATACATGTCTTACTTAATCACTTTAGTTATACAAAATTAGGATCATAGAGGTGAATTAAACAAGTTTTACCTGAAGTGTGTTGGCATTATTGTAAGGCTTTGACATAAGCTCTATGTTACTTACTAAATAATTTTATGTTGTAGTGATACATCGCAAGATTTAGGATTTTCCTCAACTGTCACAACACAACACGTCATATGCAAACATTAGATGAATTTATTAAATGAAACATTGTCTAACATAATTTCTCACTCAATTTAAACTCTTTTAAATTCCTTATTTTTAACCATAAGTGTAATACCCCGTAAATTTAATTAATGCTCTAGATAATATTAATTAAGATTAATAAGGTTTCGGTGTGCTCTGAGAGTTTTCAACTTAAATAATTAGAACAACCAACGGACTCAAATTAAATAGTTAATATTATCTGACTCAGAGGTTTTATTAACTAAGTGACTCGGAGACATTTTTGGATACCCTCAATTTGAACTTATTAGTTAGTTTTACTAACTAATAGTATAACCTTACGTTTTCTTTTCTTTTCCTTCACAACTCCAAACATAGTAACTTTGTGAGGGAAAGAGGAAAGAAGGGAGAGAAGAAGAAAGAAAAGGCAAAGGTTTGAGGAATAAGAGAAGCTTTTGGATCATCAACTTCATCTTCATCATTTCATCTCACAATCTTCATCATCCTCATTGTTAGAGGTGGGTCTAGATAGAAGCTTTTATTTTAGAAGTTTTTATAAATGGCAAGATTATGAGTTACAGGCCTTTGGCCAAAGTTGGATGTTGTTGTGTTGTTGTGTCGTTATAGTTGTTGTTGTTTGATAATCATGTTGAGTCGCATAGCATATCATTATTCAAGTTAGAGTGATTTGCTCGGTAAGTTGGCCTAGATTGGCAAGAATAAAGTCGAAGGCTTATGCCTTGTATTGACGCCTCTATTAATTGGCATGATTATAAGTTAGGAGTTTTGCTCTGATGGTACCACATGCATCGCATTTGTCTAAGTTGCACATCAAGTTGCATGTTATGTTATCGTGTTGTATTTTCGTGTTGGTTTTAAGTTGTTTGTGAAGTGGTGATCTATGTAATCTAATCCATATGTTATTTATCATATTCTTGATTATACTATTAGTTATCCCACCCCTTATGTTTGATTGTTGCCCTTTGTTGTTAACGTGCAGGTAATCCAGAGTGAGCTCAGTACCTTAGTAGATTCGAGTCGGTGTTGTCTCTCTGATACGTAGCACTCGGGGGGATAACACTTGTTTTATGTTGATGTTGACTTTTGTTATAGTTGCTAACTTTTAAGTTGTTTAATTAAAGAATTGTTGCTTTTGAGTTGTATTGAAGTTGAATACGATTAAAGTTGTTTTAAGTTGAATTATTTATGAATCTGCTGCGTAGTAATAAAGTATTTCTTTTAAAGACTTATTAGGTGTTGCAATGATATTTTTAAAGTCAAAAATGTATCATCTCAATTTGTTTTGTTGAAATTGGTACTCTGATTTCGTTAATAATTATCGGGTAGAATCAGGGTGTTAAATTAGTGGTATCAGAGCATGTCGGTCCGTCCGGCCAAGTTGTCGAGTCATAGTTGTTTAATGATTGAGTATTTTTAGCTAGTTCTAACCTTGGTTGTGTTGTAGTGATTAAGTTGAGATGGCTAGAAGGAACGATGTTACGATGGTTATTGTTATGCAAGCAATGGATCTGGTTGTGCAGAATTTTCCGAACACTGTTGAGGATGTTGGATCTCGTTGTTTGGCAACTTTTCAGAGAGAGATTCTGCCTACCTTCAAGGGTAAGTATGACCCTGATGTGACATTGGATTGGTTGAAAGAGATTGATAGAATGTTTTTTGTGATGGATTGCACTCCATTGTAGAAGGTTCGGTATGGGACTCATATGCTGGAAGTCGAGGCTGATGACTGGTGGTTAGAGACTCGTCAGAGGTTGGATTTTATAGGTGATGAGATCATTTGGGTTGTGTTCCGTAGGGAATTTCTGAGGAAGTATTACCCGGAGGATGTCCTTGGGAAGAAGGAGATTGAATTTCTCGAGCTGAAGCAAGGTAACATATCGGTTACTGATTATGCTGCGAAGTTTGTTGAATTGACTAAGTTTTACCTGCACTACAATGAGGCAAATGCTGAATTTCCGAAGTGCATCAAGTTTGAGAATGGGTTGTGCCCTGAGATTAAGAAGGCAGTTGGATACCAGAAGATTCGTGTCTTTGCTGATTTGGTCGATAGTTGCAGAACTTATGAAGAGGATAACAATTCTCATTACAAGATTATTAATGAGAGGAAAGGAAAGCACCATCAGAATCGTGGCAAACCTTATGATGCCCCAGCTAGGAAAGGTAAACAGAAAATGGTTGATGGTAAGAGGACTAGTGGGGGAGATGTTCATGCTGGTATTGTTTGCTTCAAATGTGGGAAACCTGGTTACAGGAGTAATGTGTGTACTGCTGAGGCTAAGTGGTGTTTCTGTTGTGGTAAGACTGGGCATGCAATATCTGAATGCAAGCATAAGGAGATGATTTGCTTCAACTGTGGTGAAGATGGACACATTGGTAGCCAGTGTGAGAAACCAAAGAAGACGTAGACTGGAAAGGTGTTTGCATTGGCTGGGACTCAGAAAGCTAATTAGGACAGACTCATCTGAGGTACATGTTTCATTAATAGTACTCCTTTAATTACTAATATTGATATGGGTGCTACGCATTGCTTTATTGTTGTTGATTGTGTTAAAAGATTGGGTCTCAAGTTGTCTGCTATGAATGGGGAATTGGTCATCGAGATTTCGGCTAAGGGATCAGTGACTACTTCTCTTGTGTGTTTAAGGTGTCTGTTGTCTATCTTTGATAGAGACTTTGTTGTTTATTTAGTGTGTTTACTATTGACCGAAATAGACGTGATCTTAGGAATGAACTGGTTAGAGTATAACTATGTTCATAACAATTGTTATAGCAAGTCGGTGAGGTTTTCTACTCCTGAAGAGGAAGGAGTTGGTTTATTGTCTTTTAGAGAGTTGCAGTAGTTGATGAAAGAAGGAGCTTAGATGTTCTCGTTAATGGCAACATTGTCTATTGAGAGCAAAGCTAAGATTGAAGAGTTGCAAGTGGTGCGAGAATTTCCTGAAGTTTTCCCTGATGAAATTCCTGATGTACCGCCAAAGAGAGAAGTTGAATTTGCGATTGATCTTGTACCTAGTACTAGACCTGTGTCTATGGCACCGTACATTATGTCGGCATATGAATTGTTAGAATTAAAGAAGCAATTGGAGGAGCTACTTGAGAAGAATTTTGTGAAACCAAGTGTATCACCGTGGGGAGCTCCAGTGTTGTTAGTGAAGAAGAAAGATGGAAGTATGCGACTTTAAGTTGATTATAAGCAGTTGAATAAAGTGACAATTAAGAACAAGTATCCACTTTCGAGAATAGATTATTTTATGGATCAGTTGGTAGGTGCTTGTGTGTTTAGCAAGATCGATTTAAGATCAGGCTATCATCAGATTAAAGTGAAAGATGAGGATGTTCAGAAGACGGTGTTCAGAAAACATTATGGACATTACGAGTATTCGGTGATGCGTTTTGGTGTTACTAATGCGCCAAAGATTTATGGATTATATGAATTGTATCTTCCACCTCTATTTGGATCGTTTTGTGGTGATGTTCATTGATGACATATTTATTTACTCTAAGTCGGAGGAAGAACATGCATAACACTTGAAACTGGTATTGCAAGTTTTGAAAGATAAGAAGTTGTATGTGAAGTTGTCTAAGTGTGAGTTTTGGTTTAAGGAAGTTTGTTTTCTTGACCATGTCATTTCAGGAAGTGGCATTGTTGTAAATCCATCAAAAGTTGATGTTGTGTTGTAGTGGGAAACTCCAAAGTCGGTTACTGATATTAGAATCTTTTTGGTTCTAGCTGGTTATTATAAACGGTTTCTCGAAGGATTTTCTAAGTTGGAACTTCCGTTGACTAGGTTGACTTGTAAGAGTAAGGATTTTGTGTGGAACATTCAATGCGAACAAAGTTTTACCGAATTGAAGAAGAGGTTGACGTCGGCTCCAGTTTTGACATTTCCGAATTCAGGAGAACCGTTTGTGGTATATTGTGATTCGTCTATGATGGGTTCAAGAGGTGTGCTTGTGCACAATAATAAGGTGGTTGCTTATGCGTCGAGGCAGTTGAGAATTCATGAAAAGAACTATCATATGTATGATTTAGAACTCGTTGTAGTTGTTTAGGTGTACGAACCTAGGATCCGAATCCATTTCGTATGTCAAGTAAATACAAGGATCCATGACTCGGGTCGACTTTTAGACATATAAGAGGACAAGAAAAGGGGATACCTTGATATGGTTATCGATTAGTGATAGTTGATTGTGTGAACTCAAAGTACATTTCCATATGAGTGTGAGAGTTGTGAACTCAAAGTCTTAGTCTTTTTTCGACTTTAGTAAGATTTTTATAGAACCTTGTAAAACCGAGAGAATCCATAAGATAGGGACTCACTGGGATTTTGTCATCTCACCCCATGTTGTTGATTATTGTTTCAGGTACTTCAGGTTCTGAGAAGGGTAAGGATAAAGTCATTTGACTTATCCTTACTAGTTGATATTTTGAGAATGGCATGACTTTCACTGATGGAGTTTATTGAGATCATTATTGATCTAGTTCTTAGTATTTTGTTTTGAACATCTTGTATACATTATGCCTTAGTTTTCACTTTTGTATTTCAGACATGTAATGTATGTAATGTGTTGACTAGCAACTTGTATGTATTTCAATACTCAAACTTGGATTCATCTATAATATATATGCTTTAATATATGTTGTTATATGTAAGTGTTAAAATTAGTATCATATCAGGTCGTATCCTCGACCTAGCCATGAAATACTATAAGTGTATATTTCCATTTCGCATGTGTTGTGTCGCTCTTGGTCTTATATGTTATAATTATGGTATTGTGTATGATCAAATTAATCTTATCTGTATGGAATTTAGGAACATGGCAGCCAAACACAGAAGCAATCGTTGGAGACGTGGAAGATCCCAACCTTAATTTAATCCTCCTGGTGGCACCGACGGTGTTCCATGGCCCCAATTCATGTAGCAGATGCAGCAACAACATAATCAGTTATGGAACTGATGATGCAGAATTTGAACAAAGGTGTTAATCCTCAAGTGGTTGTAGCTGAGAACGTGGGTGGAACATTTTGGGACTTCATTCGTATGAATCCTCCTAAGTTTCTTTGTGGTTTGGATCCGATTAAGGCTCATGAGTGGGCATCTGGTATGGAGTGTATTTTCTGAATGTTCCATGTAGTGAGGATAACAAGGTAGTGTTTGCTTCTCACATGCTGAAGGGTCCGACCATGAGATGGTGGGAAAGTGCGTCTGCTTTGATGACTATCCAAGACATCCCTAAAGAGTTGGATCAATTGTCGCTCCTCGGATTTCCATCCTGGTACAAACGCGAAAGTGGCGCGGAAAAAGAAAAGAGTCGCCAGCCAGGCATTTTTATCCCGAAGAAAGGGAATGGTAATGCTGCACAAACCAGAAGAAAGAAGAGGAAGGACACAGGTCCTGCGAACCAAAGAGACTGAGCTCGGGAGTCGGTTACGACCTGGGAAGGTATTAGCACCCAGATCGTCCGCCGTACCCGACGGGATCCACGCTTGCAAAGAAAACTATTTCAAAGGGTGAGGGTATGAAAACTGCAGCAAAGAAAAGAAAATGAACTAGATAAAAGAACTAAAATACGAAACAAAGAGGAAAATGTAGGGAAAATAAAGATTATGCTCGAACGGGCCCTACCCCGCTGCCTACGTACCTCATCAGGACAATGAGGATCAGAGACGCCGTAGTTCCCCTAACTAGGGGTACCAAAGGAAATTGCTTGTGAATTAAGGCTTGAACTGCCTATGTCATTGCTCAGGTGTTGCAGACTCGGACGACGAGTGCGTAACCGTCTTGCAAAGTGACAAGTAGGAGCAAGTTTGCGGACGGAGCGAATGAGGTGAGAAAAGAATTCCCGAAGGAAAGACGCTTATTGTTTGTTTGGTGTTTTTTAGAAGTTTTTATAAGTGAAAGTTTGCATAGGTAAGTGTACCTAAGTCTTACTCAATGGGATGTGTACATCTCACATCATCCCGAAATGGAATGCGCAAGAGGCACACCTATCTATGGAGGAAATCCCCAAAGCTAGTCCCACAAGTGAAGGCTTAAGCACACTGGCCTATTACCATTATTAAGTGTTTTTGTGTTTTTTTGGTTAAGAAGTGTTTTTTAGCTTTTTCTTTGTGAGGTACTCATGCTAAGACCTATCCACCACGAGTGATGACTCACACCTTGCCCCGAAACGGAACGCGTGCAAGCATCTCATAGCAAAGTCTCATGTCACATGAAAGTACTCAACCTTTATTAAATGAATTAGAATTAAGTTTGAAGATGAGAAGAGAGAGCACCAAAGGATCTAAAAGGAAAAATTCTAAAGGGGGACTAAAATAATCCTAAGTGTTAACATGCATGGATGTCCTAAGGGTTAGTGAGGTTTCTATCCTAATGAAGAAGAAAAGAAGAAGATAGAAGAAGGGATGAGAAAGGCCTAGGCACAACAAAAGAGGGTTAGTTCACATAAACATAAGAGGAAGAGATGAGAATTAGAGATGTGGAACTCAATTCCCACATCTCACACTTACCATAGCCCCTGCAAGGTTAGTATGCACATACATGAAACAAAATGAGCAAGATAACATGCTAACGTCAAACAATCAGAAGTGACATGATATGGACAAATGCACAATGCAAATGCAACTCAAATAAATGAGGATAAGAGACTTATGACTCAAAAGGATGCAACATGAATACATATGAAAACAAATGCACACTTTTGAAATATGCAATGCAAAATGCACAAAATAAAAACCCAAGACTCACAACCAGAATCAAAATGAGATGAAGAATGGCTTAGGAAGCCAGAAAGATGAAGAGAGAGGAGATACAAGACCAAACAATACCAAAATGGAAGCAACGAAATCAAAAGATGGAGTTAAAACACTTAAAGAAACAAAAGACTTAAAGAAAAAGCTAAATCAAAAATTCAGAAGACACAAGACCTATCCTAGGACCAGGAAGGTACACACACCACAAAGGAACCCCAAATGAGAAGAAGAAATGGGCACAAGTGGTTTTTTAAGCTTATGAGAGGCTTAAAGGTTCAAAGGAAGCAAAACGGGACAAGGTTCAAGATAAAATCCACAAATAATCAACCAGCCATCTAAAAATTCCACAACTGAAACCAAATGGTCCTCAAACATGTTATATCAACTAGCCAAAAGGATTTGCAAAGATTCAGAAAGGAACTAAGTCAAATGGAGGCAAGAACACAAGTTAGGACAAAAAACTTACATCACAAGATACCAGACCAAAACTCAAGAAATAAGTTTCTAAAAATTCAGAGAAAAATCACATGAAAATAAAAATTAATTAGGAACACAAAGAAAAAAGAATGGGATCAAAAATCAAAATATTGAAGGCTATGGAAAATGAACAAGGCAGACTGGTCAAGAAAGACTTAAAAAGAAGCTATGAGCAATGGAGATTTAATTCTGGCATGTGGATCAATGAAAAAAATAAAATAAAAATATGAAAAAATATTAGAGACATAAAATAATGTTCAGGATTTTTTTGGGAATTTTTAGGTGATTTTTAGTATTTTACACGAATTAAAATGAAACTGATTAAAAGAAATTAAGTTGAAGAAAAAGAAATAAAAATAAAAATGAAGGAGGTGTGATGAAGTAGAGCTTGGCAGTGTGATTTAGTTGGGCTGGATGTTAGGGTGGTGCGAATAGCATGTGCTGGAGGGCCCAGTTGCCAGCGCTAGTGCATGCTGCTAGCTGTGGAAATTACTGAATTAAATAAAACAAAAGCTGGAAAATATCTGGACGGTTGGATGAATCTCACGGCTACAGCTGCCAACCTCATTAATTGAGGTGGCATAATGCTGCGCTGTGACTGGAAGGTGCATGCTGGGTACCATGGACGCACATACACGCTGTATTAAAAAGAAATCAGAATTTATAACATAAAATAGAAGCAAAAGGAGGCCACGTGGCGCGCTGTGAGGCCTAGGATTGCAGATCCGATGGCTGTTGTTCATCTTCTCCAATAAAATTCTGAATTAATTACAAAACAAATTCCGGTGACCGGAGTTAGAACTCCGGCACCGGAGACCAAACCAGGGGCAAAAATTCATCAAATAATGCAAACCAATAGTCCAAATTGACTAACTCGACATCACTGAATCCAAATATGACATTAAAAATGGCTAAAACTCAAAGGATCGGCCGGATCAAAGCAAAACAACATTGAACATCAAACTTTAAATGCACATAACTCATGATATAATGCACCAAAATCAAATCTACGAAGTGCAGCATGATCAGGGAAGAACAAGGAACACAAATCAACAATCAAATTCCATTTCCAGAAAAAAAAGTTTCAAGCCATACCTGAGATGGAGATCTCGAAATGTTGAAATAGAAAGCCAAATAATCCGTGCAAATCACTCCTCTTGCTCCTTAGATGCAAAATAAATGAATCTAAGGTCTTGAAATGGTGTAGATATGAAGTTTCAACACAAGAGGCTTTGAAATGGTGAACCTCAAATTTTGTGATCTAAGCTTGAATGAGTGGATGATTCTTGATCTAGATGATTCACTGATCAAGAATATGGAAGAGATTTGTGGAGAATGTGAAGGAATCAAGAGGTATGAAGCAAAATGCAAAAATGCAAGAAGGTTGGGAATGAGAGAATGAGAGAGATTCAGATCTGGTTCTTTGCTCAATTTCCTTAGAATGATGTTTTGAGTGAGTGCTGAAAGTGTGATAGAATGTGCACAAAAATTGAATGAGAAAAGTGTGAATATGCAAATTATGCCCAAAGTGAGATATGCATGCTTCCCTCATGCTTCCTTGGGCTTCTCAGCATGTGTGAGTTGCATTCTCCACCCTTGATCCAAATCCATTAACTCCTGGCCCTTAGATCAAACCCTCACACTTAATTCATGATTTTTGCAATTTGGCTTGTTTTGGAGGGAGTTTTCAAAAGTGTATGAAAATGACTATTTTTTTGGAGCAAAATGGTCTTAAGGCAATGTATTTCAAGTTAGAAACAAGTTTGGCCCTGAACCAATTCACAAAAATCAAGATTGGAGCCTTCTTGCACATGATGCACTTTTGGAAAAGTGATTTTTTGCCCTTGGGAGAGGAATTTTCGAATTAGCTACAAGGAGATTGGTAAATCCAGTGAAAACGCACTTGTACTTTTTAAAAATGGCAGCCCTTACTCTCCAACTTTCATGTTTGACTTTGGTCCATTCGGAGAATTTTTGATCATGTTAAGGCCACCTGAAGATTAGTGCCAAAGTTGCCAAATTTGCAAAATTTCAAACACTAACTTTGTACTATTTTTGCAAAACCCCTCAAATCTCCATGATTCTTGAACTTTAGGTATTCCAAACCTCTTATAACATTGTAAGGACCCCTCTTGGCCGAAAAAATTATGTTGGACCTCTTGAAATTGCACAGTTGACTTTTTCAGGGCTCTGTTGACTTTTTCCTTCATCTGCAAGCAACTGAGGCATTGACTGACTTCCACATGGAATTTTCTCATGAAATTTGACACATAGGATCCTCTCAACATATAGAAGATTTGGATCACAAGAAATGATCAAAGTTGTGAGACTATGGTACTTGAATCCCAGACCCTAATTTGGGTGCACTGCATAGGAGCTTTGCCTTGTCCTGAGATCTCTGACGATCATGAAATCTTCTGAGCTTTTGTCAATGGACTTGATCTTGAAAATGGAGTGTAGACTCACCATAGAACTTGTACAAACTCATTGGGACCCTTGTCATGGCTTGAAAGGCTTTTGGGAACTCCACAAATGACCATATGCTGATGCTAGGACATGAGGGATGTTATGCTCCATCTTTCCATGATATGATGCTGAGGAAATGATATGAGTATGATGAGTATGCTATGATATGATGCTTAAAAAGGAAGAGGGAAAATTTGGGGTGTTACATCAATTTAAGAGTATTTTCATGGAGAAGTATTTCCAAAGTTCTTTGAGGACTCAGAAAGAGTTTGAATTCCAACAACTGAGACAAGGTAGCATGATTGTGGTCGGTTATGCTGAAAAGTTTGAAGACATGGTTGCTTACTCTTGGTAGGCTATGTATGCTCCAGATGAGAAATGGAAGGTGAATCAGTTTATCTTTGGTTTGAGGGTTGAGATCTCTCACAGTGTGCCACAAAGGGAATTTACTACATATTCTGAATTGCTAAGGCAATGCTATATGGCCGAAGATAGTTTGAAAAGGGTACAAGCTGAAGGAGATTCGAACAAGATGAATAAGATTGACCGTGGAAGATCAAGCCAACAGTATAGGCTCCGACCACAACCGTTCAAGGGAAAACAAGTGCATAATCCTAGAGCAAGTTCACATTCTGAATGTTACACATGTGGAAAGAATCATTTTGGGAGGTGAAACTTAGAAGGTCTGAGATGTTATCAGTGTCAGAAGGTGGTACATATGGCTAAGATTGTCCACAGAGTAGAAACCAAGTTCAAGCAAAGAGCACTAATAGAGTTTACACACTGGATGCTAGGAAGACTAAAGGTGATAATTCTTTAATTGTTGGTACGTGTTTAGTTAATGGACATCCTTGCTTTGTATTGTTTGATTGTGGAACAACACACTTTTTTGTGTCTGTATGTTGTGTCGCTCCCGGAGATTTGCATCCCGGTGCAGACGCGAACGGTCGGCGAAAAGAGAGAATGAAAAATGAATTGAATAGAGTCGCCAGCTAGGCATTTTTATCCCGAAGGAAAGATAATGCTGTATAAACCTAGAAAAAAGATGGATAATACGGTTGTGAACCAGAGAAACTAAGAAAGGGGGTTGGTTACAACCTGGGAAGGTATTAGCACATAGATTTTCCGTCGTACTCGACGGGATCCACGCTTACAAGATTGTGTTTAAAGGGGTAGGCGTATGTGCTATCTGTGTGCCAAAGCTAAAGAAAAGAATATACAGGTGTCAGTGTAAAAGGTGAATTGCTCAGGATTTGAGGCTTTGAATAGAATGCTGAAAGAGGGGGAAGACACAGAGACTTTTGTTCGATAACTGTTAAGCTATGCCTACGTATCCTCGCGTGCAATGAGGAAGTCAGAACATCGTAATTCGACTCAAAGAGACTGGAAATGAATTGACTGTGAACTGCTTGCTTGCCTATGCTCAAGTGTATGACTCGTCTGGCTCGAGTACTAACTGTCTTGCATTAGACGAAAGAAGCGAGTTCTTGTTTATAGAATGAGTGTGATGAGAAAAGAATCCCGAAGGAGATGATTATTGTTTGTTTTTGTGTTTTTCAGTTTTTTATTGTTTTTGGTGTTTTGCATAAGTTAATGAGCTTAATCCTAAATCAAGGGCTTGTAAACTCATTATATCCTCCCTGATTAGGGATAATGAGCCCACTTATGAGATAAGCATCTCAACTTAATTACCATGATGATGTAGGATTAAGATCATTAACCTACTTGTGATTATTTAGATGTTTTTTTTTGTTTTTTTTTGTTTAGTGTTAAGTAATGAGTTTAATCTCTAATCACAAATTAGTGAACTCATTACACCATCCTAATAGAAGGATAATAAATGAGGACACTTAAGCTGAGGAAGATACCTCAACTTAACCCATGGTTAGAGATTAAATTCATTAGATAACAAGCCTTTATTAAATGGATTTAAATTAAGGGATGAGATTAAGAAATGGATTTTATGGTTTGTAAGACAACTTGAGGGGGACTTGTCCATTAAACACTAGGGTTAGTCCTTCTTAACCATAAGGAAGAATTAGAACCCTAATGTAAGGCCCAAGTTACAAGATAAAGTCTTGATGATTATTGATGTGTTTTGATTAAGAGGTTTAAACAAATTAAAGGTTTAACACTTAGGATTAAAGTTATACACTTCATCCTAAGAGAAGGATGCAGGCATAACCCTAATTCCAAAGTCCTAAAGCTTTAAGAGTTTAGCCTATGATTATTGAGATGAGAAGAGAGACTCAAGGAGACTCAAAGGTAAAAAGCTAATGGGGGACTAAACACAACCCTAAACATTATCATGCTTGGATATCCTATGGTTTGTTAAGCTTTGAGAAAGATCTTCAAGGAAGCCACCAATGGAAGAAGCAGATGAAAGGAGGAGGAAGCAGAAGAATAAGTTACTTACTTCCTAAGAAGATAAATAACTTAAAGGAAGAAAGTGAGAAAGATGGAACATAAGTGAATTAGATTCACTTCAAAGACATACAAAATGCACATGAAAGAGATAAGAAGAATTGAGAGGTGAAGGCAAATCCACCTCTTAAATAACTTACCAAAAGTACCTGAAAGTGTTAGTATGAATGCATAAGGTAAAAAGCATAAAGAAATGAGTTGAAATGAGATGAAATGTGATGTAAAGACCAAAGTCAGAAGTTTTTATGCAATGCAAATGGCATATGAGATGATGCAATGTCATACAATATGCATATGAATGATCATACAAAGATGGGATGTTATGAAAGCATGCTTAGAAGTTTGAAAACACATGAATGTTTATGAAATGAAATGAATGCAAGACATGGAAAATGAATGAAGAAATGATCAAGAAATGTTCTAAAATGTCCTAAGATGTCTAAGAAGACATGTGAATGCTTGAAATGTCATGGCAAGTTCATGTGATGATGATATGCAAAGAAGAATGCAAATGAACATGAGAAAATAGGGTTTTATGGACATGTGAGATGCAAATGAACAAAACAGAAGCATGCAACATGATTAAAATTTGAAATCAAGCTCAAACAAACACTAATCTCATATTAGGTCACACCCCAAAGGAGAAGGTCAGAAGCTTATCTTATTGAAAGTTATGGTTTTCCTAAGTTTGCTAGGGTTTTTAGGTGATTCAAAAGGGAAAATGCAAATCAATTTGAAAATACAAGATAAATTCATGAGAAAAATTACCTAGAAACTACATGCAATATGTAACACAATGCAAAAAGAATCAAGTTCAAACTCTTCTTGGTTAGGCAGAAATGATTTTTCAAAGTTAGGGTTAAAAAAAGTGATTTTAAAGACCCTTAATTCAAAGAAAATTGGTAAACTATGATCAAACCTAAAAAGAAATTTGTATGAAGAGTTTGAAAATGTTTCTAAATTCATTGGAATGGTTCATGATTTTTTTTGGTGATTTTTAGAAACCTAAATGCATTTTTAATTAATTAAAATACTTTAATTAATTAAAATACTTTAATTAATTAAAATACTTTAATTAATTAAAAACAACATTTAAATATTTAAAAAAATACTTTTTAAACGCAAAAAATAAAATAAAAATCATTTTTAGGTTGAGAAAAATATTTAAAGTTAGAATGAAAAGTTTCATATTTTTTTGATAAGTTTTTCTATTTTAAAATAAATATACAAAAGAAATGAAATAAAAATAACTAAAATGAGAAGTATGCAGATCCAAGGGATGAGGTTCAAACTGGAGGGAAGAGGTTTGACTGCACGCGCTTACCAATGGCTAGGATTCAATCTGAGGATTTTTAAATTAATTAACCTAATTAAAACTAATTAATTTGAATTAAAGTTAATGAAGCAATCTGGACCACTCGTTCACGCGCTAACCCTAAGATCTAAGGGCCTACATTCAAACTGGCTAATTAACCCTAATTAAAACCCTAAGCATTTTCAGGTGACCGGAGCTAGCTCCGGTTATCTTCTCCGGCGAGGCAAAAATCCAGAAACTCATACAAGCATCAAAACTCCTAATTTCTTACCCAGAATCATTCCTCTAACATCAAAGAACATGAATCCACAAAAAAAAATCATTTATCAGGCATAACAAAGCTGAATCGAAGCCAACAAGTTTTAGGTCAAAAATTTCAGAAGCTTCGTACATGCTCATTTCTCAATCATTTTCGAAACAAAACATATCAGAATGATCAGGGGAACATGAAGATTGGTATTTTAACTTAAATAACAAGTTCTGGAAAAATGTTCTTGATGACTACCTGAGTTGAAGCTTTGCAAACTTGAGCTTTCTGACCTCTTCCTTTGTGCAAAATGCCTCCAATGATCCCTCTGATGCTTCTGAAAGGCTTGAATGGAGTTTAAATGAGCTGGTGTGAGTGTTTTAGTTCTGAGAGGTGAGAAATTGTGTCTTGGATTCAGAGGCTTTTAGGGCAAAATGAAGGGTGGTTTGTGTTCCTTATGACATGAGTGATTGAATGGTGAAGGAAGTTTTGAGTTTGAATGGCTATGCTGAGAGATTCGAAGAGAGGAAATTTTTGCAAGTTTTTGTGATTCTGAGCTTGTGTATGGATTCAGGCTTGTGTGTTATCGGTTTTGTGATCCATGATGTTTGTATAAACCAATGGGATTGCTCAGAAAGTGGGTGGTGGCACAGCTTGATTGGTATGCGCCAAGTTGTAAAAAGTCAAGGTTATGTGTACTTGAAGCATGGCACGGGTCAGAGCTTGTTTGAAGGGGTGTCTGGCTTCAGCTTGCATCAAGGATGGCCTTTGGATCAAGAGATTGCAGCTGGAAGGCTTGGATGAAGAGTTCTCATGGTTTATGCATTTTTCCAACTTTGGTGTTTCTTGTGAATCAAGCTATCAAAACCCTAGGTTCAAAGGCCAATTCTGATCTTTTGAAGTTGCTTTGACATGTTATGGTGCATAGAAGGTGATTAGAGGTCATTAGAATTCCTTGCAAGTGAAATTGCAAAATTCCCTCTTTGACATGAACATGAAAATTATGTGATTTTTGCCAACTTTGAAAGGCCATATCTTGAGTTCTAGGATGAATCAAGACATGTTCTTGTACTTTTTGAAAAGGGAAAGACATAATCTACAACATTTAATGCCCAAGAATTTTTCATTTGAAGCATTTCTGGTCATGAAAGAGGAGGTTGAAAAACTTTCCCAAAATGGAAAGTTTGCATTTCAAGTCATTTCCAAAAATGGCAAGTTTGCAATTGGCTCAAAATTATTCAATCTTGTGAACTTTCAACCACTTCTAAGATCAAATAAAGATTATATAACTTCAATTTGATGAAAATGACCCTTTGGTTCCATTGTTGGGGGCCTCAGATGCCCTGATTTTGACTTAACTTGCTCAAGAAGTTACCCAATGATCAGATGACTTCCATAATGAATTTATTCATCAAACTTGGTACACATGATCCTTATAACTTATTAAGAACATTAGAAACAATAATGACCAAAAAATTTGGAGTTAAGGCCTCTGAAACCAAAACCCTAATTATGGTCATCTGTGCAGGAAAACCTTAGCTCTGCTTCTATGCCTTTGCCAATTCTTGTGATCCCTTGACTTTCATGAACTTTGGGGAGCATAATATGATCATAGAACACACATGGACCCTCTTGGAAAGCTTTAAGACCTTTGGGATAACTCAAATTTATTCTTGGATTGCTCAGATCACAAACCCTAGATGCAGATGAAAATGGACTATGCAATGAAGCAAATATGCAATATGAGATATAATGCTTATGTTAGAACAAAAATGAAAGATCACAAGCCATGGTGTGATAAATAGTGAGGGCAAATTTGGGGTGTTTACACGTTGTATGAAGTGATTTGGGTTGCAAGCAATTCCTTTGTCTCCTCCTATAGTGGTTACTACCGTCATGGATGAAATGGTCGAGACCCTGTTGATGTGTGAAAATTGTATTTTATCCGTGGATGGTAGAGTTTTTCAAATTGATATTATTTGTTTACTGCCTAAGAAAGTGGATATTATTTTGGGAATGGATTGGCTCTCTGCTAATTCGGTGTTTATCGGGTGTGAAGAAAAGTTAATCATCATTTCATCTGTTAAAGCTCCTCCGAAGGATGTGTTGACAACAATCTTAGAAGGTACAATTGGAATAAATTTCTTGTTTGAGAAGGAGACATTTTTTCTTTTGGTTCTTACTGAGGAATCTGGTAGTATTCAGCAAGTGTTAAATATTCAGGTAGTATGTGAATTTTCTGAAGTCTTTCTCGAGAATGTCATTTCTCTTCCTCCAGAAAGAGAGGTAGAATTCTTAATTGACCTGGTACCGGGAACGACTCCTATATCTGTTTCCCCTACCGTATGGCACCGTTGGAGTTAAGGGAGTTAAAGGATCAATTAGAAGAATTGATGGCTAAGCATTTTGTTAGACCTAGTATTTCACCTTGGGGAGCTCCAGTGTTACTTGTAAAGAAGAAAGTGTTGGAGTAAGCCCTAATAGCCAATCAATATTGGCTTAATATGCTTTTGTATCTTGACCTTGATATATATTGTTTGTTAATATATATATATATATATATATATATATATATATATATATATATATATATATATATTGTGTTTGTATATGACATAATAAAGTCCATAGAATAATTAGTCTGTTCAATGAAACATTAAGTGTGACTTAATCATGAGACTTCATTAACATAAAGACATTATTCTTAAATTATTCGTAGTTAAGTTTTGCTATCAAATAACACAACAATAATGCATAAAGATTATTATGTGAGTAGACTGATGACTGAACCTCACATGTCATTGATATGAGATATAAAGTCTTCACATAAGTATAAATATTATGAGTAATATTTATACTGGATTGACCCACCATGAGAATACTACATAGTTTGTTATGTAAGTGTCATAAGTTATTCTCATAGTGATAGTGGTGTATACCACCCTTCGACCTGAAACCACTATGGACCCTAGATGTGGAGTCGAGTACTTTATTATCAATCAAACATTATCTATAACAAGATGACCATAAAGATGGTTGATGGGCACTTCACAAATCATGTTGAGGGACATGAGTGACCTCGATGAGATTTTCCCCTCCCACATATACGGGAGTAATATCTATTGACCCCTTGATAGAGTATGACTGTAAAATGCATGATCATGCTCAAATAAGTCAATATGAGATATTGAGATTATTTATTATTATCAAGTATACTCGGGGATCAAGGAATAAGATATTGGACTATACAAGGGTGACACATTATATGTCTTATGTTCAATATATATATATATATATATATATATATATATATATATATATATATATATAAGGGCAAAAGGGTAATTATACACATGATCATTATCACAGACAGGTTATGCCAGATCATAGACATTCTCGTCACACGCATAAAGTACTAATAGTGGAATGAACGATTAAATTAAATATAATTTAATTTAATTATATGTTGATATTATTTAAATTATTCCATTAAGAGGCAAAATTTTGAAAAAAATCCCTCTTAAATCCCAACAGTGGTATCAGAGCTTCGGTTGTGTTTAAATCATTAATTAAAATAAGACTATGCATAATAATTTTATATGATGATAAATTTATGGTTATATGCATATATGTTATCATGATTTCGAGTCGGTATTGTACCGTATGCGTGTGATGCCTTATAGTTTTATATGGCTATAAAATCATGGTCATGGTTATATGTGTGAAAGAATTATCGGGTTATATGTGTGAAAGAATTATTTGGTTATATGTAATGATTTTAAATCAAATGTTTTTATTATGTTTTACATTGCCGAATATGCTATTATATATGTTAGCATTCACGTGGATACCGTTTCATTTCCAAATGATTGTCATCGTCCTAAAAGTTTTTTTGTTTTGTTTTACTCTATGGTAGAGCACATGTTTAACGTGTGACATTTACTGGCCGTTAGTATTTTTTAATATATAAATAATAATAGTTATATCAATATATAATATTTATAATAGTTTGATATAATTAATTAATTAATTATAAATAATAATAATAATAATATTTTATTATCATAAATAATAAAATAAAGTAATAAAGTGTTTATTATTTATTAAATATGACATTATATTTTGTATAATTTGGATGTCATTGTTGACTATGCTTCGGAATCCAACATTAGTATGGTGAAGCAACAATATTTCGATCATTAATAAGTGATACAAATATAATTGATAAATTTATATACAATATAAATATTTCTAATGCGAAGTTAGTGTATTTAATACACTATTTTGTTCCGTCAATTAATTAGCATAATGATTGTTATATATTTGAAAGATCAATGCGCATTCTGCTTCGAAATCCGACATTTGTATGGTGAAGCAATGACATTTTGATCAATCATATTGAATATTCAATCATTACGTTTTGATGGTACGAACACTTTTTTTTTGTATTAGGGTTTGTAACGACGCAAGAGTTGTGTCTTTAGGGTTTGCAAAAGGCATCAAATGTTGATACGTCAATATTTATAATTTGATAATCTATTTTTTTTTTTATTATCAAATAAATTGGTATACGATTATGACCTTAGATTTTAGTGTCTGTTATTTTTTCTTATACAACCTGCGTGTCGTGGTTTATTGTAATTAAATACGACATGTGTGTCGTGCCATTTGATTATTTATTTTATTTATGTAATATTATAATTGTTTGAGTTCAAGAGTTGAAGAGAAGACAACGCCAAACGATGACGCCGATGGAGAGGCTTGAGAAGCTTACCCGTGGGTCAAAGAATTGTAATAAATTAGTTTATTTAACTCTTGCCTTTTAGGTGGTCATAATCGTATTACCAACTTTTAATTTATGTATGTGATGCGTGAAATGTATGTTTGTATGTGTGTGTATAAGATACACAATTATGTGAGTGTATGAGATACACAAACCAGTGAGATCAAATTTAATTAAAACCCCTTCAACTAAATATTAAGTTAATTGCTTTTCAAAATTTAGCACTCATCAAGACTAGTATTGAATAATGTAGGTTTCGTCTAACGTGAGGTGCATGTTTTTTATTAGTAAGGTGCGATGGGATAAATGTAATATCCAAATCCTAAATGTTTGGGTTTGAATTAACTAAAATAATTATAATAGGATTATGTATGTTTAGAAGCAAGAGTTGAGAACAATCCATAAGATGGATTAGAATAAAGAGTTATTCACTCAAGTGATAAAATTCGAGAGTTGTATTAGATAGAATTGGAAAGAGTTCCAACCTAAATAACGAATTTTTGTGTAATCCGCCTACACGGATTTAAAATAAAGTGAAATATGGATCTCAACCCGCTAGAAAATCTTCCAACGGTATTTTCCGAATCAAATGTTGAGGGTCATTTGGTTTGAATAAAAATAGTGGGAGCATTTTAATAAAAATCCTTATTAAAATGATTTTGATACAATCTTTTTACACATTTTTGTATTTAGAATCTCTTTTGCATTTTATTTTATATTTTACTGTGAAATGTCTTTATGAAGGATGTAAGGATCAGAAAGGAGTTTCTGAATTGATACATAAATTGAGAATTATTCTTGTTTTGGGCAGGCCCAATTCCCAGAATTGGGCCAAGCCTACCAGCTTTGTGGCACGCTCGGCGTCGAGCAACGTTAAGAATATATGGTCCTTGTCGACCAAAGTCATAACGACCAAGACGAAGTCTTCCAACGGCTAATTTTGACCGTTACCTATTCATACGGATTCCGCGATCCGCGCCCAACAGTTTGGACCAATAATCTTCAACCTAGACCAATATATAAACCCTCTTGAATGAGAGGGTCAGGTATTCAATTCTCTGACCTTAATTCTTGTACTTGCTCACTCTTTGCTTAGTGTCTTACTTCAGCATCGGAGTGCCTTGCAGGTACACCCCCCTCCTCTGCTTATCAACCGTCCTTCAACAACGCTCGATGCCAGCCATATCGGATCCTGATCTCCAGGTACGATCAGGTGGCGCCGTCTGTGGGAATCTGATTTCCCCGTTCTTCTCTCTAAAAATCTTCAAAGAACCAAAGTTTTACCAAGATCCATGGCTGCTCAAGACAACAATCCGGACAACCGGTCGAACGAAGGCATGATCCTCACACAACGTGAGAACAACATTCATCATCCTCCGCACGAAGAAACCGTGCAAGATCACCCAGACGGGAAGACGGCCTCGCCTTCTCCCGACCGTGACCAACCTCTGGAGAGTCGCCCGAAAGTCCTCTTTCCCCCGACTCCTTCAGGGTCTGACTTCGCCGCACTAGCCGAAATTCTGAATCAGACAAATTTGCTGCTCCTCGCCTCTGGCGAAAAAATTGCCCGTCTCGAGGACAATAATTGTCGACCACGGTCTCCCGCAAGACACCAAAGAAGGCATAGTCCCTCTCCTCCCAAGAGAAAGAGGAAGGGACGCATCGACAAATCTACTAGGGACAAACGGCCTCGCCCGTCTCCTTCTCGATCTTCCCCTCCAAGAAAATCAAGAAGGAGCAGATCAAGATCCGCATCACCTCGGCGAGAAAAGAAGCGCGCGCCCAGATCCCCTTTGTTCAACTCCAGCGACGACGAGGACACCCGGGGCCCCCTCTCGTCAGAAATTATGGCGGCTAAACTTCCAAGGGGTTTAGAAAAACCTCCACCACCAGGCTCATATGATGGGACCACAGATCCGGATGAGCATATCGAGAATATTGATGCGTTGCTCAACTACCGAGGAGTACGAGGAGCGATCAAATGTCGCCTCTTTCCTACAACTCTGAGGAAAAGAGCGATGATGTGGTACAAAAGCCTTGAAGCAGAGTCCATCACTTCATGGAAACAGCTCGGACATACGTTTTCCAGGAACTTCACCGCCTCTAGGCGACACCCGAAGACGGAAGCGTCGCTCGAAGAGATCATCCAGGGAAAGGAAGAACCTTTACAAACTTATATCGAAAGGTTCAATAAAGAAGCAGTCCAGGTGTCCACAACAGACGACATGAAGAAGTACTTGTTGGAATGGGGACTACGCCCATCAACCGATTTTCACCGGGCGGTCGGCATCGAGACCCCAGCCACCCTTGACGCATTCTTGCTGAAAGCCCAAGCTTATATCCAATATGAGGAAAATAAGACAGTTGGTTCCATCCGAGACGCTCGACGTTGCGAAGACGCGAAACCCCACCGGGTCGATGAACCCTCGACATCTCGTCAGGGAGGAGACAAAAGAAAGGATGATCGCTCCCGTGAACCGCGTGAGCACAGGGGACCCGTCGGCCGATTTAACAAATACACTCCACTCCTGGTCTCTAGGGAGAAAATCTTGTCCGAATGTGCCAACTCAGAATTCAGGAAAGCAGGGGAACACTTTTCGAAGCAGCAACCTAGCAAACCGGGCACGGACAAAACAAAGTATTGCAGATTCCACAATACCGAAGACTTCATCCATCTCAAGGATGCAATCAAAATACTTATTAAGGATGAGCACCTTAAACAATTTACCAAATCCAGGGACACTCATCGACAAGAAGCATAGGAGACTCAAAAGATCGAGGAGGCTGTACATATTCCAACAGACGCAAACATGTAGGTAGCCCTAAGCATCTATCGCCCGGAGGATTTCTTCCTGCCCGATCACACGGGGAGTCCGGGGTAACTTTCCTCCCACAGCCCATGGGAAACCTTTCCATCGGTAATGGTCATCTCAGGGGGAGGTTTTAACAAAATCACTGTCGGACCCGTAAAGAGAAAATTCAACCAGCTGATTACGAAAGGCCCTGCACAGAACGCAACCCTGGACCCACCAAGGGAAGGCTCAATACCTCTTGCCTTTTACCGGGAGGAACTTTTGGGAGGGGCGCCAAACGCTAGCATCCCGCTACTTATCCGAGCGCGAATGGCCAATTTTGATGTAAGGAGAATCTTAGTGGACTAAGGCAGCTCCTGCGACATCATGTACTCCCAGTTGTTTTCAACACTCCAGTTGAACGAAACACACCTGACTCCGTACGTCGGGTCAGACTTGCAAGGTTTCAACGGAGCGGTCTCCCAACCATGGGGCTACGTCGATCTGTTCGTCACCTTCGGGGCAGCCGAGACAGCCAGAACGGTTTGCGTCCAGTTCCTAGTCGTGGATTGCCCGTCGCTATACCAGTGCATTTTGGGACGACCGACACTGGCCGAGCTGATCGCTGTTCTGTCCACCGTCCACCTAAAGAAGAAGTATTATACTACTTCAGACCAAGTCGCTACACTGCATGGTGACGTCGATGCTGCCCGCCGATGTTTTGAAGCAGCATCTAAATGCCTTAGCTCAATATCTTACCAACCGAGTCCTTCAACATTGACTTCACCAAATGCTCCACCAACATCCAGGGCTTTTCCTCAGGTAGACTCGATCGATCTGGACTGCAGGTACTCAGACGATAACGAGGGCATTCAAAAGCTGACCAACTCATTATCCCGACCAATTCCAGACGGAGAGTTCGAGCTGATTCCTTTAGGAGATGATCCGACCCGGTGCGTTAAGATCGGGGCACATCTGCCCGACTTGGCAAAACGACAGTTAGAGGCCTGCCTCAAAGGAAACGCGGATCTGTTCGCTTGGAGCTCCGTAGAAATGTCAGGGCTCGACCCCGAGACAGTTTGCCATAACCTCTCCATCGACCCAACACACAAAGCGGTCGCCCAGCGTAGGAGGAAGCAGTCGACCGAGAAAACCAAAGCGGCCAAATCTGCTGTTAAAGACCTCCTAGAGGCAAAATTTGTAACCGAGGCCAGGTACACAACCTGGATCTCAAATGTTGTACTTGTCAATAAATCTAATGGAAAGTGGAGAATGTGTGTTGGTTATACTGATCTTAACCGGGCATGCCCGAAAGACGCATATCCTTTGCCTAACATCGATAAAACTGTCGACAATTCGTCCGGTTTCAAGCTATTGTCCTTCATGGACGCCTACTCAGGGTATAATCAGATACCCATGGCCGTGTCCGACAAAAAATACACGGCCTTCATGACCGAATCGGGCAACTACTATTATAACGTTACGCCCTTCAGTCTAAAAAATGCAGGCCGACATATCAGCGCATGATGAATAAAGTATTCCGAGCAGAAATCGGGGATATGCTCGAGGTGTACATGGACGATATGATCGTCAAATCTCAGCAAGAGACGGACCACACATCCCACTTACGAAAGTTATTCGGTCAAGCACGGAAGTGCAAAATGCGCTTCAATCCCGAGAAGTGCACGTTTGGGGTCCGAGCGGGGAAGTTCCTCGGATTATATCTAACCGAACAAGGTATCGAAGCCAACCCCAACAAATGTCGGGCGTTCGCGGATCTTCCGACCCCTAATTCTAAAAAATCCATACAATCGTTGAACGGGGTCCTCACCTCCCTCGCTCGATTTGTGGCAAAGTCCGCTCAGCACGCCCCCCCCCCCTTTTACAAGCTCCTCCGCAAAGAGGCTACTTTTGAATGGACGGAGGAATGCGAGTTAGCCTTGTCCCACTTGAAAAGGGCACTATCTGAGCCCCCGGTTTTGTCCTGGCCCAAGGAAGGGGAAACGCTTTACCTCTATCTCGTCGTGGCAAACGAGGCCGTAAGCGCAACCCTCATACGCGACCTACCCGAGGGACAGAAACCTGTCTATTTTACGAGCAAAGCACTCCACGGCCCTGAAATTTGATACCTCCAAGTAGAAAAGGTAGCCCTGGCCCTCCTTTTTTGCAGCCAGAAGGCTACGACATTATTTCTTGGCTCACACCATCATCGTAAGAACAGACCAACCCATAAGACAATTGCTCGGTCGACCAGATATGGCCAGGCGAATGCTAAAATGGTCGTTGGAACTGTCCGAATTCGACATCAAATTCGAGGGGAGACAAGCTCTCAAAGCTCAAGCGCTGACCGACTTTGTGGCAGAACTCACTTTCACTGAGCAGGAGCCGAAATCCCCATCCAAATGGAATATCTTCGTGGACGGAGCATCTGGCCCGGCGGGCAGTGGAGCTGGAGTTATCTTAGAAAATGAAGAAGGAAACATCATTGAAGTATCCTTAACTTTATCCTTCCCCACTTCCAACAACCAGGCGGAATATGAAGCCTTCCTGGCAGGCATACGGCTCGCAAACGACCTGGAGGCGGAAGAGATCATAATTTGCACAGATTCCCAGCTGGTTGCTAGCCAAGTCCGAGGAAATTTCCAGGCCAAAAACGACAATATGGCCGAATACCTGGCCCTTGTAAAAGGCGAACTAAAACGATTCACAAGCGTGGAAGTCAAACACGTTCCACGAGAGAATAATACTCGGGCTGATGTCCTTTCCAAGTTGGCCAGCACTAAGAAGAAAGGAAACAACAAATCTGTCATACAAAAAATGCTCCCCCGACCGAGCATTAGACAATCTTCAACCCACCTAGACGTTAATCTCTTAGGCGACGCAAACTGCTGGATGACCCCAGTGTTTGACTACCTAACCAAAGGGGAGTTACCGGCAGACCCAAAAATGGCCAGTATCGTGCGTCAAAGGTCATGCTTGTACTCCCTAGTGGGTGGACGTATGTATCGCCGAGGATTCTCTACACCACTCCTCAGATGCGTAGAAGAAGAGAACGTCCCGCACGTACTAAGAGAAGTCCATGAAGGAATTAATGCACAACATCCGGGCGGACGATCGTTAGCCCGGAAGATTCTCCGAGCAGGATACTATTGGCCTACACTCCAGCACGACGTGAAAGAACATGTAAAGAGATGTGACAAATGCCAACGACATGGGGATGTACACATAGCACCCCCTACCGAGCTCAAATCACTATCTTCCCCTTGGCCGTTTGCATGGTGGGGGATGGATATCTTAGGGCCATTCGTCATCGGATCCGGCCAAAATAAATACCTCATTGTAGGCGTCGATTATTTCACTAAATGGATAGAAGCTGAGGCCTTAGCCAAAATTACTGCGCTCAACATACTACGCTTCTTCAAGAGAAATAACCTCGCCCGTTTCGGAGTACCGCTCGCCATTGTAACCGATAAAGGTACCCAGTTTACAGATAGACACTTCAAAGAATTTGTTGCATCAGTAGGAACAAAATAGCATTTCGCTTCCGTGGAGCACCCCCAAACTAACGGGCAAGCAGAAGCTGCAAATAGGGTAATCCTAAGAGGCCTGAAATGAAGACTAGATGAACACAAGAAACACTGGGTCGAGGAGTTACACAGCGTGTTGTGGGCATATAGAACCACCCCCACTCAACGACCGGTGAATCCCCGTTCCGGTTGGCATATGGGACCGAGGCAGTAATCCCCGTGGAAATGCACGTCCGATCCAGACGAACAGAGTCCCCAATGGACCAGGACACCAACTCCGAAGCTTTGAGAGACGAGCTTGACCTGGTCGAAGAAATCCGATCAGAAGCTGCTCTCCGAGAGGCCACTCTCAAATAGAAAATAGTCGATCGATACGATTCTAAAGTCATAAGACGAACGTTCGAGGTGGGTAGTCTCGTTCTAAGGAGAAATCACAAAGACTCCCGCGAAGGAAAACTTAGGCCTAATTGGGAGGGCCCATACCGCGTCCGGGCAAAAACCAACGGAGCCTATTATTTAGAAAATCTACACGGGGAAGAACTTGTTCGGCCGTGGAACGCCGAGAAGCTCAAGCAATATTACAGCTAACTTACAAAGTCACCTTGCTCAACTCTCAAGCGAGGAACGATAGGTCCGACTAAGAACTGCGTGCCCAGGTACAAGCACAGCAGCCCAAAATAGCATGATTGTCAGGGTCTCCTTCCAAGGGAAGGAGATAAATGTTGCACGGGCGGATACGCAAACGAGTCTGACGTCGCCTACGTACCACGACCAGGAAGAACCCCAGCTCGCGATGGGACGTTCAAGCCTCGGAGCCCGGGCCATTACCTTGGCCCGGGCACCGACCAGGAGCCGGACTCCAAAATATGGTTGGTCCCCCAAACCAACGGATCACAAACACACACCCCGTACTTATTCAATTACATCCGATCATTACAAAAACGTCAAACACTTAGCGTTTATAAAACGTAAAGAGGGCAGTCCTCCGACGAACGCACGGTTAAACAGAAAACACGATAAAATAATGGATGACCATCAAGAACGTAGAATTTTACTGCAAAAATGCGACCCCGAAGGGCCGACTTGTTCGTGGTTACATACAAAGGGGACCACACCCCCAAGAAAAACACATTAAGTTACAAAATAACGGCACGCAGGCCAAAACTAATTACCCTCCCTATCCGAAGCACCAGGTTGAACTTTGCCTTGGTTCGGCTGCACCTCTGACTGGCCGGGCTGAACAGTCACCCTGGGCTGAGAATCCTCCGTAATCAAGTCCGAGGGAACCACTATCTGGCCATCCTCGACCTCGTAGAGGTAGTTGATCCGACTGGTATCCAAAGCTAGTTCAGGATGAAGAGCTCTTATCTGATCCATAGCGTTTTGGAAACTGAGCTCAGTCGACGAGTTCAGATCTTCCATATCCTGGTCGATACGAGCAAGGAACTGTGCCCTGGTCACCAGGATCTTAGTCTCAGCATCTTCGTCCTCCTTTGGGCAGAAAGCATCCTTTAGCTTATTACTCTGCTCTAAGGCCCTCCTCTTGTCGACCTCCATCTTAGCAATAACCTCCCCTCGCTCGGTCAGCTCTTTAGCAGTGGCAATGTCTTCTTCAGAGGCCGCCATCAGCTTCCTCTCGGCTGCAGCCAACAACTCCTTCAACTTTGCTACCTCCCTTTCTTGCCAGGGGTTTCCTTCGGCCGTCAACTAGGCCATTGACAAGACCCGCATGACAGCGCTTGCATCCTGAGCCAGAGACAGTCGTCGGGCAGGGCGATCCATTGCCTCAAGAAACAAGGAGTCCGCCCGGTCAACCTCCATGCTCGTCCCTTCAAAGAAATTCCACTTCACAAAGCAAGGCGGCAACACATGCTTCGGTTTGGGGGGAGCGTTGACCGTCAAGTCTACGATCGCTGCATACTTGTGCTTTTTCATGAGTGAGTCGGTAGACGCGCTCGGAGAACCTTGTACCAGAGGGCCCGACCCAGAGCCACTCGTCTTAGTCAGCTTGGTCTGAACGACCTGCGACTTCTTCATCTGCTGCTGACACAGACACTCCTGAATCTTGTCAAGAGGGTTCGACAGGGAGCCTGCAAAGAAAAGGAAAAGAGCACACAAGATTAGTCACGGACGACAGAAAATTATCAAGACATAGTAACAAGCAGAAATCAAAACAAATACCAAAAAAATCGGACACTTCTTGCCCGGTATTACAGGCCAGCAAGTCTGTGACGTCAATCAGAGGACGCTCCATAGCCTCCCCCCCGTCCTGGTCCAGCATTATTTTACCTTCTCCGTCCAGTAAAGGAGTCGGGGTAAACGGGGCTATCAATTTCCTAAAGGCCTCAAAGCTAGCCGCATCATCCTTGTTCAGAGAGTCCCCTACCTGGACAAACTCACTAATCGGTCGCTCGTAGTGAGCGTAACTCCACGAGAAGGGAAATAGCCAAAGCCTCATCGGAATCACCTGTCCTTGGCCGTCAAGTTTGGGCTCGTCATTCTCATCGGTGTCTATCCCCAGGAAACTTAGCGCCCTCACAGCTTCCGCGCTCGCGGGTTTAATAAAAAAATAATCCGTCTTGAAAGCCCGGATAGACTCTGAGTGAGCTTTAAAAATCTTGGTCCGCTGCTTGAAGGAGACAAATCCCTTTCGGTCGGTCCCCCGCCCTACTTGACGCTGCAACGAAAACAGGCGAAAGAACAAAGGAAGCGTAGCTCCAACACCCAGATGGGCGCATGTTACCTCAAACGCCCTCAGAAACGCGTAGGAATTGGGATGCAGCTGGGACGGGGCCACACACAAGTTCCCGAGCACAGCGCAAACCAGGTCACTGAAGGGCAAAGTTACCCCCAAGACCGAGGTTGCGTACTCATACATCGAAAATTTGCGACCACCGAAGTCTAAGAAGATACGGTCGTCGTCCCCCGGACAAGTGACGACCTAATCCTCCGGGTTACCAACAGTGGGTAGTGGCTCCGTGCGAGGCCTCGAAAACGACGATATTTTGTCGAGAAAATCCTACACTACCCATTCCTCGGGCGAGATCCTTATGTCTTCAGGGCAGTGAGGCAAATCAGTCGTCTCTCCAGAGTCAGGAGCTCCTTCTTCCATTGTGCTCGCGTCTAATTCTCCTGACGAACTCCCAGAGTCAGAGGGAACAGATGCGGAAGAGCCAGAGTCCTCCGAGGATACCTTTTCCGAGGAGACGTCAAGCGGGTCCATGAGCGAATTTTCACCTGAAAAGTAGAGGAAAGGCGTCAGTGAATTCGATTAAGAATATCAAATCCACCCTTCCATCGCTTGACAAGTGAAAGGGCGCACGTCGACCCGAAAACAAGGTCTCGAGCCATAACCCCAGCTAACCTTCGCTCAAGGCGATGGCTAACACCCGGCATCAGAGATAGGAGAATCTAAACCTAGGTACTCGCCAGGTCCCAAGTCAAAGTCGGCCAGGACCATCATCGACCACGAACTAGGGTTCGTAGTCGACGAACAACGGTGGCAGAAGATCTTTTACCTAGTTATCTAAACCTAAACTACCAGAAATTCTATCCTATGCTGTATACATTGCTAAATATCAAGCCTATAACTAGTATAAACGCAAATAAAAGCCGTACCTTGAGCTTGGGAAGCCATTTGCAGAAGAAATTAATCTGGGAAGCGGTGGTTGACGGACAAATGCGGTGGTCGACGGCTGAGAGCAACGGCTGATGAACGAGCAGGGCAGTGGAGAAGAAGATGAAACGAAAAAACTTACAAGAAAGCCCTGGGATCCTATTTATAGGGTAGGGAACACGTGCAGAGGCGCGTGACCCCTACACCTAGCCAATAATTGCCTACGCTCTAGCCCCTAGGCTAGCCGTCAGAGCATTAAATAGGCGCGAATTCCCGGACACGCCAACTTTTCGTTTCATATCCCCTTTTGTTGGGCGACGAAACAACTGCCCGCCTGCCGAGGGTCATCGACGATAACTCCCTGGTCCACGCGCTGCATACCCCGGGACACGAAAACCATCACTAAGTCGCCGCTCCTCCGCACGAGCAACGACTTGGGGGGCTCCTATTCTGGGCAGGCCCAATTCCCAGAATTGGGCCAAGCCTACCAGCTTTGTGGCACACTCGCCATTGAGCAACGTTAAGAATATATGGTCCTTGTCGACTAAAGTCATACCGACCAAGACGAAGTCTTCCAACGACTAGTTTTGACCGTTACCTATTCATACGGATTCCGCGATCCGCGCCCAACGGTTTGGACCAATAATCTTCAACCTAGACCAATATATAAACCCTCTCATTCGAGAGGGTCAGGTATTCAATTCTCTGACCTTAATTCTTGTATTTGCTCACTCTTTGCTCAGTGTCTTACTTCAGCATCGGAGTGCCTTGCAGGTACACCCCCCTCCTCTCCTTATCAACCGTCCTTCAACAACGCTCGACGCCAGCCATATCGGATCCTGATCTCAAGGTACGATCAGTTCTCAAGCATGAGAAAAATTGTATGCTCTCAAACAACGAATTCCTAACAACCGAATATAACTAGAATTTTAAGAACGATACTTATGAGAATGATCAATTCGAATGTCTAGATATAATATGTCTCATAATTATAGTCGTCGTAGTGAATGATATGATCATTAACCTCGAACATTTTCTTTTAAATAAATAAAAAGGAGATATGAGAAATGTAAAAAACTTTCCAAGGTCTTTTCTATACAAGTTAAGAATCCAAATGGATCTAAAATAGTTTTGAGATTTAAATTTTGGATTTCCTTATAGACCAAATTGTTGGTCACAAGTGTTATTTGAGATTTTCTCAAATTGGTATATTGGATTCATTATGAATGAATTTTAAATATATCCACCACATCTTGTTGAAAAAAATAAGAAAGTAGTTTATGATGCTAAATAAATGAATTATAAAAGGAATTATATTCATTTTATATTCCTTTGAATTTTGGCAGAAAAATACGGTTATAAAGGAAGACAATGATTTCATATGTTGAAAGAAGAAAAATGTTAATGGTTATCAAAAGAGCCAAGTAGAAGAAAGAAGTAAGATTTTTTCTTCATACTATTTTTTAATAAAAAATCAAGGTATCTACTTCTACATCTTGAGTATGTGATACTAGATGTTGATCTCACATTTATAAGAATGTGGGGAGTCTCTTAAGAGTAGGAAATTGATAATAATTTGAGCCAACTTACGTCTATAATGGAACAATGTATTTCATTGACTATAAGAGCTTATGATTAGACTTAAATTAGAGCTTGGAATGAAACTGATCGTACCTGGAGATCAGGATCCGATACAGCTGGCTTCGAGAGCTGATGAAAGACGGTCGGTGAGGAGAGAAAGGGGGTATACCTGCAAGGCACTCCAATGCTAAAGTAAGTAACCAAGCAAAGAGCGAGCAAGTACGAGGATTAAGGTTAGAGAATTGAATACCTGACCCTCTCAAATGAGAGGGTTTATATAAGAGGCTAAATGGAAGATTATTGGTCCATATTATGAGGCGCGGATCGAGGAATCTGTAAAAATAGGTAACGGTCTAAACTAGCCGTTGGATAACTTTGTCATGGTCGGTATGCTTGTGGTCAACAGAGACCACTATTCTTGATTCTACTCGACGTCGAGAGCTTCTACCGAGTTGGTTTGCTTGGCCCAATTATGGGAATTGGGCCAGTCCAGAACAGGAGCCCCCCAAGTCATTGTTCGTGCGGAAGAGCAGTGACTTAGTAATGATTTCGTGCTCGAGGGCGGGCAGTGTCAAGGCTATGAATTTCAGGCTGCCGACCTTCGACGAACGGGCAGCTGATACGTTGCTCGACGGGAGAATGTGAAACGAAAAGCTGGAATATTTGGGGATTCGCGCTTATTAATGATTTGACGGCTAGCCTAGGGGCTAGCGTGTAGGGGTCACGCGTGCTTGCACGTGTTTTCCCTCTTATAAATAGGGTTCCCAGACTCCATTTTGAGCTTTTCGCTTCATCTTCTTCTCCGACGCCTTGCTCGTTCAACTGCCACCGCTCCCAGCCGTCAACCACCGTTTCCAGAACCTTCATCTTCTGCAAAAATGTCTTCACAAGCACAAGGTACGGTTCCTTTTCGCTGTTTTCGGTGGTTATAGGTTAGATATCATAGAAATGCATGTGGTTTAGGATAGTTTAACGGTAGTCTTAGATGTTAGAACCGGTAAACTTTAGGGCTTCTGCCACCGTTGTTGGTCGGCTGCAAACCCTAACTCGTGGTCGACACAGATGGTGGTCGACCTTGACTTGGGTTTAGACAAGTACTTAGGTTAGATCCCGTAACCCATGACGTTGGGTGTAAGCCATCGCTCCGAGCGATGGTCAGCCAGGGCTACGACTCAGGACCCAGTCCCTGAGCTGATGCGCGCCCTTTCACTTGTCGAGCGATGGAAGGGTGGATTTGATATTCTTAATCGAATTCACTGACACCTTTCCTATGCTTTTCAGGTGCAAACTCGCTTATGGATCCGTTAGAGGTGTCCTCGGAAGAGACGTCCTCGGAAGATTCAAGATCTTCTGCGTCGGTCCCCTCTGGTTCTGGGAGTTCCTCAGGAGATTCGGGCGCGAGCACTACAGAAGAAGGAGCATCAACAGACTCGCCACAATGTCCCGAACAGACAAGGATTTCGCCCGAATAATGGGTGGTGGAGGATCTGCTGGACAAGGTGTCCTCTTTTTCAAGGCCTCGAGAGGAGCCGCTGCCTGTCGTTGGCAACCCTGCTGATTGGGTCGTAACTTGCCCAGGAGATGACGACCGCATCTTCTCGGATTTTGGAGGTTAGACGTTCTCCATGTACGAGTATGCAGTCTCGGTCCTGGGGTAACTTTGCCCTTCAGTGACTTGGTGTGCACTGTGCTCGGGCACCTGTGCATCGCTCCTTCCCAGCTGCATCCAAACTCGTACGCATTCCTGAAGGCGTTTGAGTTGATGTGTGCCCATCTGGGTGTTGGTACCACGCTCCCCCTGTTCTTCCGTCTGTTTTCCATGCAGCGTCAAGTCGGGCGAGGAACCGATCAGAAGGGGTTCGTGTCTTTTAAACAGCGGACGAAGATTTTCAAGGCCCATTCAGAATCCATCCGAGCCTTCAAGATGGACTACTTTCTGATTAAACCCGCGAGTGCGGTGGCTGTGAGGGCGATGAGCTTTCTGGGGATAGACACCGACGAGAATGACGAACCCAAGCTCGACGATCAAGGGCAGGTGATCCCGAGGAGGCTTTGGTTGTTCCCCTTTTCCTGGAGTTATGCCCATTACGAGAGGTCTGTTGGCGAGTTCGTCCAGGTGGGGGACGCTTTGAATGAAGATGACGCGGCCAGTTTCGAGGCCTTCCGAAGGTTGATAGCGTCTTTCACTCCGACCCCCCTACTGGATGGGGATGGGAAAGTTATGCTCGATCAGGATGGGGGGAAGCTGTGGAGCATCCCTTGATCGACGTTACAGAATTACTGGCCTGCAATACCGGGCAGGAAGTGTCCGACTTCTTTGGTATCCGTTTTATTTCTATTAGTCATATCTTTGATTTAATTATGTCGTCCATGACTGATCTAATCTTTTTCTTTTTCAGGTTCTCTGTCGAACCCGCTTGATAAAATCCAGGAACGCCTGCGCCAACAGCAAAAGAAAAGGTCGAGGGTTGTGCAGACCAAACTGACCGAGACAAGTGGTTATGGGTCGGGCCCCTTGGTCCAAGGCTCTCCGAGTGCTTCAACTGGCTCCTTGATGAAGAAACACAAGTCCGCAGCGACTGTGGACCTGACGGCCAACGCTCCTCCGAAGCCGAAGCATGGGTTGCCGCCGTGCTTTGTGAAGCGCAACTTTTTCGAGGGGACGAGCATGGAGGTGGACCGTGCAGACTCCTTATTTCTGGAAGGCATGGATCGTCCTGCCCGACGGTTGTCCCTGGCCCAGGACGCAAGTGCGGTCATGCGGGTCTTGACAATGGCCTGGTTGACGGCCGAAGGAAATCCTGGGCAGGAGAGGGAGATGGGCAGACTGAAGGAGCAGTTGGTTGCCGCTAAAGCGAAGCTGAAAATGGCCACTGAAGAGTCTAATGCCACGGCCAAGGAGCTGACTGAACGGGCCAACATCATTGCCAAGTTGGAGGTTGACAAGAAAAGGGTGTTGGAGCAGAACAAAAAGCTGAAGGACGCTTTCTGCCCGAAGGAGGACGAGGATGACGAGACCAAAAGTATGGTAACGAGGGCTCAATTTCTTGCTCGGATCGACCAAGACATGGAAGATCTGAACTCATCAACTAAGCTCAGTTTCCAGAATGCAGTGGATCAGATAAGGGTCCTCCACCCCGACTTGGCCTTGGACGTTGGTCGAATCAGCTACCTATACAAGGTCGAGGATAGCCAGATCGTGGTTCCTTCGGACCTGGTAGTGGATGATTCTCAGCCGGGGTCGATCATTCAGCCTGATCATCCTGAAGCGCAACCGGAACAGGAGGAGGCTTGCCAGGAAGAAGTCCGCCCGAAGGGCGAGGGTAATTAGTTTCTGGCCTGTGTGCCTTGTAATTTTATGTTTCTTAGTTTTTCTTTTGGGGCGTAGTCCCCTTTGTAATTAAATATGAACAAGTCGGCCCTTCGAGGTCGCAATTTTGTGTCCACATTTTGATGTTAATTAATGGTCGTTTGTTTTGTTATCTTCATTGTTTAATTGCTCGTCCGTCGGAGGACTGTTTTCTCTAAATTTCAAATGCTAAGTGTTTGTCGTGCGTTTTTGCACTCAATTGAATGCGATTGAATGTATACGGGGTGTGCTCATGATCCATTGGTTTGGGGGACCAAGTAGATTCTAGAGTTTTACTCCTGGTCGGTGCCCGGGCTAAGGTAATGGTCCGGGCTCCGTGGCTTGAACGTCCCATCGCGAGCTGGGGTTCTGCCTGGTCGTGGTACTTAGGCGACGTCGGACTCGTTTGAGTATCCGTCCGTGCGGCAAGTTTCTTTTTCCCTTGAAAGGAGATCCTGCTTAATGTAACACGGTGGGAGAACTGACTTTAGTTATGTTGCGGATAGCAAGAGTCGCCACCGACTTTTATTTTATCCAAAGGAAAGGCATAAAAGAACAGGAAAGACCTTTAAAAGATTTTTGGGTCCGGGGGGGTAGGTTATGTAAAGGGAAGGTGTTAGCACCCTTTACATCCATGGTTATCCATGGGCTCTTAGTTACTTAGCTCACTTTTGAATTTTTTTTGAAAATGTGAAGTGTGTGAATAGAAAATTTTCATAAGAGTTAATAATGATCCATGTACGGATGCGTAAAAACTTGTGTTTGAAAATTGTTTGAAATTGTGAAAAGTTTTGAATGAAATGAGCAAGCAACTATGAGGAACCTACCCTAAAGTTTTAAGTCTTTCTGTTCTTTATCCTTTAAATGGTAAGACTATCCCTATTATTAAGGAATAGGTAGTCATTACCTTGGATGTGAGGGACATATGAGGGACATCTGTTTTTATGAAGGCAACTGTGGGGTGTATTAAGCATTTTGGAGGGACTGTCATCATTATTCGAAAGGGACTTGATCTTTATGAAAGGCAACCATTGGGGACTTGATGACTTTTCTTTTAAAGGGACTTGCTTTATACACCCCACTTGACCTTATGATTAGGCAACATTGAGGGATAGCCCTAGAAAGTGAGATGGCGATTAAAAATCGACTTACGTGTGTGAGTGTTTAATTTATATTTATCTTATAATTAAAGTGATCTAAATTCAATTTTAAAATAGAATACATGTTTACACTCCCTATTTTACTAACCATAGCATATAAATTAAGTAAATTAAATATTTACAAAATTTACACCAAGGAGCAATTACATAATAATTATAATATGCAAATTAAAAATAAATAGCAAAAATAAATATAGAAGCAAAATATAAATAATAAGCAAAAATAAGCAATAATAATTATAATAGGGGTTAGTAATAATAAAAATAAATGAAATAAATAGAATTAGCAATAATATTATAACATGATGACAATAATAAACACAAAAATTAGATTTTTAATATATAAACATTTATTTAGAAGTAAGAATAATTAAATAATTATTGTAACATTTTAATTTATGTACAAATTTTTAAACATAATATAATTATAAAATTTAATCCTTATAAATTTAATTATTTCTAAACACATATTAACAATTATTTATATATTAAAAAAAATATTTACATATTATATGGAGAAAACAAGTTATAATTATATTTAAAGATTATATTTACAAAAATTAATCATATTTACAAAATTTTATATCAAGTATTATATTTACAAAATTTAATTTTTATTAATCATCATATTAAATAAATATGTACATAGTAATTATAGTTATAAAATTTAATTATGCTAAATATTATATGTACAAAAATTAAGTTAGAAAAATGAAATTAGGTTTTATCAATTGTTTGGAGAAAATAAATTAGTATTTTATAAAATTAGGGCTTAGAAAATATATTTTTTAAGGGTTTATAATATAATATACAAAAATTATTTTAATTAAATAGTACATATATATATATTTTTTTATAATTTAAATAAATATACAATAATAAAAACTAGAATTTTTTTTATTTAGAAAATAATTTTTCAGGAACTAGAACACATAATATATATATTTTATAATATAGAAAATGATAAAACAATATAATTTTAATTTATTTTATATATAATAGTAATTAAATTAAAAAAATAAAGCAAAAGAAAAAGAAGATCAAAACCTGGTGGGGCTGGGGTTTGAACCCAGTCCCCTATGCTTGCCAACAACAGCATCTACCACTGGGCCATCAGCACGCGCATGACATCATAGAGAGAAGACTTGGTTTTGTGCTTTGAATCTCTAAAATCAGAAAAAAATAAGAAGCAAAAGGCCTGGGGGAGGATTGAACCCAGGACCTTTGAACACTCAAGTGCACGCATAACCACCCGGCTGGGAGAGCCATTCTGATAGTATGATGACTACAATTGATTATATATCAAACCTGTAAAATAAACAAAATAAAAGAACAAAATGCCACAAACGGGGAATCGAACCCCAGACCAAGCCATTGTATACGCACGCCTCCAACCACTGGGACAACACAGTTGTTGTGACTTCAAACAGCAAACAATTCATAAAATATAATACAAAATATTTGAATTCAAAAACGCGCGCGAAGAGGTCTTCTTCTTCCTTGAGACTTGCCAAATTTCCTGCGATTTCACATGCGAATTTACCTGTGAAAAACAAACTCCAGCAAAACCTACGAAACTCAATGATCAACCAAACTGTGAAATTTCACAAAATTGAAAGCACAAACATAGTCCAGAGGTCCATTCGAATCAAGCCATGGTCTTAGAAATCATTTATGTTTCGTAAATCACAAAACCCTAATTCTTGGCCGAAACCCTAACTATGGTGAATTACGTTTCAGGCCATGAATATTCAATCCAATTGTCCAGAATCGTTCTAGGCATCACAATAAACACATATCAGTCATTAAAAACAATTTATAATGCATACATTATTGAATTCGAAAAATTGAATTTCAAGACAAAATTTGATTCGGGTAGAGCCATATGGGATGGTATTGATGCATATGATTGATGGTTTATGATCAGAGAAGTCCAGGGAAGCTTGCTATGTGCTTGTTTTACCTTCAACTGCCTTGGATTAAAGAATCCGAATGTGACTTTTGTGAAGAATTTTTGAACAATGGAACTTACTTTTGGAGGCAGAGAATTCGTGGCTTGATGATTGAGTTATGTTTAGTACTTATAGGTGAGTGGATTAGGTCAATAAAATTGATTGATCATGTGGAAAAATTGATATGAAAAGATTCAAGTTGATCATGCTTTGAAAATCAAATATTCTTGCATTAAGGCTTGCTATTTTGGGACAAATCTTATGATTTCCTTCCTCTTCAATCCCAATTATCATTTAAGTCATTCTAGAAACTCAATCCAAATAAAATCTCTTATTTTCATATTTTATTTTTATTTAAAATGATTTTTAATGAATTAAATCAAAATAAATCAAAATAAAAATAATAAAAATCTGATTTTTAATGGTTTGGGTCGTGCATAGTGCTATTGTATGAATTGGGTCATAATTTGACAAGCCCATTTGGAAGAAATTGGTTCTAGACCTCCTTTTTCATCATAAACCAACTCAAAATTTCCCAACTTTGCAAGGGCACATATCCTTCAAATTTAATGCTATGAGGGTGTTCTTGGACATTTTGGAAAGCTTGAAGAGTCCTATAAACAACCCCACTAGTTTCATGTCCATATCATTTACCAATCTCAAGTTATGCCCTTCTGAAGTTGTTGACTTTTTGTTGACTTTCAAAAGGACCTATAATGTCTTAGCTCATACCTTCCAAATGAAGCATTTTTGGGCTTGGCTTGTGAGACATAAAGTTGTAGAGAATTCAATTTCCTTAAAAATGAGCTTTGTATGGAGACTTGGTGATGAAGTATGTGAAAGTTATGGATGGTCAAAGTTCAGTTGACTTTTACTGAGGAAACCCTAATTTAGAAACTCCTGATTCTTGATGATCTGGAATCTCCTTGATGAATCATGATCAACCCTTGATCAAATGATGAATTTTACCTCATATACTTGATGTTGGCAAAAAATCATGAAGTTTGACTTTGGTTTGACCACAATTGACCTCAGTTTGACTTTTTGACTGCCTTGACTGATTTTAACCTTTCTGATCATCTGACTGAGCAAACTTCTGAGAAAAGTCTTGAAACTTGTCATGGGGGTTATTACACACATATAAGATGTTATGAAGCTCACTTGAAGTCTTGGAAGTCCATTTATCCTGATTAAAGTCAAAACCCTAGTTTTGGATGCACTACTTAGGAGGTGCATTGTCTGAGGGAATTGTCAACTCTTTTGACCAATTGTGAACCTTGTAAACCTTGTGAACCATCATAACATGTCTTATGATACTCATAGGAGGTATTGTGAAGCTTGTGAACCTTGTGAATCTTCATAAAGTGACTTGTAGACTTCATGAACCTCAGGGAAGGTCTTGAAAGTGTTGAGAAACTTGTGAACCTTGTGAACCTTCTTAGAACACAAAGTCTTGTATTGTGAGGGCAAATTTTGGGGTGCAACAGCTGCCCCTGTTCAATTTTCTGAAACCTAAGGGGTTAGATTGGTATGTTTGCCAGTCGTGACCTGGAAGGTTGAAGGGGATTGAACACAAAAGCCCAAAAATTTGCACTCACCAGTGCATAAAGTGGTACAGATGGTTAGTTGAATATGTTTGAGTGGGCTTAAAGATGCCACTTGAAGGAAAATTCTTCAGATACATGTCTTGGAGGATGAAGCAGTCCAAAATATGGAGGTACAATGATAGCTGTCAGGAGGATGGAGTAATCCTGAGGTAATGATATGATTTCAGGAGGATGAAGCAATCCTGATGTAATAAAAAGCTGTCAGGAGGATAAAGCAATCCTGAGGTATGGATAATATATTTTCAAGAGGATGAAACAGTCCTGATGTAATAAAAAGCTGTCAGGAGGATGAAGCAATCCTGAGGTAATGATATGATTTCAGGAGGATGAAGCAATCCTGATGTAATAAAAAGCTGTCAGGAGGATGAAGCAATCCTGAGGTAATGATATGATTTCAGGAGGATGAAGCAATCCTGATGTAATAAAAAGCTGTCAGGAGGATGAAGCAATCCTGAGGTAGTAATAAGCTGTCAGGAGAATAAAGCAATCCTGAAGTAGTGATGTGATTTCAGGAGGATAAAGCAATCCTGATGTAATAGGAATTTTCAGGGGGATAGAGCAATCCTGAAGTAATGATGATAACTATCAGGAGGATGAAGCAGTCCTGGTGTAGTAATATGTTCCCAAGAGGATGAATCAGTCTTGAGAGATGATAAGTCTTCAGGAGGATAAAGCATTCCCGATGTAATAGGAATTTTCAAAAGGATAAAGCAGTCCTGATGGATGATATGCTCTCAGGAGGATAAAGCAATCCTGATAATCATAAATTTGTTTGTAGGATAATTAACCTGAAACAAGGTAGCATTTGTATAATAATATTAGTTTATGCATTATGTATGCATGTATGATATGATGAACGTAAGTAATGTATTATGTATCTATGGATATGTATGTTATGGTATGATGTAAATGATGTATGTGTGATATGATGCTGCCGGAAACGTCTGGATATCTTCGTATAACAACTGCTGGCCAGGGAAAATAAATCCCGATTCGTTGTTGAAGAACATAACCTCCCGTCTTCGTTTAATAGTAAGGTATATATAACCTCCCGTCTGTTGGGGATGATAAGGTATACATAACCTTCCGTCTTCGTTCGTCGTACTCTTATTGGAAAGTAAGTTCCCGAATATCCGTATGAGGATAAAAGAGATGGATATAAATTCCAGGGGAGATGTGACTATATGAAGATGGATTTGCCCTACTGAGGGTTTGTAGCTATTTTGTAGAGATGAACCGGCGAAGCTTCGTTGAAATCCTTCCCTCGTTCGTCCTTAGTAAATACTATTACTGCATTTTTATGCATTTCTGGTAAACATCAATCATATTAAGCATACATGCATTTCTGGTAAACATCAATCATATTAAGCACACATGCATTTCTGGTAAACATCAATCATATTCAAAAGCATACATACATTCAAACACAACCAATGGACGTTTCGCTTATGTAAATAGGGTAAAAGTAAATCTGGATTCAAAAGATGGAATTTATTTATATCAAAAAGTGACCCATACACGGGTAAGTTTGTACAAGGAGACATAAACCCTAGTAAGAGGATTTTGTCATAAAGTTTTACAAAACAAAGGGAATCAGCTATGTGGGAAACAATCCTATTGAGTTTCAATTCTACTATTGCCATTATCTTCAAGTATCTCATCTTCTGCTGTTGAGACGGAAACGATTGGATTGAGCTTTATCTGTTCGAGTTTGATTAAGTAGCACAACTGGTTGCAGTTTCATGGGTGATCCAAACGAGACATAGTCATACGCTTTAATCCCTAACTTTTGCCTGGATTGCCCTTTCAGGTTTTCAATCCACCGGGATACCCTTTTTTGCCCAAGCCGCCTTTTCAGGTTTTCGACTTGCCGGGTGTACATCTTTTCATATATATATATCCCTAATTTTTGCCCAAACCCTTTTGGTTTGCCGGGATGCCCTTATTTTTGCCTAGGCCTGTCAACCTAGCGGGTCTCTCTTTATGCGTAGTATTTTTTAACTATGTCTGCGTTTACAGGCTGTGGGAAGTCTTCACCATCCATTGTAGTGAGTATCATGGCACCTCCTGAGAACACTGTCTTGACTACAAATGGTCCTTCATATGTTGGAGTCCACTTGCCCCTAGGATCACCCTGTGGTAATATGATACGCTTGATTACCAAGTCACCAGCCTGATATACCTTTGGCTTAACCTTCTTGTTAAAAGCTTTGATCATTCGTTTCTGGTACATCTGGCCATGACAAACTGCTGCTAGCCTCTTCTCATCAATCAAATTTATCTGGTCAAGTCGGGTCTGAATCCACTCATCTTCATCCAAGCCTGCATCCTTCATAATTCTCAAGGAGGGAATCTGAACTTCAATGGGCAGAACTGCTTCCATACCATAGACCAAGGAGAATGGGGTTGCCCCTGTTGAAGTACGTACTGTGGTACGATAACCATGAAGAGCAAACGGCAACATCTCATGCCAATCTTTGTATGTAACAGTCATCTTCTGTACAATCTTCTTAATGTTCTTGTTAGCAGCTTCAACTGCCCCATTCATCTTTGGACGATACGGAGAAAAGTTGTGATGCTTAATCTTGAACTGCGTGCAGAGATCAATAATCATAGTGTTGTTTAGATTAGAGCCATTGTCAGTGATAATCCTTTCGGGGATACCATACCTACATATGAGGTTGTTCTTAATGAATCGGGCCACAACATTCTTAGTAACAGATGCAAATGAAGCTGCCTCCACCCACTTCGTGAAGTAATCAATAGCAACCAGGATGAAACGATGCCCATTAGAAGCAGTAGGCTTGATCTCACCAATCATATCAATGCCCCACATGGCAAAGGGCCAAGGAGCAGTCAACACATTCAAGGGTGATGGAGGTACATGGACTTTATCAGCATAGATTTGACACTTATGACATGTTCTGGAGTGTTGATAGCAATCAGCTTCCATGGTAGACCAATAGTAACCTGCTCTTAATATCTTCTTTGCCATAGTATGACCACTAGAATGAGTGCCAAAGATCCCATCATGCATATCCTCCATAATCTCAGTTGCTTCCTTCTTATCCACACAACGAAGCAAAGTTGAATCATGATTGCGCTTGTACAAAATGCCATTACTCAAAAAGAACTTAGCAGAAAACCTTCTCAGAAACTTCCTATCTTTGACAGATGCCCCTTCAGGGAACTCCTGAGCTTCAAGATATCTTTTCACTTCATAGAACCAAGGTTTCTCCTCTGCCCCTTCAGTGTCAATCTCATTGCAGTACGCAGGCTTCTCAAATCTATCAATAGTAATCTTGGGAGCTTCATCATCCCAGCTGATCTCAAACATAGATGCCATGGTGGCTAATGCATCTGCCAACTGATTCTCTCTTCGTGGAATATGTCCAAAGGTAATCTCTTTAAAATGTGAGATCAAAGACAACACATGTTCTCTGTAAGGAATGAGGTTATCATGTTTGGTATCCCAATCTCCTTTGATCTGACTAACTACCAGGGCTGAATCTCCATATACGTCAAGGAACTGAATCTTCATATCAATAGCAGCTTTAATACCCAGGATACATGCCTCGTACTCAGCCATGTTATTGGTACAATAGAAACAAAGTCTGGCAGTAATCGGGGTATGACAACCTTCAGGGGAACTAATCACAACACCAACACCATTACCAAGTGCATTAGAGGCACCATCAAAAACCATAGTCCATCGGGATCCTTGTTCAGGTCCGTCATATTGTCCAGGTTCTTTGGTAATAATCATAATGTCTTCATCAGGAAACTCACAACTCATTGACTGATAATCATCCACTGCTTGATGAGCCAAATGATCAGCAACAACACTTCCCTTAATGGCCTTCTGAGTAGTATACTGTATGTCATATTCTGTCAAGATCATTTGCCATCTTGCAATTCTTCCGGAAAGAGCAGGTTTCTCAAATATGTACTTGATTGGATCCATCTTTGAAATCAACAAGGTAGTATGGGTCAACATATACTGTCTTAGTCGGCGAGCAGCCCATGCCAAAGCGCAGCAAGTTTTCTCGAGCAGTGAGTATCTTGTTTCACAGTCGGTAAACTTTTTGCTAAGGTAGTATATTGCCTGCTCTTTTCGACCAGACTCGTCATGTTGCCCCAACACACACTCCATTGAGTTGTCTAATACTGTTAAGTACATAATCAAGGGTCTTCCATCAACTGGTGGCATCAAAATTGGTGGTTCTAACAAATACTTCTTGATTTCATCAAAGGCAGTCTGGCACTCATCATTCCATTCCATCACCTGATTTTTCTTCAACAACTTGAAGATTGGCTCACAGATGGCAGTTAATTGGGAAATAAATCTTGCAATGTAATTCAATCGTCCCATGAAACCTCTAACCTCCTTTTCAGTACGGGGAGCTGGCATCTCTCGTATAGCTTTCACTTTTGCAGGATCCACTTCAATACCTTTTCCACTGACAATGAAACCCAAGAGCTTACCAGATCTAACTCCAAAAGTACACTTGTTTGGGTTCAGTCTCAACTTGTATTTCTTCAACCTCTCAAACAATTTATGCAAATGATCAAGATGTTGTTCTTCATTCTGAGACCTGGCTATCATATCATCCACATACACCTCTATCTCATGATGAATCATATCATGAAACAAAGCCACCATAGCACGCTGATATGTTGCCCCTGCATTCTTCAAACCAAATGGCATTACCTTATAGCAAAAGGTGCCCCACTGTGTCACGAATGTTGTCTTCTCCATATCTTCAGGTGCCATCTTGATCTGATTGTAACCAGAGAAACCATCCATAAAAGAGAATACCTTATGCTGAGCAGTGTTGTCTACCAGAATATCAATATGAGGAAGTGGAAAGTCATCTTTGGGGCTAGCTTTGTTCAAATCTCTGTAGTCTACACACATACGTACTTTACCATCTTTCTTAGGAACCGGTACCACATTTGCAACCCACTGAGGATAAGAAGTCACTGCTAAGAACCCTGCATTGAACTGTTTCATTACCTCTGCCTTGATCTTTTCTGACATCTCAGGACGCATACGACGAACCTTCTGCTTCTTTGGACGACAATCTTCTTTCACTGGTAAACGGTGAACCACAATGTCTGTATCCAACCCCGGCATATCTTCATAAGACCAAGCAAAGATCTCCACATAGCCACGTAACATCTGAATCAATCTGCTCTTGACACTGTCTTCTAAATCAGCCCCTATCTTGACCTCTTTCCTGTTTTCTTCAGTTCCCAAATTCACAACTTCGACTGGCTCTTCATGTGGCTGTATAGCTTTCTCTTCTTGTTGTAACAACCTAGCAAGCTCTACAGGTACTTCACAATCGTCCTCATTTCCGTCTTCAGTTTGATAGATCGGATTCTCGAAATTATAATTGGCAATAGTAGAACTGTTATCAACAGGATCCAGAGTGGATGAGGATCTGCATTTTAGTGATGTGGGTGTGTGTAAGAACACATAGCTGATAAAACAAAAATAAAAGAAAAGAAAGACAAGGAACACAATATTTACAGAAACGAAACGTCCACTGATTTTATTGAATGAAGTATGCAAATGAAATGACAGCCCGTAACAAGCACACCATTGTGCCCCGGGTAAGGCACAAGGCTTAAGAGTTTTAATTGTTCAAGAAATTACAAACTTAAAAAGTAACAACACAGTAATAGTATTTACTCCTGACTAAAGGAGATAGGGATAACATCTTCAGCTTTCCAATTATTGAGTCCAGCACCCACAGTAGGAAAAATCCAAGCATCCAGATTGTAGTCTTCATCATAGTCTCCCACAGCATTGATCTGATCTTTCATAACCCCTTGATTGGTGATACAAACAACACGAGCACGAAGAACAGCCTTCTGGGACTCTGCAGTGAAACCCAAACCAAACTTGTCAGACTTGTATGGAATATCAGGAAGCTGACCCCAAATAGTACAACCACCTTCATCCACCACAGCTCTAGCATCATTGAGGGAGGCCATTGCCATTGTTGGAGGTTTTCTGGTGACCACAGGAACTTTCTTCGCAACAGGAGGAGCTACATAATCATTAACAACCTAAGGAACCACTTCAAACGTCTGACACAGAGTTTCAATGTATTCACCTTCCATTTCCAGATACTTGAAGGTATTCACATGGCTGACAAAGTATTCTTCTTCTCCATAGACAGTAACAACCTTTCCATCCACCGGATATCTCAACTTTTGGTGCAATGTAGAGGTTACAGCACCTGCCCCATGGATCCAGGGACGACCAAGCAGACAAGAGTACGAAGGACGAATATCCATCACAAAAAATGTAGCAGTAAAAACCTGGGAGCCAACTTTGATTGGAAGATCAATTTCCCCATGCACTACTCTTCTAGAACCATCAAAAGCCTTTACCACAATATTACTGGGCTTCAGCACAGCATCTTCAGGACTCAGCTTATTCAAGACTTCCTTGGGCAACACATTCAGAGAGGAACCATTGTCTATCAGTACGTGTGATAGGGTAGTGCCCCTGCATTCAATTGAGATATGCAAGGCCCTGTTATGATCCCTCTTGGCAGGGGTCAAATCAGCATCAGAAAATCCTAACCCATTATCATAGGTCAGGTGGGCAACACAATTCTCAAACTGGTCAACAGAAATTGCATTGGGTACATGGGCAGTCTTCAGAAACTTGATCAAGGACTTGGCATGAGCCTCAGAACATAACAACAAGGACAACATAGAAATCTTTGAGGGAGTATGCCCCAATTGATCAACAATGTCATAATCACTCTTGCGAATGATTTTCAATACTTCTTCCATCTGCTTAGAGAGATCATCAGCAGCTGGCACATCAGTAGATACAGGCTCAATAACGGGACCTTTGCCCCGGGCATCAGTGGTGGAAGTAGCAGCAGGAGTAACTGCATTTTTGGAAGCAACTGGAGGAGAGAAGACTCTTCCACTACGAGTGATCTTGCTAGATCCAGCAATATTATCAATGTCAACAGGCACATCAGCTAAGGGTTCCTGCTTAACACCATGGATGTAAACATCAGACCCATAGTGCCAAGGCACAGCTTTGTCAGACGTATACGGAATAGGACCAGGAGTAGTAATGACCACAGGAGCAACTCTGGCTTCAGCAACAACTTTCACAGGACCTTCAGCAGTAATTTTGATTGGACCCTGATGGGTGATTTTAATAGGTCTTTTTGGAGTGATTCTTACCGGTACTTTGTCAACCATATCAACCTCTTCAATCTTCTTACCTCTGGTAATATGCTCCACCATACTCTCCATAGAAGATGGTCTCCTTTCAAACACTATGGTGTAATTATTCATGAGACGTTGAATTCCGTCTTTCAATCTGAAGCACTTCTCTAGATTATACTCACAATAAACACAATCTTCACGACAACCCGGAAAGAACCCAGCTTGCACTAACTTCTTTCTGATGATGGCCAATGGTGTGGTCAACTCTGCAACTGAATGGATATGTAAATCTTCATCAATGGCATTGACAGTCTTCTCGTGATTTGGCATTGGAGCAGTAATCACATTTGGAGTACCTGGAGGATCAAACTCAATTTCTCCAGCATCAATCATATCTTGAATTTTATTCTTCAAGATCCAGCAGTTATTAGTATCATGTCCCTGACAGTTTGAATGATATGCACATCGTGCATTGGGATTGTACCTGGGAGAGGTAACATTAGGATTCTGAGGAGCCTCTTTCAAAGTAATAAGTTCAGCCTTCAACAAATGTTGCAATGCCTGAGCCATTGACATGTTGATCTTCGTGAACTGTCTTCTAGCCCTCTGTTGGTTGCCCTGTGGCTGCTCTGTTGTTGCAGGAGTTGGATTTGAAATATGTACTGCACTAACAGACTGATGCCTTCTATTACGATCAGGCTGACCATAAACAGCATTGGATTCTTTCTTCCCAGTGGGAGGTTTCTTTGCAGCACCTGATGAGGAAGTACCCACTTGGATCTTACCATTCTTTATACCATTCTCTACTCGCTCTCCTGTCATGATCAACTCAGTGAAGCCATATGATGAGCTTCCAATGAGATGACTGTAGAACGGACCATTCAGCGTACACATGAACATATCAACCAATTCCCTGTCAGTCAAAGGGGGTTGAACTCTTCCAGCTAAATCTCTCCACTTCTGAGCATACTCCTTAAAACTTTCTTTGGCACCCATAGACATGCTCTGAAGCTGCATGCGAGTGGGGGCTAAGTCAGCATTGTATTGGTACTGCTTATAGAAAGCTTCAGCAAGATCATTCCAGTCTCTGATGTTGACACTCTCCAACTGATAATACCACTCCAACTGAGCTCCAGATAAGCTCTCTTGAAAAAAGTGGATCCACAACTTCTTGTCAGCAGTGTGAGGTTGGATCCTTCTGACATAAGACCTCAAATGCAGCTTGGGACAAGAGACCCCATCATAAATAACAAAGGTAGGAACCTTGAAACCAATGGGTATAACAACCCCAGATATCAGACTCAAATCCTCAAAATCCAGCCCAGATGACTTTTGTAACTCCATGGCATCCATCCTATCCACCAGCATCTTGAATTTATCTTCATTAGGCTCATGGTAGTAGTTAGCCTCAGAATCAGAGTCCCCCATAGTGTTGTGGAGACTGCCTCCCTCTTTTTCAGATTCCTCAGATTCATAGTCTTCAGCTGGTTCTTTGGTCTTGGCAAGACCTTTGAACCTTCTTCCCATGTTGATCAACCCAGCTGACCTCTTAGTCTTCTTAGTCTTCTTGGCCAGAAGTGCCTTCAATTCATCCTTCCCCTTGGACAGGTTCAAGATCAGCTCTTGGAACTGTGCGTTTTGTGCCTGGAGATCCTTAACTGATTGTTCAAGAGCCATTGCTGAAATAAACAGCGAGAAGATGAGAAACCTGTGCACAATTATAAACCTGTGATGCAATGAAATGATATGTGAATGCACATGCAATGTTTTCAAGGACCGCAGGATTTAAATTTGCTTAGACAAACAAGAAGGTAAACTTTTATTAGTAATAACTTTGTTTTTCCTTTTAGGCTTACAAAAAATGGAATGAAATAAGTACAAAAGATGGGGTTTTAAGTCTCCCATGGACGTTTCCTATTTGTATTGAGGTATGAGTTGAGGTTTCGTTCCTCATGAAGTTGCTTTGTTAATTCCAGGATTCTTTCTTGGCTTGCTTTGTAATGAGCCTCGAAAGTATCCCTTTGCTCTTTCAGTTGGATCCATGATCTCTGCAAGTCTTCCATATCAGTAGGCATGTCTGGGTGAAGGATGGTATAAGCTGTGTCTCCTTCAGCAACAGGTTCCATGGTAACTGGTAGGACGGCAGGATATGGCATCATGAGAGTCTGAGCACGAGATCGCACCCATCTGAGATAAGCCTCCATAGGAATAGTGTACTTAGGCTCCAGTGTCTTGCTGTCAACCCTGTTTACTTTTCCCCATGCTCGTATGAATCTCTGACGGTAACCTTGAAGATCGTTGTCGTAATCAAATACAATGCCCTGAATCAACATGTCATGTGGACCATCACTCCGAGCGTAACCAAACTGTCTTAAAGCTAGAGAGGGGTTGTAGGTGATGCCTCCTCTTATGCCTAGTAGTGGCACATTAGGAAACTCCCCACAACGGTCAATGATGGTGACATTCTCCATAGATCTGGAGCACCAATGGATATCTGAGTGAGAAAGTGACATGATCCTTTTGGACCATCTGAACCCTTGCTCATTCTTTATTACTGAGCGAGGAAGGTGAGAAATAAACCACCTAGAAAGCAAAGGTATGCAGCACATCAAAGTTCCTCTTGCCCTTGTAGTACGGGTGTGAAGAGAATGTAGGATGTCTCCCAGCAATGTAGGCACTGGATTGTGACTCAGGAACATGTTGATGGCATGAACGTCTATGAACTGATCTGGGTTGGGGAACAATACTAAGCCATAAATCAGCAAGGCTAAGATCTCCTCAAAAGCATCATAGCTCATGGCCTTCAAGAACACTTGAGCTTTATCCATTAATACCTTGGCAAGAATACCCTTGACTCCACTTCTGGTTTCTAGGACAATGTCAAACTTCTTCAGATGTAGAGCTGCAACAATAATCTCTGGTTTAAGCTCTTTCTCCAAGCCTGTGAATGGTCTTTGATCAAGAACAGGTATACCCAGAAGCTTAGAGAACTCCTCCATTGTAGGAACCAACTGGTAGTCAGGGAATGTAAAGCAGTGGTGCTTAGGGTTAAAGAACTGAAACAGGACACTCATCATGTCTTCATTGAACCCTGAAGTGACTAGATCCAATAGGTGACCATGTCTCTTGATGAACTGGGAATGATCAGATACTTGAGAAACCAACTCTTTAAGCTTGGCAGGTATGCCCACGAAGTTGATCCTGATGGTGTTTCTACGAGCAGAAGCCATGACCTGCAACAAAGAACAAAGATAAATCCTTTGGTCCTTGAAATGGTTAGTGAAAATGCTATTCTTATGATGCATGATGATGTCATGATGTTATGTTCAATCACAAACATGTGGCACACACAAACAAGTCACACCATAGCCCTAGGTTTAAAGGCTTGCATGAGGTTCAAAGGTAAGTACCCTCCCCTGAAGTTAGATGGTTCATCCTGTCCTATAAAGTAACCAGGTTCTAAGGGATCTCAATATCATTGATCCTTCACAAGGGTGGTTGATCAGAAGGCAACTTACTTGCCAACCAAAACCCTCCAAGTTTAAGATCTCAATGAGCGTAGCATCGAGTGTCAACCAACTTCAGTCTGCACCAAAGCCGGTTACCTCACTACTTTTCTAAAGGCCAAGATGGGATAACTAGGGTTCTAAAAGTTAGTTAGTGCATTGACAACATATGGCAGCCTCATATTATCCTCAACTTGACTTAAGGAACATAAGCACCAACCAAGAAGTCGCACTAACTATGGCCACCAGATCAACCATATCGATATACGTCGTACAATTTCCTTGGTCTATTGCCATTTACCTAAGGTACACTAGATCCGGGTTAGGATCTTTCACACATAAGAGCCCAACAAGTAATATAAAGCAAACAAGGCAAACAATTTAAAGTGATCTTAATTCCTAAGGGTACCCCTCTTTAATTAAATCCCCAGCAGAGTCGCCAGTTCTGTAACACGGTGGGAGAACTGACTTTAGTTATGTTGCGGATAGCAAGAGTCGCCACCGACTTTTATTTTATCCAAAGGAAAGGCATAAAAGAACAGGAAAGACCTTTAAAAGATTTTTGGGTCCGGGGGGGTAGGTTATGTAAAGGGAAGGTGTTAGCACCCTTTACATCCATGGTTATCCATGGGCTCTTAGTTACTTAGCTCACTTTTGAATTGTTTTTGAAAATGTGAAGTGTGTGAATAGAAAATTTTCATAAGAGTTAATAATGATCCATGTACGGATGCGTAAAAACTTGTGTTTGAAAATTGTTTGAAATTGTGAAAAGTTTTGAATGAAATGAGCAAGCAACTATGAGGAACCTACCCTAAAGTTTTAAGTCTTTCTGTTCTTTATCCTTTAAATGGTAAGACTATCCCTATTATTAAGGAATAGGTAGTCATTACCTTGGATGTGAGGGACATATGAGGGACATCTGTTTTTATGAAGGCAACTGTGGGGTGTATTAAGCATTTTGGAGGGACTGTCATCATTATTCGAAAGGGACTTGATCTTTATGAAAGGCAACCATTAGGGACTTGATGACTTTTCTTTTAAAGGGACTTGCTTTATACACCCCACTTGACCTTATGATTAGGCAACATTGAGGGATAGCCCTAGAAAGTGAGATGGCGATTAAAAATCGACTTACGTGTGTGAGTGTTTAATTTATATTTATCTTATAATTAAAGTGATCTAAATTCAATTTTAAAATAGAATACATGTTTACACTCCCTATTTTACTAACCATAGCATATAAATTAAGTAAATTAAATATTTACAAAATTTACACCAAGGAGCAATTACATAATAATTATAATAAGCAAATTAAAAATAAATAGCAAAAATAAATATAGAAGCAAAATATAAATAATAAGCAAAAATAAGCAATAATAATTATAATAGGGGTTAGTAATAATAAAAATAAATGAAATAAATAGAATTAGCAATAATATTATAACATGATGACAATAATAAACACAAAAATTAGATTTTTAATATATAAACATTTATTTAGAAGTAAGAATAATTAAATAATTATTGTAACATTTTAATTTATGTACAAATTTTTAAACATAATATAATTATAAAATTTAATCCTTATAAATTTAATTATTTCTAAACACATATTAACAATTATTTATATATTAAAAAAAATATTTACATATTATATGGAGAAAACAAGTTATAATTATATTTAAAGATTATATTTACAAAAATTAATCATATTCACAAAATTTTATATCAAGTATTATATTTACAAAATTTAATTTTTATTAATCATCATATTAAATAAATATGTACATAGTAATTATAGTTATAAAATTTAATTATGCTAAATATTATATGTACAAAAATTAAGTTAGAAAAATGAAATTAGGTTTTATCAATTGTTTGGAGAAAATAAATTAGTATTTTATAAAATTAGGGCTTAGAAAATATATTTTTTAAGGGTTTATAATATAATATACAAAAATTATTTTAATTAAATAGTACATATATATATTTTTTTATAATTTAAATAAATATACAATAATAAGAACACATAATATATATATTTTATAATATAGAAAATGATAAAACAATATAATTTTAATTTATTTTATATATAATAGTAATTAAATTAAAAAAATAAAGCAAAAGAAAAAGAAGATCAAAACCTGGTGGGGCTGGGGTTTGAACCCAGTCCCCTATGCTTGCCAACAACAGCATCTACCACTGGGCCATCAGCACGCGCGTGACATCATAGAGAGAAGACTTGGTTTTGTGCTTTGAATCTCTAAAATCAGAAAAAAATAAGAAGCAAAAGGCCTGGGGGAGGATTGAACCCAGGACCTTTGAACACTCAAGCGCACGCATAACCACCCGGCTGGGAGAGCCATTCTGATAGTATGATGACTACAATTGATTATATATCAAACCTGTAAAATAAACAAAATAAAAGAACAAAATGCCACAAACGGGGAATCGAACCCCAGACCAAGCCATTGTATACGCACGCCTCCAACCACTGGGACAACACAGTTGTTGTGACTTCAAACAGCAAACAATTCATAAAATATAATACAAAATATTTGAATTCAAAAACGCGCGCGAAGAGGTCTTCTTCTTCCTTGAGACTTGCCAAATTTCCTACGATTTCACATGCGAATTTACCTGTGAAAAACAAACTCCAGCAAAACCTACGAAACTCAATGATCAACCAAACTGTGAAATTTCACAAAATTGAAAGCACAAACATAGTCCAGAGGTCCATTCGAATCAAGCCATGGTCTTAGAAATCATTTATGTTTCGTAAATCACAAAACCCTAATTCTTGGCCGAAACCCTAACTATGGTGAATTACGTTTCAGGCCATGAATATTCAATCCAATTGTCCAGAATCGTTCTAGGCATCACAATAAACACATATCAGTCATTAAAAACAATTTATAATGCATACATTATTGAATTCGAAAAATTGAATTTCAAGACAAAATTTGATTCGGGTAGAGCCATATGGGATGGTATTGATGCATATGATTGATGGTTTATGATCAGAGAAGTCCAGGGAAGCTTGCTATGTGCTTGTTTTACCTTCAACTGCCTTGGATTAAAGAATCCGAATGTGACTTTTGTGAAGAATTTTTGAACAATGGAACTTACTTTTGGAGGCAGAGAATTCGTGGCTTGATGATTGAGTTATGTTTAGTACTTATAGGTGAGTGGATTAGGTCAATAAAATTGATTGATCATGTGGAAAAATTGATATGAAAAGATTCAAGTTGATCATGCTTTGAAAATCAAATATTCTTGCATTAAGGCTTGCTATTTTGGGACAAATCTTATGATTTCCTTCCTCTTCAATCCCAATTATCATTTAAGTCATTCTAGAAACTCAATCCAAATAAAATCTCTTATTTTCATATTTTATTTTTATTTAAAATGATTTTTAATGAATTAAATCAAAATAAATCAAAATAAAAATAATAAAAATCTGATTTTTAATGGTTTGGGTCGTGCATAGTGCTATTGTATGAATTGGGTCATAATTTGACAAGCCCATTTGGAAGAAATTGGTTCTAGACCTCCTTTTTCATCATAAACCAACTCAAAATTTCCCAACTTTGCAAGGGCACATATCCTTCAAATTTAATGCTATGAGGGTGTTCTTGGACATTTTGGAAAGCTTGAAGAGTCCTCTAAACAACCCCACTAGTTTCATGTCCATATCATTTACCAATCTCAAGTTATGCCCTTCTGAAGTTGTTGACTTTTTGTTGACTTTCAAAAGGACCTATAATGTCTTAGCTCATACCTTCCAAATGAAGCATTTTTGGGCTTGGCTTGTGAGACACAAAGTTGTAGAGAATTAAATTTCCTTAAAAATTAGCTTTGGATGGAGACTTGGTGATGAAGTATGTGAAAGTTATGGATGGTCAAAGTTCAGTTGACTTTTACTGAGGAAACCCTAATTTAGAAACTCCTGATTCTTGATGATCTGGAATATCCTTGATGAATCATGATCAACCCTTGATCAAATGATGAATTTTACCTCATATACTTGATGTTGGCAAAAAATCATGAAGTTTGACTTTGGTTTGACCACAATTGACCTCAGTTTGACTTTTTGACTGCCTTGACTGATTTTAACCTTTCTGATCATCTGACTGAGCAAACTTCTGAGAAAAGTCTTGAAACTTGTCATGGGGGTTATTACACACATATAAGATGTTATGAAGCTCACTTTAAGTCTTGGAAGTCCATTTAGCCTGATTAAAGTCAAAACCCTAGTTTTGGATGCACTGCTTAGGAGGTGCATTGTCTGAGGGAATTGTCAACTCTTTTGACCAATTGTGAACCTTGTAAACCTTGTGAACCATCATAACATGTCTTATGATACTCATAGGAGGTATTGTGAAGCTTGTGAACCTTGTGAATCTTCATAAAGTGACTTGTAGACTTCATGAACCTCAGGGAAGGTCTTGAAAGTGTTGAGAAACTTGTGAACCTTGTGAACCTTCTTAGAACACAAAGTCTTGTATTGTGAGGGCAAATTTTGGGGTGCAACACTTAATTATGTCATTTTTGGGCTGTCGTGCTTGTACCTAGGCACGCAGTCTTCAGTCGGTCCTATCGCTCCTCGCTTGAGAGTTGAGCAAGGCGACTTTGTGAGTTAGCTGTAATATTGCTTGAGCTTCTCGGCGTTCCATGGCTGAGCAAGCTCTTCCCCGTGTAAATTTTCTAAATAATAGGCTCCGTTTTCGGTTTTTGCTCGGACGCGATACGGGCCCTCCCAGTTGGGTGTAAACTTTCCCTCGCGGGGATCCCTGTGATTTCTTCTGAGAACAAGACTGCCTACCTCGAACGTTCGTCTTATGACTTTAGAATCGTACCGAGCGACTATTTTTTGTTTGAGAATGGTTTCTCGAAGAGCAGCTTCTGATCGAACTTCCTCGACCAGGTCGAGCTCGTCCCTCAAAGCCTCGGATTTGGTATCTTGGTCCATGGGGGATTCTGTGCGTCTGGATAAGACGTGCATTTCTATAGGGATCACTGCCTCGGTTCCATACGCTAATCGGAACGGGGATTCCCCGGTTGTTGAGTGGGGGGTGGTCCTATATTCCCATAGCACGCTATGTAGCTCCTCGACCCAGTGCTTCTTATGCTCGTCCAATATTCGTTTCAAACCTCTTAGGATTACCCTATTCGCGGCCTCTGCTTGCCCGTTAGTTTAGGGGTGCTCGATCGAAGTGAAATGTTGTTTCGTTCCTATTGATGCAATGAATTCTATGAAGTGTTTATCTGTGAACTGAGTGCCGTTGTCGGTCACGATGGCGAGCGGTACCCCGAACCGGGCGAGGATGTTTCTTTTGAAGAAACGTAGTATGTTGAGCGCAGTGATTTTGGCTAAGGCCTTAGCTTCTATCCACTTGGTGAAATAGTCGACGCCTACAATTAAGTATTTATTTTGGCCAGACCCGACGACGAATGGTCCTAAGATATCCATCCCCCACCATGCGAATGGCCAAGGCGACGATAATGATTTTAGCTCGGATGGGGGTGCTACGTGTACATCCCCGTGTCGTTGGCATTTGTCGCACCTTTTTACGTGCTCCTTTGCGTCGTGTTGGAGTGTGGGCCAATAGTATCCTGCCCGAAGAATTTTTCGAGCCAACGACCATCCGCCAGGATGTTGCGCATTGATTCCTTCATGGACTTCTCTTAGTACGTGCGGGATGTTTTCTTCTTCTACGCACCTGAGGAGGGGCGTAGAGAATCCTCGACGATACATACATCCACCCACTAGAGAATATGAGCTTGCCCTTCGCCGTATTGTACTGGCCGCTTTTGGGTCGGTCGGTAATTCTCCTTTAGTTAGGTAGTTAAATATTGGGGTCATCCAGCAGCTCGTGTCGCCCACGAGATTAATGTCTATGTGGACCGATGATTACCCAATGCTTGGCCGGGGAAGCGTTTTCTGTATGATGGATTTGTTGTTTCCTTTCCTTTTAGTGCTCGCCAACTTGGAAAGGATGTCGGCCCGGATGTTGTTCTCTCGCGGGACATGTTTGACTTCCACACTTTTGAATCGCTTCAGCTCGCCTTTTACGAGGGCCAGATATTCGTCCATGTTATCGTTTTTGGCTTGAAAGTCTTCTCAGACTTGGCTAGCGACCAACTGAGAATCCGTGCAGATTGTGATCTCTTCTGCCTCCAAGTCGGTCGCGAGCCGTATGCCCGCTAGGAAAGCTTCGTATTCTGCCTGGTTGTTGGAAGTGGGGAAAGATAAGGTTAAGGATACTTCGATGACGTTTCCTTCCTCGTTCTCCAAGATAACCCTAGCTCCACTACCTGCTGGGCCGGATGCTCCGTCCACGAAAATAGTCCACCTGGAGGAGGATTTCGGCTCTTGCTCAGTGAAAGTAAGTTCAGCCACGAAGTCGGCCAGCGCTTGATCTTTGAGATCTTGTCTTCCCTCGAATTTGATGTCGAATTCGGATAGTTCCAACGACTATTTTAGCATTCGTCCGACCATATCTGGTCGACCGAGCAATTGTCTTATGGGTTGATCGGTTCTTATGATGATGGTGTGAGCCAGGAAATAATGGCGTAGCCTTCTGGCTGCGAGAAGGAGGGCCAAAGCCACCTTTTCTATCTGGAGATATCGAATTTCCGGGCCATGGAGTGCTTTACTCGTAAAATAAACAGGCCTTTGCCCCTCGAGTAGGTCGCGTACGAGTGTCGCGCTTACCGCCTCGTTTGCAACGGCAAGGTAGAGATAAAGTACCTCCCCCTCTTCGGGTCTAGACAAAACTGGGGGTTCACTTAGTGCCCTTTTTAGGTGGGACAACGCTAGCTCGCATTCTTCCGTCCATTCGAAAGTTGCCTCTTTGCGGAGGAGCTTGTAAAAGGAACTACAAGAAAACTAAGATTTAACGACACATAAATCGCGACAGTTGAATGATAACTGTCATCTTTCTTCATTTGCGACAGTTGCCAAGACGGTTTTGGAAAACTGTCGCTATATTTTTATTAAAATTGATAAAAAGTCATGACGGTAGGCATACAACCACCGTAAATCATAGACTACGACAGTTGTTTTAACATCCACTTTTCCCCTCTTTATATTAGCGATGGTACTATACCCGCCGTCCCCCTAAAAGATATGAAAAAACAGTCTGCACACAATTTTTAGTTTTCCTCGCTTCCTATTCTATTCCAATTCGACCTCTCTTCACCCTCTTCTCCCTCTCAAGTTATTTCAAGTGGACAAAGCAAACAAGTCATAGAAATTGCAGTAACACTCAAACGCGCTTATGCGCTTCGCAAACCAAACATGATTTTCTTATCGTGATTTTTCTGATCATGATTTTTCTGATCATGATTTTCAGAAGCTTTAAAGGAAGTGCTTCTTTTTCATAATCAATTATCTCCTATGCGCGATAAGAATACCACAACACACATTGGATTATGCTTTGCGGCTCAGATGTTTAAGCTATTCACTTTCAGGTTCGACTTGTTCAGAGTTTTTTAGATTTATGTTTGGTTTTTATTTTTAGATTCTATGGTTCAGAACTTGGTTTGAATTTGTTTCATGTTTTGGATTGAGTTTCAGTTTGAGTTCAAATTTGGTTCAGCTCATTTTGTGTTTGGTTCATGTATGGCTTGGAATTGCTTGCGTTTTGGTTCAAGCTTTGAATCTAACCTAAGTTGTGGTGAGAATACAATATCATGAAGTTGAATTAGAATATAATTTATCTGTAAAAATGCAGAAAATACAGCTTTTAGTCTTGCCCGCCAGGTGTTCGATAGAATTCTTTAAACAATTTGTCGCTTTTTTCGCTTCAACTCTTTAACTTCATGATACTTAATTATTATTGTTGATGATTGTTGTTATTGCAGGTTGTGGTTTATGAATCGGTATTGAATTGTTGACATTACCACCGTTATTCAACTTGCACGCTCGGTAAATTGTCTCAACCAAATTTATTTCCTCTTTTTTGCTTCTGTTATGATGTGAATGGTAATGCTGGCATGTTTCTCGTTAAATTTCCATCCAGGAATGCATCATGATCTTATTTGTGTCATACAAATGATATCAAACCAGTATGTGGTTAACTGACCCTAACTTTGGAGCCTTTGCAGGAAGGCAGCCTTGACCTAGTAACGATAATCAAGGGAACTTCATACTACCGGCGTGGCAAGTATCATGACTATGCTTCAGGTTTCATACCGCCTATACGAGATGAGGTCAATAAAATAATAGAATCATGCAGGTAAAACTTATTGAATAAATTTGACTATAAGCTATCAACACAAAGAATGTGAATTCATATTATATAAACATGGAATAGTGCAGGGAAAACTTAACTTGCAACTACCATGATGAGTTATTTGATATTGATGTCTTGACATTGTATGCATGTCAATTCATATTTATTTATTCTTGTTAATTGAATTGATCTATAATCAAGTAATCAACTAATAGCATTTAACACATTTCGATTATGATGTTTTCAGTTTGTTTGACTTTATCACTAGCTCTGTAATTCTTTCAACTTTGGAGGATGGAAAGATTGTAAACCTTGCTGGAATTCCTTCAGAGGGGTCTGTTTTGTTAGTTAGGAATCACATGCTGCTAGAAGTGGACAAAGTTTCCTTGACAACTCAAATTTATATTGAACGAGAAGAACAAGGTGCATTTTTATCTTTGTTATAGTTAAGTTTATTTTGTAAAAGTTTCAAAGGATTTTTGAGGATTTTTTTCTTGGAAGGCTATATTGTGAATCTGTTTATTTTGGTGGAATTTGATGTTGTTGTAGATATTAGTACATGATGTTGTAATTTCTTCTAGAATAAACTTAGAAACTTGCTGAACATGAAGTTATTGTCATCAGTTCTGATGATGAATCTGAAGTGACAAAGAAAAATCCTCTTAAAGGCAGAAAGCTAAGAGACAGATCTAAGATAAATGTCAGGACATTTAGTTCAATTCTTTCTATTAGTGTTTATATTACAAAACAAGGATAGGTATTGACCAGAATACAAAACCTTGGTTTAGGTATTAACCTTGATCATACACTCTCCAAACCTTGGGCCTATTATTAAAGCCTACTAAAAAATTTCCATAAGACCCCATAGCCGTGTCTATGTCCAACACCCTATTAGTAGCCATTTCCTTTTAAATTCGTTCTAACGGTGTTTCTCTCTATTATGTGAAGATGGTGTCTGAAATTTGTTACTTAATAAGTCAAAGATTAACTTGTCTCACACATAATACAATTCAAAAGTAAAAACATCACCTAACCGGTTCTTCCTCTCCTCAATTCCCCTTTCCCCTAATCCCCATTTCTCCCTTAACCTATCCTTATGTTTTCTTTCCCTTTCTTCCTCTAAACTACATATGTTGTGCATCAATCACCAAATAACAAATCAAATAGAGCTTTGAGTGTTCTGCACATTAACTCCCAAACAATTGGCAGAAAAAAAGTTGTCGTGGAACTCAACTTTGTATTGTGTTGTTTCATTTGGTTGTTAAACTGAGGCTACTGGTAGAAATGACCAAATGATATGGTAATGAACATTGATGCAACTGACAAGGACAATGAATTGGCTGCAACTTAGTACCTTGATGATATTTACAAGTTTTACAAACTCAGTGAAGTAATGTTCTGCTCTATGTTTTGTTTTGTGTTTTTGTCTATGCAGGTACTATTCGAACATCTGCTCCCGGTCTTTGTGCTTCTGGAAACGTTTTTGCTAACTCATCTTATTTGAGTTTGAAGTGGGAACTTAGCAAATGTGAGGGACTAGCATATTGGGATTTCACATTTGATATTATAACTTTGTCATTTTATTAACTATCCTACCTTTTGACTGTATTTGACATTTATTTGGTAATTTAGTTGTGTGTGTAAAGTACTAGTTTCCTCAAACTAAAAACGTGCTTACAAATGCCATTCGTGTACATGTACTATCGGTTGAAACTGGTTTATCATATTGTGAATCTAGTTTTTTTACGTGATTAAAACTGGTTTCAATTTACTTTTTATTCAATTTAGTGTTGTTTTGTTGATTTCGACTAAGTGTTGAGATTTCAGACTCAATTAGGTTTCGATTTGTTTTTCGAAGCAGATTCTGGGTGATTTTTGGTTGGTGGGTGGGACTCAATTCAATTTTGATTTACTTTTTGTTTCTGCTCTCTGTCAGGATACTTCTGGGCTGGTTCTTGGTTGGTGAATTACATGAACTAAAACCACTTCTTGGTTAGTGTAAATTTTGACTACAGATAGTAAGCAGAATTACAAAGATTAGAGTTGGTGAAGATTATAATTATTTAATTTGTAGGTTTTTTGTGTGTGTACCTAGGTGGATTGGACACCAGAATTACACTGGATATTTGTGCAAGCAGTGGAACAACTAGGATTGGATAAGGCAGTGCCTTTAAGGATTTTGGAGATTATGGGAATTGATTGTCTTACTCTCCATAACATTTCCCAATGACCTTCAGGTACATCTATGGAAGGTTTTGTATAATTGTCGCAGTCGTGTAAATGCTTTTGCGATTTTCATCGATACAGCTGTTGTGACAGTAATTACTATAGTCGTGGTGTGAATTAATCATAATTTGTTTTTAACATAAAAACCATGAATAAAGATATTGTTATTGCCATTTGCAAATACCAATTTGTTGCGACCGTTTTTAATGATTAATTTTAATTTTTGTATAATTATTTGTAAAAATTTTTGAATGGTGAATGCAGAAATATAGGTCCCATAGGAAACATGTGTTAGCGCGTGAAGCAGAAGCAGTAAACTGGAATCAAAGTAGACTTGTGTATGGTGTGGTAGGAGGGAAGAAAGAGGTCATCATTTCATGGCCAACTGCTACAGCAACACTGACCATGGGTTTTGCAGTGGTTACCTTTTGAAGGAAATAAAGATATTGTTAAGAATCCAAAGCTTCAAATCCTTTTAAGATGTGTATATTCACTGATATTAATTTTAGACTTAAATGTTATAAGTTGTTCAATGTCTGAAAAAATTATAGGTTAATGACCACAACAAAAAAAGTTCTTGTGACAGTATAGGTACAATATGGTGTTCTTTTATACCAAGCTATAATTTGGCATGAAGGGATAATTTTAGCTATATTTTGGCACGTAGGGATAATTTTCGCTATAATTTGTTTTATATTCTAAGTAGTATTTATTTCACAATGCAAGTTAGTGTGTTGAATGGTGATGATGTAACTTGTCTCTTCAAAATCTTATCATGGTTAATTTAAACAAGTTCTTGACCTTATCCTGAATTTTAGTTTTTTTGTTTAATAAAATTATAATTTTTCATGGTATTTTTTGTATTGTTAGAATTGAACCTTGTGATAGATAATGTAGTATTATATATATATATATATATATATATATATATATATATATATATATATATATATATATATATATATATATATATATATATATATATATATATATATATATATATATATATATTAAAAAATTAGTATAATTAACGGCGGTTATAACTGTCATTATTTTAATATATTATATAATTATGGCAGTTAAAACTGTCGTTATTTTAATCTATATTGTACAATTATGGCGGTTACAACCGTCGTTATATTTAATGAAATATAGATATATTATATAATTTGGAGGTTACAACCGTCGTAATAATATATTAGAGGTTGTTTCAAAACCGTTGCAGAATATTACGGCAGTTGGAACGACAGTTTTACAAACTGTCGCAAAACAGCCTCGCGACACACATTTCTACAACAGTTAAAGAACCGTCGTGATTTGTAATTTGCGTCGGTTCTAACCGTCGTAACCGGCCAAAATTAACCGTCGTAATTTGCCAATTTTCTTGTAGTGAGGGGAGAGCGTGTTGAGCGGATTTTGCTACGAACCGAGCGAGGGAAGTGAGGACCCCGTTTAGTGATTGTATGGATTTTTTAGAAGTAGGAGTCGGGAGTTCCGCGAATGCCCGACATTTGTCGGGGTTGGCTTTGATGCCTCGTTCGGTCAGGTAGAATCCAAGGAACTTCCCTGCTCAGACCCCAAACGTGCATTTCTCTGGGTTGAAACGCATTTTGCTTTTTCGTGCCTGATTGAACACTTTTCGTAAGTGGGACGCGTGGTCCGTTTCTTATTGAGACTTGACGATCATGTCGTCCATGTATACTTCGAGCATATCCCCGATTTCTGCTCGGAATATCTTATTCATCATGCGCTGATATGTCACGCCTGCGTTTATCAGACCGAAGGGCATGACGTTGTAAAAGTAGTTGCCCGATTCGGTCATGAAGGCCGTGTATTTTTTGTCGGACACGGCCATGGGTATTTGATTATACCCTGAGTAGGCGGCCATGAAGGACAATAGCTTGAAGCCGGACGAATTATCGACCAATTTATCAATGTTAGGTAAAAGGTATGCATCTTTCGGGCATGCCCGGTTGAGATCGGTATAATCAACGCACATTCTCCACTTTCCATTAGATTTTTTCACAAGTACAACATTTGAGAGCCAGGTTGTGTACCTGGCCTCGGTTACAAATTTAGCCTCTAGGAGGTCTTTAACAGCAGATTCAGCCGCTTCAGTTTTTTCGGTCGACTGCTTCCTTCTGCGTTGGGCGACCGCCTTGTGTGTTGGGTCAATGGAGAGGTGATGGCAGGCTATCTCGGGGTCGAGTCCTGGCATCTCCGCAGCGCTCCAGGCAAATAGATCTACGTTCCCTCTGAGGCAAGCTTTCAACTGTCGCTTCACCAAGTCGGGCATATGTGCCCCGATCTTAACGCACCGGGTTCGGTCCTCTCCCAGGGGAATCAACTCGAACTCTCCATCTGGGATTGGTCGGGATAGCGAATCTGTTGGCCTTTGGACGCCCTCGTTATCGTCTGAGAACCTGCAGTCCAGGTCGATTGAGTCTACCTGAGGGAAAGCCCTGGGAACATCTGGTGAATTCGATGTCGAAGGGTTTGGTTGGTATGATATTGAGCTAAGACCCTTCGATGCTGCTTCGAAACACCTACGAGCAGCGTCGACGTCCCCGTGCAGTGTGGCAACCTTACCCGAAGTAGTGTAGTACTTCATCTTCCGGTGGACGGTGGATGGCACGGTGATTAGCTCGGCAAGCGTTGGTCGTCCCAGGATGCACTGGTACAGTGACGGCCAGTCCATGACTAGGAACTGGACTCTGACCGTCCTGGCTGTCTCAGCTGCTCCGAAGGTGACAAATAGATCGACATAGTCCCACGGTCGGGAAACCGCTCCGTTGAAACCCTGCAGGTCTGATCCGACGTACGGAGTCAGGTGTGTCTCGTTCAACTGGAGTGTCAAAAATAGCTGGGAGTACATAATGTCGCAGGAGCTGCCCTGGTCCACATGGATTCTCCTCACATCGAAATTTTCCATGTGCGCACGGATGAGCAAAGGAATGCTGGCGTTGGGCGCCCCTCCCAGGAGTTCTTCTCGGTAAAAGGCAAGGGGTACCGAGCCCTCTCTTGGTGGGTCCAGGTTGGCGTTTTGCGCGGGCCCCTTTGCAATCAGTTGGTCGAATTTCCGTTTCACGGATCCGACCGTGATTTTGTTGAACCCTCCTCCCGAGATGACCATTGCGGATGGAAAGGTTTCCCATGGACTATGGGAGGAAAGGTACCCCGGACTCTCGGTGTGATCAGGTAGGAAGAAATCTTCCGGGAGATAAATGCTTAGGGCAACCTGCATGTTCGCATCTGCAGGGATGGGTATGGCCTCCTCGAATTTTTGAGTCTCCTGCGCTTCTTGTCGAGGAGTGTCTCTGGATTTGGTGAACTATTTAAGGTGCCCGTCCTTGATAAGAATTTCGATCGCATCCTTGAGATGGATGTAGTCTTCTGTGTTGTGGCCATGACTCTTGTGGAATCTGCAATATTTCATTTTATCCGTGCCCGGTTTGCTGGGTTGCTGCTTTGGAAAACGTACCCCTGCTTGCCTGAACTCCGAGTTGGCACACTCGGACAAAATTTTCTCCCTGGAAGCCAGGAGAGGTGTGTATTCGTGGAACCGGCCGACGGGTCCTCTGTGCTCCCGCGGTTCACGAGAGCGATCGTCCTTTCTTTTGTCTCCTCCCCGACGAGATGTCGAGGGCTCATCGACTTGGTGGGGCTTCGCATCTTCACGACGTCGAGCGTCTCTTACCGAGCTGGCTGCTTGTTTTTCCTCATACTGGATATAGGCTTGAGCTTTCAGTAAGAACACGTCGAGGGTGGCAGGGGTCTCAATGCCAACTGCCCGGTGAAAATTTGTCGACGGGCGCAGTCCTCGTTCCAGCAAATACTTCTTCATGTCGTCGGTTGTGGATACTTGGACCGCCTCTTTATTGAACCTTTCGATGTAAGTTCGTAAAGGTTCGTCCTTCCCCTGGATGATCGCTTCGAGCGAAGCTTCTGTCTTTGGATGCCGCCTTGATGCGGTGAAGTGCTTGGAGAACGTGCGTCCAAGTTGTTTCCAGGATGTGATGGACTCAGCCTCGAGGCTTTTATACCATGTCATCGCTCCTTTCCTCAGCATTGTAGGAAAGAGGCGACATTTGATTGCCCCTCGTACTCCTCGGTAATCGAGTAGCGCATCGATATTCTCGATATGCTCGTCTGGATCTGTGGTTCCGTCGTATGAGCCTAGCGGCGGGGGCTTCTCTAAACCTCTTGGAAGTTTAGCCACCATGATTTCTGACGATAGGGGACCCCGAGCGTCCTCGTCGTCACTAGAGTAGAATGAAGGAGATCTGTGAGCGCGTTTCTTTGTTCCCTGGGGAGATGCAGATCTTGATCTGCTCCTTCTTGATTTTCTTGGAGGAGAAGATCGTGGAGAGGACTGGCGAGGACGTTTGTCGCCCGTTGATTCGTCAGCATGCCCTTTCCTCTTCTTCCTGGCGGGAGAGGGAGTGCGCCTTCTTTGGGGTCTTGCGGGAGACGGTGGTCGACGAGAATTATCTTCGAGACGGGCGATTTTCTCGCCATGGGCAAGGAGCAGCAGGTTTGTCTGATTCAGGATTTCGGCCAGTGCAGCGAAATCCGATCCTGAAGGAGTCGAGGGAAAAAGAGTTTCCGGGCGACTCTCCAGAGGTTGATCGCGATCGGGCGAAGGCGATGCTGTCTTCCCGTCCGGGTGATCTTGCACAGTTTCCTCGTGCGGAGGAGGATGAATGTTGCTCTCACGTTGCGTGAGAATCATGCCATCATTTGATCGGTTTTCTTGGTTGTCCCGAGTAGCCATGGATCTTGGTAAAACTTTGGTTCTTTGAAGATTTTGATAGAAGAACGGGGAAATCAGATTCCCACAGACGGCGCCACCTGATCGTACCTGGAGATCAGGATCTGATACGGCTGGCTTCGAGAGCTGATGAAAAACGGTCGGTGAGGAGAGAAAGGGGGTGTACCTGCAAGGCACTCCGATGCTAAAGTAAGTAATCGAGCAAAGAGCGAGCAAGTACAAGGATTAAGGTCAGAGAATTAAATACCTGACCCTCTCAAATGAGAGGGTTTATATAAGAGGCTAAATGGAAGATTATTGGTCCATATTATGAGGCGCGGATCGAGGAATCCGTAAAAATAGGTAACGGTCTAAACTAGCCATTGGAGAACTTTGTCATGGTCTGTATGTTTGTGGTCGACAGAGACCACTATTCTTGATTCTGCTCGACGTCGAGCGCTTCTACCGAGTTGGTTTGCTTGGCCCAATTATGGGAATTAGGCCAGTCCAGAACAGAAACCAAATAATTTTTATTAAGTTTCATTTAGTAAGAGAAACATTAACTCTAAGTCTAGTATTGACAAGATGAGGAGTGCATGTTTTGATAATGGACAAGTGTTGTCATGATTATCCAAACAATATTTTCAATACTAAATCAAGTAGTAGATTTGAGTTCTACAATCTTGATAAGCTCATTTATAATAAATATGGGATGGATCAAATAAGATTTGAAACTTAAATATTTGACACGAGTTAAAATTCTTTTGAGAAGAGTTCAAGTGTGAAGTAGAAGGAAATAACTCGAAAAGGTATTAAGATCATAGGAATTGTTCGCTATGGTAAATACCTATATAAATAGTATAATGACAATTTAAATTGTATCATGTTTGACATTGATCGATTTAAAATAGTTTAACTATATCTTTATAACTCCTTATAAATTTCTTTACATACAATTATTCATATCCATAACCAATTCCATTTAAAATAATCGTAGAGACACCATATATGATATGGAGGTAAGAGTACCTAGTTTGTATTTATAATCATCTAGGTTGTAAAGTTTATTAAGTAAACTTGATTACAATCTAGATGAAGATGTATTTATGGATGTATCTCAATAGAAATAAGGGATACATATTTTATAACATGTTATGGGACAAAATTGTTTTGTCGATAGAACTGGAGTCTTCCTTTAGAGACATTATGTATCTAAAGGAACCGGTGGAAGTGATGTAGAACTTGAAGAAATTCAACCACCAGAAAATACATATATGAGAATGGAATATGAACCAATTCAATAAGGGAGTTGTTGTTGAATCATTTGGTCCATGTAGCACAAGATCTAGAGAATATCAGAAATTATCTTGATTCTAAAAGAAGTATAAGTTGTTTAAATACAATTATAGATTAGAGCAAACTTCTTAGAGTTAAATCCTTTTATTAATAAAGTTTTGTGAGAAATTGGATTAATAAATGTCAAGTTTAAATCTTGTGCACACAAGAAGGTTAGTGGGAGTATTTTCATTAATCTAGTATAGTATGTAGGCGTCATACTGATCATCAAAACAAATTCCTTACAACACCAATGTAGGATATGGTTAAGGAAATGGTTTTGATGAAATGCTTAGGTGGGGTTTCCTAAAAGGGTTAGGAATTTGAATCTATAGAAATAGATGGTTGATGAATCTCAACCCTAGCACAAGTACATATTCCGACAAAGTGTTGAGATACCTAATATGCATAAATCTCACATTAAGATTATTGCATATGTGACATGATGTTTTGTCTAATGGACAATGTCTTACCTCATTGAATGAGAAAAAGGACACCATAATATGTACTACACTAGATGCACCATATGCTATGAGCATAAACAATAAGTACCAAAATTATTGAAGTGTCCATCACTAGATCACTATCAAGAAGGTCTATATATATCTTAAAAAGATGTGGTGTTTCGTTTCTTGATAGTAGATGGGAATAATCATTGCAAAGGAGTTACACAGATGTTATTCCAAAATTCATATCATAGTATAAATTAAATGTTATACTTTGATGACAACTATATAAGTTAAAAGGAAAGGCTTAAGACAGTTGTCGTTTCTAGTAAAAAGGTCAAATATATGATTTGTATCACTTTTCTAATTCTTGGGGAAAATTTGTGTTTCTTGTATTGCAAATCCTATTGATCTCATTCATAATGACAATGGGTTAATCTTGCAAGTTCAGAAAACTAGATCTCACTAGCGATCCATGTATGTATATTTTGACACTTTTTTTTCTCTTTGATGGAAGATTGAAAGTTGAAATTGAAAGAGGTGTATATTACAAACATAGGAAAGAGTTCCTTATACCCTAATAAAGTATCATACTTAGATGATGCTTGGCGCACACAATGAGCATATATATGTTAAATTAATATCTAATTGACTCTAGTGCTAGTGGGAGATTGTTTGAGTAAGCCCTAATAGTCAATAAATATTGGCTTAATACGTTTTTGTATCTTGACCTTGATATATATTATTTTTTAATATATATAATTATTACGCATTGCATTTATTGTGTTATTTGTATATGACATAATAAAGTCCTCGGAATAATTAGTTTGTTTAATGAAACATTAATTGTGACTTAATCTGAGACTTCATTAACATAAATACGTTATTTTTAAAGTATTTGTAGTTAAACTTTACTGTCAAATAGGACAACAGTAATGCATAGAGATTATTATGTGAGTAGACTGATGACTGAATCTCACAGGTCATAGATATGAGATATCAAGTCTTCATATAGGTATAAATATTAGGAGTAATATTTATACTAGATTGACCCACCATGATAATACTACATAGTTTGTTATGTAAGTGTCATAAGTTATTCTCATAGTGAGAGTGGTGTATACCACCCTTCGACCTGAAACCAGTATGGACCCTAGATGTGGAGTTGAGTACTTTATTGCCAATCAAATGTTGTCTATAACATGATGACCATAAAGATGGTTGATGGGTACTTCACAAATCATGTTGAGGGACATGAGTGACCTAGATGGGATTTTCCGCTCCTACATATACGGGAGTAATATCTCTGGGGCCCTTGATAGAGTATGACTGTAAAATGCATGGCCATGCCCAAATAAGTCAATATGAGATATTAGGCTTATTTGTTATTATTAAGTATACTTGGGGATCAAGGAATAAGATATTGGACTATACAAGGGTGACACATTTTATGCCTTGTGTTCAATATATATATAAGGGTAAAAGGGTAATTATACACAAGATCATTATCGCAGACAGGTTATGTCAAATCACATGACATTCTCGTCACTTGAGTAGCAGTGATGTGTTGCTAGATACCGTTCACTGTTTATAATATTAAATAGGTAATTTAATATTATTGTCAACGTTACAAGAACCTCTAGGGTCACACGCATAAAGTACTGATAGTGGAATGAACGATTAAATTAAATATAATTTAATTTAATTATGTGTTGATATTATTTAAATTGTTTAATACATTAGAACATATATAGTTTATTTGATTAAATTTGATTTAATTAAATAAATAAGAATTGACAGTTAATTAAATTATATATGATTTAATTTAATTGATATTTATTTTATTTAATTAAAATTGTTTAGTTAAATATAATAATAATTTATTTAATTAAATAAGATTAGACTTATTTTGGAAAAGTCCAAAATAAGAGCATTAGGATTTTAGAAGCTCTCTATTTATAAAGGAGCTCTTTTCCGTACCAATCATAATTGTCAATTTTCTTAGAACAAGAGACAGCTAGCACCGTGTTCCACTTTGTGCTCACGTGGACTTCGTAGAGACAATGGTATTTTCCACGTTCGTGATCAAAGTTAAAGCATGCTTCAAGCGATAATTCTTGAATCTTATTTGATATTTGATTTGTGATTAACGATTTAATCAAAATCTGTTTATCGGGATTATTCCATTAAGAGGAATTTTTTTGAAACAACTTCTCTTAAATTCCAATAGAAATATGGTGGGATGCATTTGTGCAACGACTACCGTCAGTTGTACAAGGTAACTATTAAGAACAAATACCCCTTACCAAGGATAAACGATTTGTTATATCAATTGAAAGGAGACTGTGTATTCTCGAAGATTAATTTATGGTCAGGTTATCACCAAATTCGTGTGAAGAGTGCAGATGTACCAAAGATCGCGTTTAGGACCCATTATGGTCATTACAGATTCTTAGTAATGCCTTTTGGTGTAACAAATGCTTCTGTTGTTTTCATGGATTACATGAATCGAAATTTTGAAGCTTACTTAGTTCAATTTGTTGTGATCTTTATGGATGACATTCTTATGTATTCTCATACTCTACAAGAGCACGAAGAACATCTAAGAATTGTTTTGTCGATATTGCAAGAGAAACAACTTTTTGCTAAGATAAGCAAGTGTGAGTTATGGATATCGGAAGTTAAGTTTCTTGGTCATGTTATATCTCAAGGAGGCGTGGCAGTGGATCCATCGGAAGTTGAGGCGATAATTAATTAGGAGAGACCAAAGAATTCTTTAGAAGTTAGAAGTTTCTTGGGCCTGGCTTGGTACTATAGAAGGTTTATTAAAGGATTTTCTCAGTTAGCATTACCGATGACAAAGCTTACTCAAAAAGAATTTGCTTATGAGTGGGATTCTGGTTGTGAACAAAGTTTTATGAGTTTGAAAGAAAGATTGACAACTCCTTCTATTTTGATTATTCCTGATCCTAACAAGTCGTATCAAGTTTTCTGATGCATCGAAGATGGGATTAGGAGGTGTTTTAATGCAAGATGGCCAAGTTGTGGATTATGCTTCTTGTCAGTTAAAAGTTCATGAGAAGAACTATCCAACTCATAATTTGGAATTAGCTGCATTAGTATTTACCTTGAAGTTGTGGCAACATTATTTGTATGGTGAATGCAGAAATATAGGTCCCATAGGAAACATGTGTTAGCGCGTGAAGCAGAAGCCGTAAACTGGAATCAAAGTAGACTTATGTATGGTGTGGTAGGAGGGAAGAAAGAGGTCATCATTTCATGGCCAACTGCTGCAGCATTACTGACCATGGGTTTTGCAGTGGTTACATTTTGAAGGAAATAAAGATATTGTCAAGAATCCAAAGCTTCAAATCCTTTTAAGATGTGTATATTCACTGATATTAATTTTAGGCTTAAATGTTATAAGTTGTTCAATGTCTGAAAAAATTATAGGTTAATGACCACAACAAAAAAAGTTCTTGTGACAGTATAGGTACAATATGGTGTTCTTTTATACCAAGCTATAATTTGGCATGAAGGGATAATTTTATCTATATTTTGGCATGTAGGGATAATTTTCGCTATAATTTGTTTTATATTCTAAGTAGTATTTATTTCACAATGCAAGTTAGTGTGTTGAATGGTGATGATGTAACTTGTCTCTTCAAAATCTTATCATGGTTAATTTAAACAGGTTCTTGACCTTATCCTGAATCTTAGTTTTTTTGTTTAATAAAATTATAATTTTTCATGGTATTTTTTGTATTGTTAGAATTGAACCTTGTGATAGATAATGTAGTATTTTATATATATATATATATATATATATATATATATATATATATATATATATATATATATATATATATATATATATATATATTAAAAAATTAGTATAATTAACGGCGGTTATAACTGTCATTATTTTAATATATTATATAATTATGGCAGTTAAAACTGTCGTTATTTTAATCTATATTGTACAATTATGGCGGTTACAACCGTCGTTATATTTAATGAAATATAGATATATTATATAATTTGGAGGTTACAACCATCGTAATAATATATTAGAGGTTGTTTCAAAACCGTTGCAGAATATTACGGCAGTTGGAACGACAGGTTTACAAACCATCGCAAAACAGCCTCGCGACACACGTTTCTACGACAATTAAAGAACCGTTGTGAATTGTAATTTGCGTCGGTTCTAACAGTCGCAACCGGCCAAAATTAACCGTCGTAATTTGCCAATTTTCTTGTAGTGAGGGGAGAGCGTGTTGAGCGGATTTTGCTACGAACCGAGCGAGGGAAGTGAGAACCCCGTTTAGTGATTGTATGGATTTTTTAGAAGTAGGAGTCGGGAGTTCCGCGAATGCCCGACATTTGTCGGGGTTGGCTTCGATGCGTCGTTCGGTCAGGTAGAATCCAAGGAACTTCCCTGCTCGGACCCCAAACGTGCATTTCTCCGGGTTGAAACGCATTTTTCATTTTCGTGCCTGATCGAACACTTTTCGTAAGTGGGACGCGTGGTCTGTTTCTTGTTGAGACTTGACGATCATGTCGTCCATGTATACTTCGAGCATATCCCCGATTTCTGCTCGGAATAGCTTATTCATCATGCGCTGATATGTCGCGCTTGTCTTTTTCAGACCGAAGGGCATGACGTTGTAAAAGTAGTTGCCCGATTCGGTCATGAAGGCCGTGTATTTTTTGTCGGACACGGCCATGGGTATTTGATTATACCCTGAGTAGGCATCCATGAAGGACAATAGCTTGAAGCCGGACGAATTGTCGACCAATTTATCAATGTTAGGTAAAAGGTATGCATCTTTCGGGCATGCCCGGTTGAGATCGGTATAATCAACGCACATTCTCCACTTTCCATTAGATTTTTTCACAAGTACAACATTTGAGAGCCAGGTTGTGTACCTGGCCTTGGTTACAAATTTAGCCTCTAGGAGGTCTTTAACAGCAGATTCAGCCGCTTCAGTTTTTTCGGTCGACTGCTTCCTTCTGTGTTGGGCGACCGCCTTGTGTGTTGGGTCAATGGAGAGGTGATGGCAGGATGTCTCGGGGTCGAGTCCTGGCATCTCCGCAGCGCTCCAGGAAAATAGATCTGTGTTCCCTCTGAGGCAAGCTTTCAACTGTCGCTTCACCAAGTCGGGCATATTGTAACACCCCAAAATTTGCCCTCCAAATTATTACTATCAAATTGGCCTATGCTTCGCATTCATCTGCAATTCTCACTAGGTCATAACTTTGCATTCATCATTTGCGTGAAGCCTTTGAGGCATGGGATCAAGCATTCTCATGTGACTTGAATTTTCTATCCAGAGGTTTCACTATTCTTCTCATATTGGTACCCTGGGTTGTATTTGTAATTCAAGAATCAGGATTCATGTGTCGGCTTTCAGATCTACTATGACATCATAGGGCGTAATAATTGGTTATTGGTTCAAGAATTGGGTTCACAATAAAGGCGGAAAGCTCATAATCATGGTTTATTTGAAGGAGTATCAAATGTCACCATCATTCATCGTTCAAGAGTTATCATAAGCCCATTTGAATATTCATTTCAAGTCCAAGTCTTTACCATGGTCTATATTCATTTTCAAATTCGATTTCATTACCATTTAACCACTTTCCCACACGCATTTTTGGCCCATGCCCAATAGCCAATTCATGTCCAATCCAAAAAAATAATACATAAATAAAAGTTTGGTCCCAATATCTTTTTTTTATGTCAATATCAATCTCCCATTGGACAATTTAGAGCTAAATAAACCATTTTATTTTTGTTTGGGTCCATATTCCAAAAAAAACACATTGTCTATCCAAATTCATGGTAATCTCAAAATTCTTGTCCAAATAGAAATCTCCTTTCATATCTAAAATCCAGCCCATGTTGCAAAATATGAGATTCATAAAATGGAAATAATAGGATGATATTTTTGTAGCCATTGAAATTAATTTTTTTTCCGGACCTCATTCTTATAGTTGACCCCACAGGAGTTTCACATACACAGTTTCTTTGATACCTCATTTTATTCACTAACTCTGTTAAAATATACCAAAGAAAAGAACAGCAGGGGACATGTTTGTCATGAGTGTAGCCAAGCCAAGAAAAAACTTAGGAAGTATAACATAATTACTCAAAAGGCATAACAAAGAAAAGTCTGAGAAAAATCCAATTGGTATATTAGTTCATATATCATCAACTTACAAAAGATCCTGAAAAATCCAGTCTAACCAAAATACAGATACAAATCGATAAAAGCAAAAATCAGCAGCAAGATAATCCCTCTCAAAAGAAACTCTCGGTGTTATCATTCCGCGTCAGTGCATCACCGTTTCTAGTAAGTTTCCGCCAACTTCATTCGCTTCAAAACCTGCAAAGACCACATAGCGAAAACCGATCACAGACTGATAGCAATAAGGGCTTCACAACAAAAACCAGGAAACTTACAAGAGAAGAAGGGAGTTGAAGTTCAGTTACAAAATCCTAACCGATTACTAACAACTCTAACCGATTTTTCTTCCAGACTCTTCCTACACACTCTAAATTCATCAGAGTTTCTCACCTTTCTTCTTCTTGAATCCTCTTCCATTTTTCTTCCATAACTCTTCATTCTCTCTTTCAACAGGCTGCAAAAAATTCAATCAACATCCATCTTCTCCAATCTCAGCAGCCACCTTCACAACCATAACCAATCTTCCATGCTTCAGCCCTATTTTTCTTCATCATCCCAAGCCAAATTCATCACTCTAATGGCATCGATCGTCAAGAACTCATGACCTCTTCACACTTTCGAATCCCTCACGCTTCCGTAACCTAGACTCAACCTGCGTCACAAACCAATCATAACAATGAGTCACAACTTAAGAAAGGAGAAGAGGAAATGATTCACTGAGCAAGAATCAAAATTAGAAGGAGAAGAACACAAAAGGCATCAACACCTACAGATTCAAATTCGCAACAAGAAGAAGAAAATGTGAATAGCCTTAAATCCATACCTTAAGTGTGTTCATCACCGTTCCGCATCGTTACACAGCGTCTTAAACCGCCATCGTTGCGGTGTCACTTTCAACAAGTTCAGCACAGCTTCATCAACGTCGTCTTCGTTCCCTGACGGTTTTCACCCTCATATCATTCAACCTGCAAAAATTAATAATCACAGCAAGAACAATCTCAAATCAGCAACAAGAAGAAGCGTATTTGAATAGCGAGAAGGAAAGTGGAAGTACCTGAACGTCGAGTTCAAACGTCACCAAGGACCAAACGACGTCGCTTCCATATTTGTCGGGTTTGGCGTTTCAGCTTGGAGTTAGGTTGTTTGATTCAGCTTAGGGTATGAGCAATTCGATGGCGGCCATGGATGCTCTCTCCGGTGGTTTTTATGTCCGCCGCCGCTAGGGTTACGATTAGAGAGGAGGCTAGGGTTCGCGAGGAAGAAAGAGGAGAGTTGTTCTAAGGATTTTTCTTTCGGTGTATGAGAAAGAGCAGGTCACCGCCGCCGCCGGCTAGGGTTTTGAGTAGAAGAAAATGAACGTGGAAGGAAGGGAGAGAAGACGCAGACACGTGAGGTAGAAGAGAAGGAAGCTGATTTAGGTTTTGTTTCTCCTTCAAACATATTTTCTTTTGTTTATAAGTCTTTGCTTTCTGAGTATTTTGTTTTGGTTTATATTGAATTAATTAAGTTTTAATTGGTAATGTTAGGAATTAAAAAGAAAATAATTGAGTTTAATTAGGAGTTTTAATGATTATTAAAGAAGATTAAAGAATGTTTAAACATTGTTTCAATTCCCATAAGAGGAGGAAGAGATAAGATTGTGGATCTGTTTTTTGATTTCGTCCACACCGGCGGTGACACTTGTCACCGTCCGGTTGGATCTCCCATTCACAATCCTGTGTGTGGCATTCCTACCATAGGTACCAATGCACCCCCCAGGCCACCTGCGATAATGGGCCCTGCGGATTGCCTTTCGCACCTCCATTTAGGCCCAGTTTTCATTATGTAACTTAAAAACTTTCTATTGTCACCCCCTCCAATTTCTTTTTTTTTTTTCTTTAAATTCTATTTCTATATAGTTTCCAAATTAGTTCAGAATAAATAATAAAATGCTTGATAAAAATCCCAAAAAAATTACAGTAGGATATTAAGTCAATTTAGAACTCCTCCCAATTTTTATTTTCTGAATATAATCATTTTTTTAATTTTAATTCGATTTTTTAATTTTAATTAATTCATATTAAATTCCTTCATGGACACATAAAATTGTACAATTTATTTAGGCTACTTCACATAATATTTTTTGCCCATTCTTTTTGCTATAATTAAAGGACAAGTTAAAGTACCTATAATATTTTTTGGTGAATTTTTAGGACATTTTTGCTATTGTTTTGGTAGTATAATTTGTGTAATTTTATGATTAAACTTTAGTTAGGTTTAAGCGATCATTTGCCTTAGTTAAAATAAGAATTTTTTAGAGATTTTTTAATATGATAATATAATCAGGTTGAAGACCTTAGGAATGTAATTTCATATTTTTCTAATGACTTTTAATATTTTTGTCATTTTAATCCATGCCTTCGCATTATGCATATTCATAATCCATATCATTTACTAACTATTTGCTTTTTTCTTTGTGCAAGGTGTTTTGCAAGGTTTGGCTTACGGACTTGGATATTTTTATGCCTTAATTGTGTTTTATACTTTGTGTATTTTGTGATGTAATAGCTTAGAACTTGTATGCTTTTATAGTTTCCATAAGTAGAATAGAAAAGATAAAACGAATCGATAGAAAACCAAATTTTCAAAAAAAACAAATAAAGTATTCGATCCAACGTCGAGTATACTTTCAAATAAATAAATAAAGTTTGTATTATTTTAGGGTTCTTCGATCACCTTCGTTCCATTCCATTCAACCAATATCAAACCTTGTATGTTTCATACCATAAGTCGTGTGTCTTAGCACCACGCAACCGACCTACACACCCCATTGTTCCATCCTGTTTACATTTCATACGTTTTTACCTACCATGACCTAGGAGGACCCTATTGCTCATTATTGACTTATGTCACTTGCATGTTTAGTCTTATATTTCTTAGGTAGATTCAATTGTAAACCTCACTAACCATAGGTTATCCATGAATTCAAACTGATTTAGGGTAGGTCTAGTAGCCCCTTAGAATGTTTACCTTTTATAACTTGAGTCTCTTCTCATCTTAAAAGAAAATCAAAAACACTTAATAAAGGAAAAGGTGTACAATGCGCCACGAGCCTTAAGCTACACGGGAAATGACTAGTGGAGGTCTCCTTCACTCTTCTAGGATGCTTTACAAACGTTCCATTAGGGGCGATCTTGGAAAGTATTCGCTCCTGTGTCATAGTCTTTAGTGTTGTACATTCAATAAACACAAATCTCAAAACATTTCTTATAAAAGACAACAAACCAAGAAGTCACGTCTTCTCATCTCATCTCATACTCTTTGCGGACGAACATGACTTGTCTCGACAGTTCAAACAGCGATACGGTAAACACCCTCGAGTCAGAGCCGGTAACACCTGAGCTAGAGCTATGGCAACGTCATCCTAAAAATCACAAACGAGTGTAAGCCTTAGTTAGACGAACTACGGCGTCTCTGATCCTCATTTATCCCGATGAGGTACGTAGGCAGTGGGGTAGGGCCCATTCGAGCACAATCTTTCTTTTTCCCTACATTTTCCCATTTTATTCCCATTTGTCAATTCCATTTCTTTTCTCATTTCCATTTCATTCCAGATAGCTATTCTTTCAGTTAAAACAGCATATTATTCTTCACCCTTTGAAAACAGACTTTTAAGCGTGGATCCCGTCGGGTACGGCGGACGGATTGGGGTGCTAATACCTTCTCAATTCGTAACCGACTCCCGTATCCAGATCTTTGGTTCGCAAGGCCTCGTCCTTTTCTTTCTTCCTCGGGTTTGTGCAACATTACCTTTCCCATTCCCTTGGGATAAAAATGTCTGGCTGGCGACTCTACCTTTTCCGCGCCACTTTCGCGTTTGTACTAGGATGAAAATCCCGGGAGCGACAGCTGGCGACTCTGCTGGGGACTTTAGAAATCCTAAATTCCCCTTTGAGAGTCAATCCAAGCGCTTGTCTGTTTCTGTCTTCTTTGGGTGTTTACTTGTTTGTTGTTATGCTTTAGTTTAGCTTTACTGCTTTGTGTACAGTTTATCACTTTCCTTTACAGCTTTATTTACAGCTTTCTGTACCTTACTTTACTGTTGCATATACTAGCATACTGTACTGGCTGTTCTGGTTTTCCTTGGCGGGATGGGATTATTGTGAGATAAGCCAAATACCCGGCTTGAGTATACACATATGATTTAGAGTGGGCAGTCGTGTGGCTTGCGTGGTCTTGAGCACGTGTAGTTTTCACGAGTCCCACACCCAGATCAGGCTCTCTTGGGATATGTTCTATACTGCCTAGGCAGACCATAGAATGTTCCCACCTGAGCTGCTAACACTGGGAACCGATCTTCGAGGACCTTAGTGGAAACAACCCTCTCCAGTGGTGACAGTGGCAGACTACATTTTGTGGCAAACCCATTCGCACCCGAGGGCCCACTAGGAAATCGCATAGGATGACCTTGTTCTCTCGTAGGAACCTGGTTAAAGCAACTGGTCGTATGACGGTAGTATTGTACCCTTCGGGATGAATGTACTATTGTTTCTCGACTTCAGTGCTTGAAGCTGGGAACTTATGAGGGATGCTTGTTTTTCCGGAATTCAGCTGAGGCCTCCCTGAGTAGTACATAATGCCAAACCGATTCCCTGATTTGGTCATGAGCCATTTCTCGGAAATGGTGAACGTATTATTGCTATTCGGCTTTGAGAGCCCGTGATGTTGACCCGTAGTAGCAACACCCGTGAGATTGGGAGGGGTTTACAGGTTTGCAGGAACCCTAAAACTTCCAACATACCCACTTTTTGCCAGTGTTACTCAATGATATGATCCGGTCCTATATGATACTTGGTTGAGAATTCTGGAACTTCTGCACAGAGATACTGATATCATGATCTTCACCAACACTTGGTTATCTGATCCACGCCAGCGTCGGACCGCTGACCACATGCCAGTTGCATACATGACATCATGGCATTTTAGCATACATGTTCAGTTACTTCTAAGGATCCCATATCTGGATTATGTCGGATTTTCTTCTGCATTAAAAACTTGGATCAAAATAGATAGATTCCTTAGAAATAACCGAACATGGCATTTGCATACATCCTTGCATTTTTTACAGGTGTTCAGAGACAAATTCTTATCCTGACCTGGTTTCTCTCCAGAATGGTCAATTTGAATCACGATTGTCAAGGCATGGAGCAACTCCGAGCGGAGGTGACTGAGATAAAGGCCCAACTGGGGCATGTTGTAGTGGACATTCGAGCGTTGTCCCAGGATCAGAAATTGCTAAGAGAAGAATTCAACCTGATGAAGATTCAGATAAAGCTGCTTACAGGAATCATGAATGCTATGTCGAAAAAGGAAAATAGTTGTGTGTCTAATTTTCAAACAGAAGGTCATGTTTCTCCCATCTCTTTGGGATGTTCAATAAATCAGGGTTCTCTAGATGGATTTCCTCTACAGTTCGAATCTCTTCACCAGCAATCGTCACTCGTCAGTCAGGAAGGGCATCAGATAGGAACCAACTCCACATGTGAACTGAATGATCCTACACCAATCGTTACTAAAGAAGTGAGCGCTTTCTTTCCTTGTCAGGGATCCACCTCAGCTGCTACGCCTTGGTTTCTAGGAGAAACACTTCAACCGATTTCGTCTATAACTCCTCCATTGCTAGCAACCCGTCATCAGCAAGTTCAAGAAAGGGTTATTGATCCGATACCCGTGTCTTATGCTGAATTATGTCCACAACTGTTCGAAATGGGATTGATTGAGTGTCACAGGTTAACTCCCCCGTTAGCATGCATGAATACAAAAGAAGTGGTCAACTTTCCTTCTCCTAGAATCATTGCTCAGTCTAAGTCTTCAAAGGGGCTGCATCAACAATCTTCATTCACTCCTCGGCCAAGTACGAGTAAGAAAGTACAGAGACATGTCAGGCGTCCAACGCAATGTCAACAACGAGGTTTTCAATCACGACCACAGGGTCAGCAACAACAGGTACAGAGACTGTTTCAGGAAAGAGCAAGAGCGAGAAACCGCAAACTTGATCCCATCCCATGTCCATATGCTGTATTGCTTCCAGGACTTCTGAAGTTGAACTTGGTCGAGCTTCGTATCATGAGAGCTCCTTCTGCTGATAATCTACCACCAAATTTTGATCCACACTCCAGGTGCGAATTCCATTCAGGTGCCCAGGGGCACAATATTGAGAAATGTTGGGCTTTTCAGAACAGGGTACAAGACCTAATTGAGTCCAGGACAATCAGTTTTTTCTCCTCACCCAAAGGTACTTCAGAATTTGATGCCTAATCACGACGGAACCAGTGTCACAGTTATTCTACCAGATGATCCATGTTAAGCTGAAGTCTTCAAGTTAATCACCCATGGCAGCAGTGAATAGAGCCAGCAGTATTCAAATACTCTCAGTGATGGCATTTATGTGTTTGCCTTCCTTCATTGTTCATTTTCATCCCTATTGAGGGGAACTACGTCGCTCTGATTCTTCATTGGTCACCAATCAATGGAGATACGTAGGCAGAAGATCGTCAGGTCTTTCCGAGCAAACTTATGGGGCAACTTTACTCCCCAGCTTTACTCTTTCCTCCAGATGTCTCGCGTCAGAGTCAGTATAGCTAGAAGAGGAAGTATTACTGCCATGGTTGGGCATGCAACTGCAAATTAAAGATTACAAGTCTGTGAAAAGAGCTATTGATCGTCGAAAGTATCCAAGACTGACAGGTCCAGACGGAGCCAAGCCTCCTCAACTACGGCAATATTCAGTTTCTTTACTGCATTTCCATTTGTAGTTTCTTTTATATGCTAAACATTTGTCTACATGTATGAAAGTTGTTTGCTTTTGAATGTTAGAAATAATAAAACTCACATGTTTTTCTTGAAGTAAATTCATTTGCATTCCCTTATAATTTTGCATATGTATATCGCAATACCAATTGTCATGCTTAAATTCTATGAGGGAAAATGACGAAACAAAAACGCAATATCTCTGAATTGTGTGCTCTCAAGTAAGACCCTGTTGACGATGTACAGGCATTGTTTCAAATCCTAAACACTGGAGATATAAGGGAGATAGACCCTCGCTAACCCCTTTGAGCCTTGAAGTAGGAGTTTCTTTTCGCATAAAAAAACCCTTACATGTAAACCAGGGGCAGGGTAGATGTCAGCCAGTCAGACCAAGCGTTCAGACTTTCATAAAGAAGTGTATTTGAAGATCCGTTGCATCCTAATATGCTAATCAAGAGGTCCAAAGACCCGAAACCACAACGGTTATCCAAGTTGAAAGGTCCAAAGATTGACAACCACAATGGTTATCCTTCGTTGACCGCAAAATGAGGCAGTCACAACCCTCGTGAAGCAATTAAGACAAACAATGTCACGCGACTTGTTCAAAATGCAAAAAGAAAAAGAAAAGAAAAGGCCCGCTAAGTCGAAACTTGAAAACAAGCGACTTAGGCAAAAGTTAGGGCATCCCGCTGGACTTCACAATCAAAGATTCACAAGAATCAGTCCAGGCAAAAGTTAGGGATAAGCAAAATAATGTAAAAGCAAAAGACGGAAAAGGATTACACAAGAAAGATCCTCAAATGAGAACAAAGTCGTGTGACACAGACATGAAAAATAGAGGAGTGACTGACTCTCAACAATAACCTGATTGGTGCTTGAACCAATAGTAGCAATGGTTCCTCAATCAACACGAAACCCTTATGAAAGGTGGATGCTTGTGAAAACTAGCTGAACATAGGAATGGAGAACATCACGAAGAGCGGGTGGGCACAAATAAACTTCGAGCCTTTATCCTTTGTTTCTATAACTGTGAACCAGGCCACGATACAACCCTTAAAAGTCCTAACTGAAACAGGGTTAATTTGAGAGTGTGCTACCACGAGACCGCGTTCCTGACTCCTATGAGTTGTGCTAAAAGACATTTATTGGTATTGCATGTACATACTTTCATTCAAATAAAGGTCGTATCTTAACCAGTGATTCTCTCACGAAGGTTAACGATCCATTTTCAAAACTTCAAGATTAACATGTTTGTTGAATTAGGATTTTCATTCTAAGAATAAACATTTTCTCACTTGCATACATTTGTTGAGCATCATAAATGGTTCACATACGGAAATTCAATCCAGAAGCTCAAGCTTGCCAGATTGAGGAGTCTAAAACTTCTGAAAGACTGTCACGTCGAGGTGCACTTATCCGAATAAAGCTTCATTGAGCAGAGACTTTCCCATTTAGTCATGGTAAGAGCCAGCCAATCCGGGGCAGTCACGTCAAGCAATCTCTTCAAAATTAGAGTACTGAGCCAATCCGGGGCAGTCACGTCGAGCAATCTCTTCAAAATTAGAGTACTGAGCCAATCCGGGGCAGTTATGTCGGGCAATCTCTTCCAATTTCAGTCAAACTGGGGCAATCACCTCGAGATTCAAATCTCTCCAAGAGCGAAGATTAGTCAGTCAAGAGCAAAACTATTCAAATACTCATACTGGGGCAGGCCACCCTAATAGTACGAGAATTCATTTTTTCCCGAAGACAGACGATCAGAAGCATTTACCCGGAGTCTAGAATACCGTGGTTACTTGTCAAGTCAACTATCTCGTTCAATACTTCTGACAGATACGAACTCATCTGCGTTGGCAATGATTACCTCCTCAGCAAGGTTATTCCATTGATCCATACAGTCGTTACAATACCTAAGAGTTTAAAGACGCCAAGTCTTTTTGTAAAATCCTCTTGAGGTAAGATCCATACGGAAGCAGATGATCCCCAGCCCGGGACAATTTGAAATCTTTCCTCCTCAGCAGGACGTGTCTCGGTGTTGTCATCTCCAGCAGGCAAATGGAAGTTATCCTCACTAAATTTAGCATTTTTTCCTTCAGATGGTTTCCTTGATCTCGGTCCCTCCGCAGATCTAAGGCAATTCCTATTCCCTTAGAAGGTTTCAGATGAATCATTCTCCTCCCCAGCAGGTCCATAAGAGTGGGTAATCCCCAATAGTCGATGTATCCCCAGGCACGGCCCTCAAATCTAAAAGTCCAATTTATTTTTGGTAAAGGTGATAATTCGGGACAATTGAATTATTCACGCTCCTCTCCGACAGAGATGTCATCCCCACAGGGCTACTTGATATCGAATTCGCGATCATTGTGTTTCCCCACAGAGTCAACAGAGACTTATCACTTCCGCGTCAGGAATTTCTTTTACATTCACCTGTTCATTAACAATACTCAAGACATAATATCCCCAGTGTCATGGGGCAACATGCCGTGCAAATTCAGCAAATTTCAAAGTCCAGCCGTAGACTGGCCAAAGTCCATCTTCGGGTGGCAGATTCCAAAGTCCAGCCGCAGACTGGCCAAAGTCCATCTTCGGGTGGCAAATTTCGAAGTCCAGCCGCAGACTGGCCAAAGTCCATCTTCGGGTGGCAAGCTTCAAAAAGTCCACCCGCAGTGTGGCAAGTTTCAAAAGTCTCCTGTAGTGAGCAAAAGTCTCCCGTAGTGAGCAAAAGTCTCCCGTAGTGAGCAAAAGTCCAGCCGCAGACTGGCCAAAGTCCATCTTCGGGTGGCAAGCTTCAAAAGACCAGCCGCAGACTGGCCAAAGTCCATCTTCGGGTGGCAAGCTTCAAAAATCCACCCGCAGTGTGGCAAATCTCTAAAGCCTCCCGTAGTGAGCAAAAGTCTCCCGTAGTGAGCAAAAGTCCCCCGCAGTGGGCAAAAGCCTCCCGTAGTGAGCAAAAGTCTCCCGTAGTGAGCCAAAGTCCACCCGCAGTGTGGCAAAGTATTTTGAAGTCCAACCGCAGATTGGCGAAAGTCCATCCACAAGGTGGCATCATATCACAAGTCCACCCGCAGCGTGGCAATTTCCAAAGTCCACCCGCAGTGTGGCAAAGTATTTTGAAGTCCAACCGCAGATTGGCGAAAGTCCATCCACAAGGGTGGCATCATATCACAAGTCCACCCACAGCGTGGCAGTTCATTCAAAGTCCAGCAGCAGACTGGCCAAAGTCCATCTTCGGGTGGCAAAGTTTCAAAAATCTCCCACAGTGAGCAGAAGTCCACCTGCAGTGTGGCAAACCCTTAAAATCCACCCGCAGTGTGGTAAAGCATCTGAAGCCCAACCGCAGATTGGCAAAAGTCCATCCTCAGGGTGGCAAAGTATCTTAAAATTCTATCACAAGTTGATCAAAGTCCACCCACAGTGTGGCAAGTCGTTATTCGTCTAACTCCATCCAATAATACACCATTAAAGGCATTGTTGCAGCCTATCAAGGTCCACCCGCAGTGTGGAAAGTCAGTAGCCGTCTGACATCACCCAAAAGGCATCCCCCGTTTACTATCCTTCCCATCATAATTATATCCCAGCAAAGATCGTTTGGTTGAGTTTATCTCCCTGTTCCTTTGTCGCAGAGTGCAAATTTTCTGGTTGTTTTCTAGTATTCAATCCCTGCATACTTCAAATGTCCGAAAGCAACTGCTAACATCCATTCAAGTCTACAGTGATTGAATAGGGGCAGCTGTAACACCCCAAAATTTGCCCTCCAAATTATTACTATCAAATTGGCCTATGCTTCGCATTCATCTGCAATTCTCACTAGGTCATAACTTTGCATTCATCATTTGCGTGAAGCCTTTGAGGCATGGGATCAAGCATTCTCATGTGACTTGAATTTTCTATCCAGAGGTTTCACTATTCTTCTCATATTGGTACCCTGGGTTGTATTTGTAATTCAAGAATCAGGATTCATGTGTCGGCTTTCAGATCTACTATGACATCATAGGGCGTAATAATTGGTTATTGGTTCAAGAATTGGGTTCACAATAAAGGCGGAAAGCTCATAATCATGGTTTATTTGAAGGAGTATCAAATGTCACCATCATTCATCGTTCAAGAGTTATCATAAGCCCATTTGAATATTCATTTCAAGTCCAAGTCTTTACCATGGTCTATATTCATTTTCAAATTCGATTTCATTACCATTTAACCACTTTCCCACACGCATTTTTGGCCCATGCCCAATAGCCAATTCATGTCCAATCCAAAAAAATAATACATAAATAAAAGTTTGGTCCCAATATCTTTTTTTTATGTCAATATCAATCTCCCATTGGACAATTTAGAGCTAAATAAACCATTTTATTTTTGTTTGGGTCCATATTCCAAAAAAAACACATTGTCTATCCAAATTCATGGTAATCTCAAAATTCTTGTCCAAATAGAAATCTCCTTTCATATCTAAAATCCAGCCCATGTTGCAAAATATGAGATTCATAAAATGGAAATAATAGGATGATATTTTTGTAGCCATTGAAATTAATTTTTTTTCCGGACCTCATTCTTATAGTTGACCCCACAGGAGTTTCACATACACAGTTTCTTTGATACCTCATTTTATTCACTAACTCTGTTAAAATATACCAAAGAAAAGAACAGCAGGGGACATGTTTGTCATGAGTGTAGCCAAGCCAAGAAAAAACTTAGGAAGTATAACATAATTACTCAAAAGGCATAACAAAGAAAAGTCTGAGAAAAATCCAATTGGTATATTAGTTCATATATCATCAACTTACAAAAGATCCTGAAAAATCCAGTCTAACCAAAATACAGATACAAATCGATAAAAGCAAAAATCAGCAGCAAGATAATCCCTCTCAAAAGAAACTCTCGGTGTTATCATTCTGCGTCAGTGCATCACCGTTTCTAGTAAGTTTCCGCCAACTTCATTCGCTTCAAAACCTGCAAAGACCACATAGCGAAAACCGATCACAGACTGATAGCAATAAGGGCTTCACAACAAAAACCAGGAAACTTACAAGAGAAGAAGGGAGTTGAAGTTCAGTTACAAAATCCTAACCGATTACTAACAACTCTAACCGATTTTTCTTCCAGACTCTTCCTACACACTCTAAATTCATCAGAGTTTCTCACCTTTCTTCTTCTTGAATCCTCTTCCATTTTTCTTCCATAACTCTTCATTCTCTCTTTCAACAGGCTGCAAAAAATTCAATCAACATCCATCTTCTCCAATCTCAGCAGCCACCTTCACAACCATAACCAATCTTCCATGCTTCAGCCCTATTTTTCTTCATCATCCCAAGCCAAATTCATCACTCTAATGGCATCGATCGTCAAGAACTCATGACCTCTTCACACTTTCGAATCCCTCACGCTTCCATAACCTAGACTCAACCTGCGTCACAAACCAATCATAACAATGAGTCACAACTTAAGAAAGGAGAAGAGGAAATGATTCACTGAGCAAGAATCAAAATTAGAAGGAGAAGAACACAAAAGGCATCAACACCTACAGATTCAAATTCGCAACAAGAAGAAGAAAATGTGAATAGCCTTAAATCCATACCTTAAGTGTGTTCATCACCGTTCCGCATCGTTACACAGCGTCTTAAACCGCCATCGTTGCGGTGTCACTTTCAACAAGTTCAGCACAGCTTCATCAACGTCGTCTTCGTTCCCTGACGGTTTTCACCCTCATATCATTCAACCTGCAAAAATTAATAATCACAGCAAGAACAATCTCAAATCAGCAACAAGAAGAAGCGTATTTGAATAGCGAGAAGGAAAGTGGAAATACCTGAACGTCGAGTTCAAACGTCACCAAGGACCAAACGACGTCGCTTCCATATTTGTCGGGTTTGGCGTTTCAGCTTGGAGTTAGGTTGTTTGATTCAGCTTAGGGTATGAGCAATTCGATGGCGGCCATGGATGCTCTCTCCGGTGGTTTTTATGTCCGCCGCCGCTAGGGTTACGATTAGAGAGGAGGCTAGGGTTCGCGAGGAAGAAAGAGGAGAGTTGTTCTAAGGATTTTTCTTTCGGTGTATGAGAAAGAGCAGGTCACCGCCGCCGCCGGCTAGGGTTTTGAGTAGAAGAAAATGAACGTGGAAGGAAGGGAGAGAAGACGCAGACACGTGAGGTAGAAGAGAAGGAAGCTGATTTAGGTTTTGTTTCTCCTTCAAACATATTTTCTTTTGTTTATAAGTCTTTGCTTTCTGAGTATTTTGTTTTGGTTTATATTGAATTAATTAAGTTTTAATTGGTAATGTTAGGAATTAAAAAGAAAATAATTGAGTTTAATTAGGAGTTTTAATGATTATTAAAGAAGATTAAAGAATGTTTAAACATTGTTTCAATTCCCATAAGAGGAGGAAGAGATAAGATTGTGGATCTGTTTTTTGATTTCGTCCACACCGGCGGTGACACTTGTCACCGTCCGGTTGGATCTCCCATTCACAATCCTGTGTGTGGCATTCCTACCATAGGTACCAATGCACCCCCCAGGCCACCTGCGATAATGGGCCCTGCGGATTGCCTTTCGCACCTCCATTTAGGCCCAGTTTTCATTATGTAACTTAAAAACTTTCTATTGTCACCCCCTCCAATTTCTTTTTTTTTTCTTTAAATTCTATTTCTATATAGTTTCCAAATTAGTTCAGAATAAATAATAAAATGCTTGATAAAAATCCCAAAAAAATTACAGTAGGATATTAAGTCAATTTAGAACTCCTCCCAATTTTTATTTTCTGAATATAATCATTTTTTTAATTTTAATTCGATTTTTTTATTTTAATTAATTCATATTAAATTCCTTCATGGACACATAAAATTGTACAATTTATTTAGGCTACTTCACATAATATTTTTTGCCCATTCTTTTTGCTATAATTAAAGGACAAGTTAAAGTACCTATAATATTTTTTGGTGAATTTTTAGGACATTTTTGCTATTGTTTTGGTAGTATAATTTGTGTAATTTTATGATTAAACTTTAGTTAGGTTTAAGCGATCATTTGCCTTAGTTAAAATAAGAATTTTTTAGAGATTTTTTAATATGATAATATAATCAGGTTGAAGACCTTAGGAATGTAATTTCATATTTTTCTAATGACTTTTAATATTTTTGTCATTTTAATCCATGCCTTCGCATTATGCATATTCATAATCCATATCATTTACTAACTATTTGCTTTTTTCTTTGTGCAAGGTGTTTTGCAAGGTTTGGCTTACGGACTTGGATATTTTTATGCCTTAATTGTGTTTTATACTTTGTGTATTTTGTGATGTAATAGCTTAGAACTTGTATGCTTTTATAGTTTCCATAAGTAGAATAGAAAAGATAAAACGAATCGATAGAAAACCAAATTTTCAAAAAAAACAAATAAAGTATTCGATCCAACGTCGAGTATACTTTCAAATAAATAAATAAAGTTTGTATTATTTTAGGGTTCTTCGATCACCTTCGTTCCATTCCATTCAACCAATATCAAACCTTGTATGTTTCATACCATAAGTCGTGTGTCTTAGCACCACGCAACCGACCTACACACCCCATTGTTCCATCCTGTTTACATTTCATACGTTTTTACCTACCATGACCTAGGAGGACCCTATTGCTCATTATTGACTTATGTCACTTGCATGTTTAGTCTTATATTTCTTAGGTAGATTCAATTGTAAACCTCACTAACCATAGGTTATCCATGAATTCAAACTGATTTAGGGTAGGTCTAGTAGCCCCTTAGAATGTTTACCTTTTATAACTTGAGTCTCTTCTCATCTTAAAAGAAAATCAAAAACACTTAATAAAGGAAAAGGTGTACAATGCGCCACGAGCCTTAAGCTACACGGGAAATGACTAGTGGAGGTCTCCTTCACTCTTCTAGGATGCTTTACAAACGTTCCATTAGGGGCGATCTTGGAAAGTATTCGCTCCTGTGTCATAGTCTTTAGTGTTGTACATTCAATAAACACAAATCTCAAAACATTTCTTATAAAAGACAACAAACCAAGAAGTCACGTCTTCTCATCTCATCTCATACTCTTTGCGGACGAACATGACTTGTCTCGACAGTTCAAACAGCGATACGGTAAACACCCTCGAGTCAGAGCCGGTAACACCTGAGCTAGAGCTATGGCAACGTCATCCTAAAAATCACAAACGAGTGTAAGCCTTAGTTAGACGAACTACGGCGTCGCTGATCCTCATTTATCCCGATGAGGTACGTAGGCAGTGGGGTAGGGCCCATTCGAGCACAATCTTTCTTTTTCCCTACATTTTCCCATTTTATTCCCATTTGTCAATTCCATTTCTTTTCTCATTTCCATTTCATTCCAGATAGCTATTCTTTCAGTTAAAACAACATATTATTCTTCACCCTTTGAAAACAGACTTTTAAGCGTGGATCCCGTCGGGTATGGCGGACGGATTGGGGTGCTAATACCTTCTCAATTCGTAACCGACTCCCGTATCCAGATCTTTGGTTCGCAAGGCCTCGTCCTTTTCTTTCTTCCTCGGGTTTGTGCAACATTACCTTTCCCATTCCCTTGGGATAAAAATGTCTGGCTGGCGACTCTACCTTTTCCGCGCCACTTTCGCGTTTGTACTAGGATGAAAATCCCGGGAGCGACACATATGTGCCCCGATCTTAACGCACCGGTCTGTGTCCTCTCCTAGGGGAATCAGCTCGAACTCTCCATCTGGGATTGGTCGGGATAGCGAATCTGTTGGCCTTTGGACGCCCTCGTTATCGTCCGAGAACCTGCAGTCCAGGTCGATTGAGTCTACCTGAGGGAAAGTCCTGGGAACATCTGGTGAATTCGATGTCGAAGGGTTTGGTTGGTATGATATTGAGCTAAGACCCTTCGATGCTGCTTCGAAACACCTACGAGCAGCGTCGACGTCCCCGTGCAGTGTGGCAACCTTACCCGAAGTAGTGTAGTACTTCATCTTCCGGTGGACAGTGGATGGCACGGTGATTAGCTCGGCTAGCTTTGGTCGTCTCAGGATGCACTGGTACAGTGACGGGCAATCCACGACTAGGAACTGGACTCTGACCGTCCTGGCTGTCTCAGCTTCTCCGAAGGTGACAAATAGATCGACATAGCCCCACGGTCGGGAAACCGCTCCGTTGAAACCCTGAAGGTCTGATCCGACGTACGGAGTCAGGTGTGTCTCGTTCAACTGGAGTGTCGAAAACAGCTGGGAGTACATAATGTCGCAGGAGCTGCCCTGGTCCACCAGGATTCTCCTCACATCGAAATTTGCCATGCGCGCCCGGATGAGCAAAGGAATGCTGGCGTTGGGTACCCCTCCCAGGATTTCTTCTCGGTAAAAGGCAAGGGGTACCGAGCCCTCTCTTGGTGGGTCCAGGGTGGAGTTTTGCGCGGGCCCCTTTGCAATCAGTTGGTCGAATTTCCGTTTCACGGATCCGACTGTGATTTTGTTGAACCATCCTCCCGAGATGACCATTGCGGATGGAAAGGTTTCCCATGGACTATGGGAGGAAAGGTACCCCGGACTCTCGGTGTGATCAGGTAGGAAGAAATCTTTCGGGCGATAAATGCTTAGGGCAACCTGCATGTTCGCATCTGCAGGAATGGCTATGGCTTCCTCGACTTTTTGAGTCTCCTGCGCTTCTTGTCGAGGAGTGTCTCTGGATTTGGTGAACTGTTTAAGGTGCCCGTCCTTGATAAGAATTTCGATCGCATCCTTGAGATGGATGCAGTCTTCTGTGTTGTGGCCATGACTCTTGTGGAATATGCAATATTTTGTTTTATCCGTGCCCGGTTTACTGGGTTGCTGCTTTGGAAAATGTACCCCTGCTTGCCTGAACTCCGAGTTGGCACACTCGGACAAAATTTTCTCCCTGGAGGCCAGGAGAGGTGTGTATTCGTGGAACCGGCCGACGGGTCCTCTGTGCTCCCGCGGTTCACGGGAGCGATCATCCTTTCTTTTGTCTCCTCCCCGACGAGATGTCGAGGGCTCATCGACTTGGTGGGACTTCGCATCTTCACGACGTCGAGCGTCTCTTACCGAGCTGGCTGCTTGTTTTTCCTCATACTGGATGTAGGCTTGAGCTTTCAGTAAGAACACGTCGAGGGTGGCAGGGGTCTCAATGCCAACTGCCCGGTGAAAATCTGTCGACGGGCGCAGTCCTCGTTCCAGCAAATACTTCTTCATGTCGTCGGTTGTGGATACTTGGACCGCCTCTTTATTGAACCTTTCGATGTAAGTTCGTAAAGGTTCGTCCTTCCCCTGGATGATCGCTTCGAGCGAAGCTTCTGTCTTTGGATGCCGCCTTGATGCGGTGAAGTGCTTAGAGAACGTGCGTCCAAGTTGTTTCCAGGATGTGATGGACTCAGCCTCGAGGCTTTTATACCATTTCATCGCTCCTTTCCTCAGCATTGTAAGAAAGAGGCGACATTTGATTGCCCCTCGTACTCCTCGGTAATCGAGCAGCGCATCGATATTCTCGATATGCTCGTCTGGATCTGTGGTTCCGTCGTACGAGCCTAGCGGTAGGGGCTTCTCTAAACCTCTTGGAAGTTTAGCCGCCATGATTTCTGACGATAGGGGACCCCAAGCGTCCTCGTCGTCACTAGAGTTGAATGAAGAAGATCTGTGAGCGCGTTTCTTTGTTCGCCGGGGAGATGCAGATCTTGATCTGCTCCTTCTTGATTTTCTTGGAGGAGAAGATCGTGGAGAGGACTGGCGAGGACGTTTGTCGCCCATTGATTCGTCAGCATGCCCTTTCCTCTTCTTCCTGGCGGGAGAGGGAGTACGCCTTCTTTGGGGTCTTGCGGGAGACGGTGGTCGACGAGAATTATCTTCGAGACGAGCGATTTTCTCGCCATGGGCGAGGAGCAGCAGGTTTGTCTGATTCAGGATTTCGGCCAGTGCGGCAAAATCCGATACTGAAGGAGTCGAGGGAAAAAGAGTTTCCGGGCGACTCTCCAGAGGTTGATCGCGATCGGGCGAAGGCGATGCTGTCTTCCCGTCCGGGTGATCTTGCACAGTTTCCTCGTGCGGAGGAGGATGAATGTTGCTCTCACGTTGCGTGAGAATCATGCCATCATTTGATCGGTTTTCTTGGTTGTCCCGAGCAGCCATGGATCTTGGTAAAACTTTGGTTCTTTGAAGATTTTGAGAGAAGAACGGGGAAATCAGATTCCCACAGACGGCGCCACCTGATCGTACCTAGAGATCAGGATCTGATACGGCTGGCTTCGAGAGCTGATGAAAAACGGTCGGTGAGGAGAGAAAGGGGGTGTACCTGCAAGGCACTCCGATGCTAAAGTAAGTAATCGAGCAAAGAGCGAGCAAGTACGAGGATTAAGGTCAGAGAATTAAATACCTGACCCTCTCAAATGAGAGGGTTTATATAAGAGGCTAAATGGAAGATTATTGGTCCATATTGTGAGGCGCGGATCGAGGAATCCGTAAAAATAGGTAACGGTCTAAACTAGCCGTTGGAGAACTTTGTCATGGTCGGTATGCTTGTGGTCGACAGAGACCACTATTCTTGATTCTGCTCGACGTCGAGCACTTCTACCGAGTTGGTTTGCTTGGCCCAATTATGGGAATTGGGCCAGTCCAGAACAGAAACCAAATAATTTTTATTAAGTTTCATTTAGTAAGAGAAACATTAACTCTAAGTCTTGTATTGACAAGATGAGGAGTGCATGTTTTGATAATGGACAAGTGTTGTCATGATTATCCAAACAATATTTTCAATACTAAATCAAGTAGTAGATTTGAGTTCTACAATCTTGATAAGCTCATTTATAATAAATATGGGATGGATCAAATAAGATTTGAAACTTAAATATTTGACACGAGTTAGAATTCTTTTGAGAAGAGTTCAAGTGTGAAGTAGAAGGAAATAACTCGAAAAGGTATTAAGATCATAGGAATTGTTCGCTATGGTAAATACCTATATAAAGAGTATAATGACAATTTAAATTGTATCATGTTTGACATTGATCGATTTAAAATAGTTTAACTATATCTTTATAACTCCTTATAAATTTCTTTACATACAATTATTCATATCCATAACCAATTCCATTTAAAATAATCGTAGAGACACCATATTTGATATGGAGGTAAGAGTACCTAGTTTGTATTTATAATCATCTAGGTTGTAAAGTTTATTAAGTAAACTTGATTACAATCTAGATGAAGATGTATTTATGGATGTATCTCAATAGAAATAAGGGATACATATTTTATAACATGTTATGGGACAAAATTGTTTTGTCGATAGAACTGGAATCTTCCTTTAGAGACATTATGTATCTAAAGGAACCGGTGGAAGTGATGTAGAACTTGAAGAAATTCAACCACCAGAAAATACATATATGAGAATGGAATATGAACCAATTCAATAAGGGAGTTGTTGTTGAATCATTTGGTCCATGTAGCACAAGATCTAGAGAATATCATAAATTATCTTGATTCTAAAAGAAGTATAAGTTGTTTAAATACAATTATAGATTAGAGCAAACTTCTTATAGTTAAATCCTTTTATTAATAAAGTTTTGTGAGAACTTGGATTAATAAATGTCAAGTTTAAATCTTGTGCACACAAGAAGGTTAGTGGGAGTATTTGCATTAATCTAGTATAGTATGTAGGCGTCATACTGATCATCAAAACAAATTCCTTACAACACCAATGTAGGATATGGTTAAGGAAATGGTTTTGATGAAATGCTTAGGTGGGGTTTCCTAAAAGGGTTAGGAATTTGAATCTATAGAAATAGATGGTTGATGAATCTCAACCCTAGCACAAGTACATATTCCGACAAAGTGTTGAGATACCTAATATGCATAAATCTCCCATTAAGATTATTGCATATGTGACATGATGTTTTGTCTAATGGACAATGTCTTACCTCATTGAATGAGAAAAAGGACACCATAATATGTACTACACTAGATGCACCATATGCTATGAGCATAAACAATAAGTACCAAAATTATTGAAGTGTCCATCACTAGATCACTATCAAGAAGGTCTATATATATCTTAAAAAGATGTGGTGTTTCGTTTCTTGATAGTAGATGGGAATAATCATTGCAAAGGAGTTACACAGATGTTATTCCAAAATTCATATCATAGTATAAATTAAATGTTATACTTTGATGACAACTATATAAGTTAAAAGGAAAGGCTTAAGACAGTTGTCGTTTCTAGTAAAAAGGTCAAATATATGATTTGTATCACTTTTCTAATTCTTGGGGAAAATTTGTGTTTCTTGTATTGCAAATCCTATTGATCTCATTCATAATGACAATGGGTTAATCTTGCAAGTTCAGAAAACTAGATCTCACTAGCGATCCATGTATGTATATTTTGACACTTTTTTTTTCTCTTTGAAGGAAGATTGAAAGTTGAAATTGAAAGAGGTGTATATTACAAACATAGGAAAGAGTTCCTTATACCCTAATAAAGTATCATACTTAGATGATGCTTGGTGCACACAATGAGCATATATATGTTAAATTAATATCTAATTGACTCTAGTTCTAGTGGGAGATTGTTGGAGTAAGCCCTAATAGTCAATAAATATTGGCTTAATACGTTTTTGTATCTTGACCTTGATATATATTATTTGTTAATATATATAATTATTAGGCATTGGATTTATTGTGTTATTTGTATATGACATAATAAAGTCCTCGGAATAATTAGTTTGTTTAATGAAACATTAATTGTGACTTAATCGTGAGACTTCATTAACATAAATACGTTATTTTTAAAGTATTTGTAGTTAAACTTTACTGTCAAATAGGACAACAGTAATGCATAGAGATTATTATGTGAGTAGACTGATGACTGAATCTCACAGGTCATAGATATGAGATATCAAGTATTCATATAGGTATAAATATTAGGAGTAATATTTATATTAGGAGTAATATCAAGTCTACATAGTTTGTTATGTAAGTGTCATAAGTTATTCTCATAGTGATAGTGGTGTATACCACCCTTCGATCTGAAACCAGTATGGACCCTAGATGTGGAGTTGAGTACTTTATTGCCAATCAAATGTTGTCTATAACATGATGACCATAAAGATGGTTGATGGGTACTTCACAAATCATGTTGAGGGACATGAGTGACCTAGATGGGATTTTCCGCTCCTACATATACGGGAGTAATATCTCTGGGGCCCTTGATAGAGTATGACTGTAAAATGCATGGCCATGCCCAAATAAGTCAATAAGAGATATTAGGCTTATTTGTTATTATTAAGTATACTCGGGGATCAAAGAATAAGATATTGGACTATACAAGGGTGACACATTTTATGCCTTGTGTTCAATATAGATATAAGGGTAAAAGGGTAATTGTACACATGATCATTATCGCAGACAGGTTATGTCAAATCACATGAAATTCTCGTCACTTGAGTAGCAGTGATGTGTTGCTAGATATCGTTCACTGTTTATAATATTAAATAGGTAATTTAATATTATTGTCAACGTTACAAGAACCTCTAGGGTCACACGCATAAAGTACTGATAGTGGAATGAACGATTAAATTAAATATAATTTAATTTAATTATGTGTTGATATTATTTAAATTGTTTAATACATTAGCACATATATAGTTTATTTGATTAAATTTGATTTAATTAAATAAATAAGAATTGACAGTTAATTAAATTATATATGATTTAATTTAATTGATATTTATTTTATTTAATTAAAATTGTTTAGTTAAATATAATAATAATTTATTTAATTAAATAAGATTGGACTTATTTTGGAAAAGTCCAAAATAAGAGCATTAGCGTTTTAGAAGCTCTCTATTTATAAAGGAGCTCTTTTCTGTACCAATCCTAATTGTCAATTTTCTTAGAACAAGAGACAGCTAGCACCGTGTTCCACTTTGTGCTCACGTGGACTTCGTAGAGACAATGGTATTTTCCACGTTCGTGATCAAAGTTAAAGCATGCTTCAAGCGATAATTCTTGAATCTTATTTGATATTTGATTTGTGATTAACGATTTAATCAAAATCTGTTTATCGGGATTATTCCATTAAGAGGAATTTTTTTGAAACAACTTCTCTTAAATTCCAATAGAAATATGGTGGGATGCATTTGTGCAACGACTACCGTCAGTTGTACAAGGTAACTATTAAGAACAAATACCCCTTACCAAGGATAAACGACCTGTTATATCAATTGAAAGGAGACTGTGTATTCTCGAAGATTAATTTATGGTCAGGTTATCACCAAATTCGTGTGAAGAGTGCAGATGTACCAAAGATCGCGTTTAGGACCCATTATGGTCATTACAGATTCTTAGTAATGCCTTTTGGTGTAACAAATACTTCAGTTGTTTTCATGGATTACATGAATCGAATTTTTGAAGCTTACTTAGTTCAATTTGTTGTGATCTTTATGGATGACATTCTTATGTATTCTCATACTCTACAAGAGCACGAAGAACATCTAAGAATTGTTTTGTCGATATTGCAAGAGAAACAACTTTTTGCTAAGATAAGCAAGTGTGAGTTATGGATATCGGAAGTTAAGTTTCTTGGTCATGTTATATCTCAAGGAGGCGTGGCAGTGGATCCATCGGAAGTTGAGGCGATAATTAATTAGGAGAGACCAAAGAATGCTTTAGAAGTTAGAAGTTTCTTGGGCCTGGCTTGGTACTATAGAAGGTTTATTAAAGGATTTTCTCAGTTAGCATTACCGATGACAAAGCTTACTCGAAAAAAATTTGCTTATTGTAAACACCCCAAATTTTCCCTCACCCATTCACACCATGGCTTGTGATCATTTCATATACATAATCTCAATCATGGCATCTCATACCGCATTTTTGATTCACTGCATTGGTTCAAAGTCATCTGCATATAGGGTTTGCGATCCGAGCAATCCAGAAGCTTCAAGAGCCACTCCAAAGGTCTTCAACGTTCAAGCATCATATTGTATGCCCTCAGAGTCAAAAATGCCAAAGAAACGCAAGAACTGAAAAATGGCATGGAAACAGGGCCAGGTTATGAGGTTCGCGCATATCAAGTTTCATGAAGAAATTCCATGGGGAGGATATCTGATCAAGGGACGACTTCTGGAACAAGTCAGTACAAAACCAGGATGTCTGAGGCTCCCGTTGACCCGACCAAAGGGTGTTCTTCGTCATTTCTGATTGCGTATGATCTTTATTTGGTCATAAAGGATGCCAGAAGTTCACAAGACTGAGAATTTTGAGGCACTTTGCAAAATTGCCTTGAATTGGAGAACTTGTAAATTCTCATGGCAAGCTTTTGTGTGACTCCAGTGCGACTTCCAATCATCACGCAAACATGAATCAGGGCCTTAAATTCTGAATGCACCAAAGAATCTCCAGGTTTCACGACTTATGCCTCAAGGGATCACAAAGGGGGGGCAGACTGGTACCAATTTGCAAAGACCCATGTGACTATGCCCCCACTCATTGCAATTTCCCAGGATTTGGTCCATGGGCCTGTGCCACACCAGCTATCCTTACCTATCAAAGGCCTTACAAGTGCGTTTCCTGCAAATCATTTCAATCAACTGGGGTCTCGTTGATGGTTGAGTGTCACTAAAATTTCAAAGTTGATTTTAAGATATTTCGATTTTATTTCCAATAAATTGATGAGTTATGGGTTAAACTTATTGCATTTTTGAAAAGAAAAATGATAAGTGTGATTTCTTTGATTCACTGGTTTCAAAAAGGGAAGGGAGAAAAGAAATTACGTGGTATTATGATTGGATTTGGATTATGATTTGGATACACGATTGATTCGGAGTCGTAATCCCTTTTATGTTGCTGTGTGCACCTTTCTAAAGCATAGTAACATTAATTTTCTCCAAGTTTTACAAGACATTTTTGGTTGGAGCATTTGCAAGGCAACCGAAATTGAAAGGCAGTAAAAAGTAAAAAAAAAACAGATTTTTATTAAAGAAGCATAACGTTTTATTGACAACTAAGCAAGGCCATTAACAAAGTCCGAATGAATTACAATAGTTGAGTTTTGAGGAAGAACAAAAGGCAAGAGGCAGACACTACAAAGCTGATGTGGAACGCATGATCAAAAAAAAAAAAAAAAAAACAGTTTGTTTGGAAAGTGTCGTGACGGGAATCAACGGTCAATTTCCAGCTTGGCACTCTTAGAGCCGGGAGAATTTTATCAAACAGCTGAAATTGTTCCAAATGCTGCCAGCCGACATTATGAAGAGCGGTCTTCACTCCCAGCCACTTGCAAAGTTCACTCCAAATACCAAGCAAGCTTAGAAAAATCTGTCCCGGTTGAATAAATATGCCCAAACAAGATTGAACTTGTGAACACCATGCAGCCAAGTCACCCGAAACTAAACCTGCTTTCAATCTGAGCCACTTCCAACCAAGCAGATATCTTCACTTCTCCAATTTTCTATAACTGTTTGTCCGCATTTCGAAGCAACATCGCGTTTCTGTGTCTCCAAATAACAAATTCCTGCACACCATATTGTTAACATCTTTAAGTTCCTCGAATTTTCGAAGCCCAATAGATTCTCAAAGTGTTCCAGATGTTGCCATCCCTCTTTGTGGAGTGCTGCCTTCACCCCTATCCATTTACATATGTCGCTCCAAACGCCTGCAAAACAAGGACACTCAAAAAAGAAAAAAACACATGTGAAACCGACTCACAGCTCCCACACCCTCCCACACACCTGCTACTTCTTGTATCATTGCTTATTCTTCTTTTCATCATCAAGTGGTAATGGACAGTGAAATTGGTGCATTCACTCACGCCATACGGACAAGAACTCTTGGCTGAAGGTGTGTTCGAAGACAATGTGGCCTGGAACTTTGTTGCTAGGCTGACTACCGCCCGTGAGGATACTGGAAAGTTATGGCTCCCGGAGTTAGATTACAATTGATGGCTCTCCGTACCTGCAAAACGGAAAGAGATAATTAATAGGTTGGCAAACAAATTCAGCAAATTCACATCAGCAACAATCAGAGATGATGAACCAAAGCTACAGCAGTAGCAGCCAGGAATTGACGCCGACAATAACACTCAACAAAGGCCAGCACCTCCCGTAGCTCCGCAATCAAGTTCTCTTGCTCATTCTTGATGACCTGTACAAGACACCAGTTGAGGTTCGGATTCAGCACAGGCATTTTGGTTGCTGCAGTGAAAATATGAAGTTTACTTAGCAACGGAAAATCACGACATTATAAGCGTTGCTTAAACTCAAGCCAAACTCAAAGATGGAAGTTAAGCTACAACCTTATTATCACTACAACTAAGTGATTTAACTCAAAAAGAAAAAAACTGTGTCACCTCCGCAAGTCCTGTGCTGAACTCGTGAAAATGGTATCACCGTCACCTGAAAGAGAAAAGATCACAAGGTCAAAATTGCAAGAATGTCAAAGCAATGTTTGAAACTAGTTGCAAACCAGTCGCGGCCAAATCGGTTGTCCAAATTGCTGATGAATGGACGGCTTTCCGTGATGCAGCTTTTAACACATGACCAATGTTTGAGGCAAATGCCAACAATATCACCCTGTTTTCCCTTTGCACCTTCAACAACAGAGGCAGCAATAACCGGCTTCATCTGCTCAACTGCCGTATAAGCTCCATGAACCTAAGTCAGCATAAATTGTCCCATTCGATGCAACAGAGGTCCGTGAGCTAGCCTCGGCTTCAACGACAACAATCTCAACAAACAATTTCCAAGAATGCCGAGACCTGCAGGCGAAAGAAAACACTAAGCACAACGGATTCGTAGCCAGATGCTACTGTGTTTGGTACGATCATAGCTGTTGGAAGATCAAGCCAAAACTCCAAGTCCATCTCCCATAACCCCTGCACCACATGATTTATTAGTTAGAAAACTTTGAGTTTGGGACAACCAATGCCGTATGAAACAAAAAATTCAATTCAGTTCAAAGCCAACTGTTCCAGTTCATTTCAAAATCAATTAGAACTAGTGCAACAAGAGTGCAGTGTCATGGCATAAGCAGACAAAAAAAAACAGAGCAGAAGCATCAGCAGGTTGCAGGGCGAATTTTCACAAAAATAGCAAAGACATTTTTCTGTTATGAGAAAGAAGGGGAAGACATAGTCGGATTGGGATTGCAAACCCTAATTTTCGCTATAAGAATCAAGATAAATTCGTGAAGAAAAAGACTTAAGACAGCCGCATCCAAAAAAACCCTAAATCACAGTAAAAAGACACAGCCGCATCAAAGAAAAAAAAACACTTTCACCTGGTCATCAACACTTTGATCCCCCATCAAAGCTTCAAATCGGTCGCCGTCCTCAGAAGCATAACCCGTGCCTCCACCTCCAATCTCATAGCCGCGACTCAGAAACTCAGGCCGCCACGAATCATACCACCATCTCGCGTCAAACAACAACGACACAAGATCAGAAGAAAAAGGAGGAATAAGAAGACGTAAGCATGACGAAAGAAACGATAGCGGAGGATACCTTTTCATATTGAAGCTCGAAGTCAGACTTTCTCCGACTCAGGTATGGAATCTCCTGCATTTTCTTTGACTTTGACGAATCCACTATGAGGATAGGGCTCGCGCTTTCATCATTCATGTCGGTTTGAGCCTCTATTTCGATGACAATGTGTGATGAGGGTCGCGTGATCCGAACAAAATTCGGTTTGAATTGATGTCATTTTTTGAGCATTTGGGGATAAGGGTGATCTGTTTGATGTTAGTTTTGGGGGTTTCGTTTTGGTTTTGATGAATTTGTGCTGGAGTTTATCAAGTGAGACGTTGAAAGCTGGAGGAAAGGTTTCCCTTTTGCGGATCTGATAAGGCCGTGCCCTTTCCTTTTCTGTTTGTTACTGCGTTTAGAATGAGAACAAAGAGTTTTTTTTTCAAAACCCTAGAAGTCTCTCCCTCTTTTAGAAGGCTGCCGGGTCGGGTCTGGGTTGGGTTGACCCGACCGGTGTTGGTGGATCCAGCGCCCTTTGGGCCTGGCTATTGTGGACCTCTTTGCCATATTTTGTGCTTTAGTTTATTAGGTTTTACATAACTTACTTTTTTTGTAATATTACTTCAAATTCTTTAGGTTCTTATTTTCTAGTTTTTTTTTTCACTCATTTAAAAATAAGAAAATTATATATTTATTTTCTTTAGATAAATTTTGAAAACCATTTGTTTACTTTCTTTAGATAAATTTTGAAAAAAAACTATTTATAAACTTTGTAAACCATTTATTCACTTATTTAGAAAAAAATTATGTAAAACTCCTTTTTTTTAAGATATAACTATACATAGAAAAATTCGAAAAAAGAGAAGAAAACATTTTTATTAGGTATTTATATGAGATAGAGTTTTTTTTAGTTAATTTGTTAATCCTTTCCATTAATTAATTTCATTTTAACTTAGCCATTTATTTTCGTTCGTTTTCACTCGTACAATAATCCATCATCTTCGGTTTGCATCCTAATATCAAGTTCACTTTCACTTTATTTATTTCTGTCATGCTAACTTTTTCAGGTGGTAAGTACTCCGAGAAGTGAATTTGCCTTCACTTCTCGCATTTCCTTCTCATCTCCTTTGTGCATTATTGTTACATCTTTTTATGGATATCGGAGTGAGCTTGCTCCTCCTTGTTTATTACATCTTCTTCCTTCAAGCAACTTGACTTCTTGAGTGAAGCAAGTTGTTTTGCTTCTCTTCACTTCTTGATCCTTTCATCTGCTTCCTGGTGGCTCTCTTTGAAGATATCTCTAAAAAACCACACAAACCCTAGGGTTTCCAAGCATGATAACAATTAGGGTTGATTAGTCCCCCCATTTAGCTTCCACCTTTGTGTCATCTTTGAGTCTCCTTTTCTCACCTCATAATTAGGGACTAAACCCTAAAGGCTTCAAGGCTTTGTGATTAAGCTTATGCCTGCATCCTTCTCTTAGGATGGAGTGTATAACTTTAATCCTCAGTGTTAAACCCTTAATGTGTTTAACTCCTTTACTCAATTCATTTAATAATCATCAAGACATCACACTTGTAACTTGGGCCTTGCATTAGGGTTCTAATTCTTCCTTAATTGGTTAAGAAGGACTAACCCTAGTGTTAATGGACAAGTCCCCCTCAAGTTGTCTTACAAACTATAAAACTCACTTCATCATCATATCATTAAATAAAATCCACTCAATAAAGGCTTTGTTTTGTCATGAGTTTAATCCCTAATCATGGATTAAGTTGAGGAGCTTTCCTCAGCTTAAACATTCTCATCTATTATCCTTCTATTAGGATGGTGTAATGAGTCTGTTTAACCTTCGATTATGGCTTAACCTCATTACTCAACACTAAACAAAAACACCAAAAACATCTAAATAATCACAAGTAGGTTAATGATCTTAATCCTACACCAAAGGTGGTTAAGTGTGAGAATCTGACTTCACACTTAAGGTATTCTCATTACCCCTAATCAGAGGGATGATGTGATGAGTTTACTAAATCCATTGGTTTAGGCTTAAGCTCATCAACTTATGACAAACTTTCAAAAGCAATAAAAGACTGAAAACACAAAAACAAACAATAATCGTCTCCTCCGGGATTCTTTTCTCATCTCATTCACTCACAAACGAGAACTTGCTTCTTCCGTCTAATGCAAGACAGTTAGCACCTGAGCCAGACAGGTCATACACTTGAGCATAGACAAGCAAGCAGTTCACAAGTCAATTCACCTTTCAGTCTCTTTGGGTCGAACTACGGTGTTCTGACTTCCTCATTGCACGAGAGGATACGTAGGCATAACTTAACAGTTATCGAACAAAAGTCTCTGTATATTCCCCCTCTTTCCAGCTTTATTCTCTTAGCCTCATGATCATGAGCATACTCTTTCCTTACACTGACACTTCACTTATGCACTTCACACTTCTTTTACACTGACACCTGTACATTCTTTTCCAGCTATTTTACACACAGATTGCACTGACACTACCCCTTTAAAACACAAATCTTTTAAGCGTGGATCCCGTCGAGTACGACGGACAATCTGGGTGCTAATACCTTCCCAGGTTGTAACCAACCCCCTTTCTCAGTCTCTCTGGTTCGCAAACCGTCTTATCCGTATCTTTCTAGGTCTATGCAGCATTGCCTTTCCTCCGGGATAAAAATGCCTAGCTGGCGACTCTTTTCACCTCCAGTGAGTTCACGGCTGTGTGTTCCCATTGTCCCTCTCGCCGACCGTTCGCGCTTGTACCTGGATGCAAATCTTCGGGAGCGACAGCTTGGCGACTCTGCTGGGGATGCTTATACTGCAACCAGGGCTTCTGGTTCTTTTTGTGGGTTCCTCCTAGCGCTTGATTGATTTGTGTTTATTGGGGTGTTATGTGCTTATTTGTGTTTGTATATTTGTATTTATTTTTGCTTTATGTACAGTTGCTTTACTGCTTCCTTTATAGCTTTGCATTATATCATACTGTCTTACTGTGCTGCTGGCTGGATCTGGTTGTTTGCTTTGGTGGGTGGGTGATTCATTGAGAGTTAAGGTCCTATACCTGGGACCTGAGTGACACCTAGGCTAGAGTGAATCATATTCTTTCCCATTCCATTTCGGTCTGGTGCGGGAATATGAAACACGGTTCAGATGTGGGTTTCTTCTTGAGAACTCTGTGTTGCGGATTTCCTGCAATGCTAGGGCTATCTGGGAAGCCTGCTAAGTCTGGATGACCTTTTAGTATTGACCTTCAGAAGCTGAGGTGAATTAGAGGAGGAATTGTTATGGTTATTGTAAACACTGTACCTCCGGGTTAGAAGTGTTTACACTTCTCATAACTGATCCAAGTCTGAGGATCCTTGTTCTAGATCACCACCTGTGAGGGGGTTGGGCTGTTTACAGGTTTGCAGGTACCTTGACCTCAGAATACCCTGTTACTTTGACTTTGTTAAGAATGCTCCATGTTGGATAGTTCTTGTGATTCTAAAACCCTGGACTTGTGGCTCTTTATTTGAGTCCCCCACCCTGGTTACTGGATTTCTTTTAGACCTCCATCTGGAATTCTTGAACACACATGGATCTATACCAAGGCAGTTAATCAGATCCAGCTCAGTCACAGACCCTTGCATATCATTTGCATACATACTCATTGCATCATATTAACATTTGCTTATTTGTGTTTCAGGGTATCCACCTCCATCTGGTTTTGGTTTTGACCCCATCTGCAGTTTTGACCTATCTCCACCAGCACTTGCTTCAGTTTGTCAGCCATATACTTCAGTTACTAGCACTAGCCAGCCAGTGGCCCACTCCTCAGCATCTTCATCAGCACTTATCCTACTCAGTCCTCAGCATCATGGCTCCAAAGAAAAGCAACATCACTTACCACTTCTTCCAGCCAGATTTATCAGACATCAGGAGGATCCAAACCCTGATCACTCCAGATCATGTACCATTGTTCAGGGAATACCATGGAGATATACTTGACTTGGTCATGGATCTGGACCCATCTCAGAGAAGCCTGATCCATACCTGTATTCAGTTCTATGACCCCCCATTGAGATGTTTCACCTTTCAAGACTTTCAGTTGGGTCCTCTTCTGGAAGAATACTCATCATTGATTGGTCTGTCTATCAAGAGGGAAATCCCTTTCAACCCTGAAATGGTCTTTCCTAGCAATGGAGAGGTAGCAAAAGCTTTGTATCTGGAGCCTGTTTTGATTAAACAACATATGACCTCTAAAGCTGGAATCCCTGGTTTTCATCTCGACTTCCTGATTTCTCAAGCTAGTCTGAAGGCCTCCTCGGGGGAATGGAAAGCTGTTTGCGCTCTATTGGCCTTGAGTGTATATGGAATTGTATTGTTTGCAGATGAGCCTCGATTCATTAGCAAAAATGCAATCCATTTGTTCATCCTGAAGAACCCAGTGCCAACTTTACTGGGTGATCTCTATTACTCAGTCCATCAGAGAAATGAGAAGCAGAGGGGAAGATTAGTGAGGATTTGTGCTCCATTATTCCATGCTTGGCTTCTCAGGCATCTACCCAGGACAGATGCATTTCTAAATCCTCATCAGCAAAGCAACTGGGCTAAGAGGCTCACTACTCTCACTTCAGCAGATATCAGATGGTGTACTCAGAGCACCAAGGGCAGAGATATCATCACCAGCTGTGGGCATTTTCCCAATGTGCCCCTAGTAGGAGTTAAGGGTAGTATTAATTACAACCCTCTGCTGTTTAAAAGACAACTGGGCTACGCACTGATCCACACTCCTAAGGCACAAGACTTGGTTGAGACTCTTTACTGTGAGAACAAGATTAGTCTGACTACTGTTAGGCAGGCAGCCTGGGCCTGGGATAATGTTCAAACTAAAGGGGTCACTATCTTGGGAAAATGTAACAATGTGGCATCAGCACAATACTGTGATTGGTCCTATGCTAGGGCCCAATTCTCTGGGATGCCCTTTACTATAGAAGATATTCCTGAGCCTTCCACAACACCACCTCCAGCAACTGTCAGCCTGGAGGAGTTTGAGAAGTTAAAGGAGAGAAATGAGAAGTTGACCCAAGCTTTGCAGAAGACCCTCTATGAGAGGAGTGATGGGAGATTGGATATTGAAAGATTGGAGAAACTGGAGAAAGAGCATCTGGCTAAGATTGAGAGGTCTGAAAATTACATCAAGAAGTCTAGGGCTGGAGAACAAATCCTGAAGAATGCTTGCAAAGAAGCCCAGTTCCAGAGAGCAAGGACAGACTTGTATTTGAAGGAGAGTCAGGCCAGGTGGGTCCGGATCACTGAGGCCCGTACTTTAGAAGACAAGAGAGTTCAGGACAAGATGGAACAGATGGAAGAAGCCCTGGCAGCAGCCCAAAGGGAAATATCAGAGCTAAAAATCAGAACTGGAGTGAAGAGGACTAAAGACCAAAGTCAGAACAAGAAGTTGACTGCAGCTGTTGCAACAAGAAACCTTCTCATCAGAGGTCTCACGGAGCATCCGGCTGATCCTGTGACCGAAGCACTTCTCAAGGAAGTTCGTGAGGATGAGTTTGGCCTTGAAGTTTGATCATTTGCTTGTTGTTGTTCCTTTTCCATGTACTTTTGCTTTTTGTGATGTATTTTGGCCCCTTTGAGGGTTTGTGTTGTAAAATGAACAAATTGTATTATTTCACCTTTGTAATATATTTGTGTTGGTTTCTATCTGGGTTCACATCAAAAGCAACTTCAACAGCAGCATCTTCAAGGGTCTGGAAGGGTCAAAACTGAAGGCCAAACCGGATACCTTGAGAACAAATAAGCATAACTGCATTGCATGCTAACCCTTTTGTTTGTTTTGTTGTTGCTAACCTCTGTTGTGATATTCAGGAATTATTGCTCGCCGCCGGGTTTTCCCCCTCAACAGGCCACACAGGTACCCAACTAGAAACAACCTTCCGGGAATTCAGATGGATCAGATGCAGCAGGACCTTACGGAGGTCAGAAACCAGATGGCCAACGAAAGGTTGGAGATGAGAACTCAGATAACACAATTCATGGAAGTGATGAACAATTTAGCTCAAAGCCAGGAGAGGCTCAGAGTTTTGGTAGAAGGAAGGAATCAAGAGGAGCCCCATGTGGGAACTGCTGGCACAAGTAACAACGAGAGGGTCCAACCTCATGTCAATCCCCCAGTTTTTGGACCCCATCTCCATCCAGAGGCCAACATCCCAGTCAACATTCAAGGGACAGCCACAGCAGCCAGAGTACTTCAAGAAGATCCTCAGGAGGACCAGTATACAGTAATGGGTGCCGGAGAGGAAACATATGATAGACGATTGGAAGAGATAGCTGAGAAGTTGAGGTCCTTAGAATCTCAAAATTCTTTGGGTTTTGACGTCATGGACATGGGGCTGGTAGACGGGGTCAGGATCCCCCATAAGTTCAAGCCTCCTTGTTTCGAAAAGTATAATGGGACTTCATGCCCCCGGACTCATCTACAATCATTTCTGGGAAGGCTGAAGGCCTATACGATGGATGAGAAGCTCTGGATGTTCTACTTTGAAGACAGCTTGACTGGAGCGTCAAGGGAATGGTATTCCCATTTGACAAGGGCAACTGTGAGATGCTGGAAGGACCTGGCAGAGGCCTTCATCAGACAGTATCAATACAACTTAGATATGGCACCCAATAGGACTCTCCTAATGGGCATGTCACAGTCATCTAAAGAGAGCTTCCGAGAGTATGCTCAAAGATGGAGACAGCTTGCTGCTGCTGTCCAGCCACCTATGTCAGAAAGGGAGATGGCTGATATGTTCATGAATACCCTTCAGGGGACTTACATTGATAGGCTAGCTGCCTTCTCATCTACCAGCTTTGCAGATGTAGTCATAGCCGGGGAGAGAATTGAAAGCCTATTGAAGATGGGTAAGATCTCAGACAATGGTGCCAGCTCGTCCAGTAATGCAAGAAAGCCTTTTGCGGGTCCGAGAAGGACTGGTGAGACCAATGCCATCCACGCCAACAGGGGCAGACCCCAGTATGATCATAGGTCTGTGGCTGCAGTCACCATCCCTGCTCCAGCTCATCCACCACCAGTTTATCAACCTCCTCAGCAAAACTATCAGCCACAACCTCAGTACCATCAGCAGAATCAATATCCTCCAAGAAACTACAACAACAACAACTCCAACAACAACAACCAGCAAAGGCCATTCCAACAGAGGCCATCTCAAGCTAACAGAGTGATCGATCCGATCCCCATGCCATATGCTACATTGCTGCCACAGCTCCTGAAACTCAACCTAGTTGAGTTAAGGACGTTGGCACCTCCAGATCCCAACAGTCTACCCAGGAACTACGACTCCAATGCCAGATGTGCCTTCCACTCAAACGCACCTGGCCACAGTACGGAAAAGTGCAGAGCCTTGCACATGAAAGTACAAGATCTGGTAGACTCGAAAGCTCTGAATTTCGCACCACCACCCAATGTCAATAAGAACCCCATGCCAAATCACGGTGGTCCCCGAATTAACGCTATTGAAGAAGACAAGCCGTCTTATTTAATAACCAGTGTGGGACAGATCAGGACACCATTAGTAGAAATCAAGGCTCAGCTCTTGGAATGTCAGATGTTCCCGGGGTGTGAATTGGGTTGTGCTTACTGCAATATCTCAGTAAATGGGTGCGATAATTTGAGGAATGGTATAGACAGCCTCATTCAGGGTGGCCAACTTCAGATTACTACATCATTCCCAACAAATCCAGCAATATCATCAGCAACGGTTTCAGAACCTCCTACAACTGCAGCAACTATTGTTCCTGACAATTCTTCGGCAACATCAACAAGTACTCCATCTATCGTCTCGACTGATCAGCTTACAACAAATTTTTCTTCTACAACTTCAGCTTCACTCCACTTCGAGACTCCTACAACGACAACATCCATTCTGCCACCGTTATCTCCTACAGCTCCAGCAACAAATCATGAAGACGTCTCTACTGTCACCATATTCTATGATCCTGAAAACAACTCTGCATACCATTCAGAAGGTGCTGCTCCCATCAGAGCACCAGTTACCATCTTTTATGATCCACAAACAATTACAGTCCCTTCAGCAGCAGCAATCAGTCCAGTCACTGTCACGGTGCCTGGACCAGTACCATATGAAAGCAATAGGGCCATCCCTTGGCACTATGGCTCTGACGTGTACTGTGAAGGAAAAAGAATCACTCTTGAAACATCAACACCTGCACCACAAGTAGATAATGTGGGGGGAGGCGGAGGCTTCACTCGAAGCGGACGTCTCTTTGCTCCACCAATTCAAAGACCTACTGCCGAAGCAGAAGCTGCTGCCAAGGCAAAAGGAAAGAGCCCGGCGCAGGAAGATCAAGCTGTTAAAGAAGCCTTGAAGACGCCATTCGATCAAGAAGTTGATGAGTTTATGCGAATCATCAAAAAGAGTGATTACAAAATTGTGGATCAACTTCACCAGACGCCATCCAAAATCTCTATCCTCTCACTGCTTATGTGCTCCGAAGCCCATCGGAATGCACTGCTCAAAGTCTTGCACGCAGCTTACGTGCCTGAAGAGATTACTGTGAACCAATTGGAAACCGTGGTTGGAAATGTTACTGCTAGCAATGGGCTAGGGTTCACCAATACTGACTTGACAGCGGATGGCCGCAACCACAACAAAGCCCTGCACATAACCATGGAATGCAAAGGAGCTGTCCTTTCTCATGTGCTGGTAGACACAGGTTCGTCCCTGAATGTCTTACCAAAGAAAGCTCTGGTGAAGTTAGAATATGATGGACTGGCATTGAGACCCAGCAACCTGGTAGTAAGAGCCTTCGATGGTTCTAAGAGATCGGTTCTGGGAGAGATTGAGCTACCTGTGACAATTGGCCCACAGACCTTTAAAACTATCTTTTATGTGATGGACATTCAGCCCGCCTACAGCTGTTTGTTGGGTAGACCCTGGATTCACGCCGCCGGCGCAATAACGTCTACCCTTCACCAAAAGTTAAAATTTGAGTGGGAAGGCCAAGTTGTCACAATCTGTGGAGAGGAGGACATTTTTGTCAGCCACCTGGCAACCTATAAGTACATTGAAATGGATGGGGAGATCCATGAAACAATGAGCCAGGGATTTGAAGCTTTGAATGTGAATGAAGCATCTGCTGTATCTGGTACCCCAATGTCATCTTACCAACAAGCCCGGAAGGTTGTTGAGGAAGGAACCGCCCTAGGCTGGGGCAAGGTTTTAGTTGTGGAAGAGAAGAAAGACAAATTTGGGTTGGGTTACAGACCAACTCAACGTCAAGCAAAGGCTGCTGAAGAGCCCGGTTTTGTCAGTGGGGGGATGCTTACCCCCGATGTTATCAACAATTTGGGAGACGAGCTGGAAGAGGAGCGCAATCTGGAGAATTGGATTCGTCCGAAGATCCCGGGGAGCAGTATCTCGAACTGGTCTTCCCAGGAAGTTATAAGAGTTACTCGAGCAGAGTAATTATTATTTCCTGTATTTTTATTGCATGCATCAAAGTCTTGCATCTTGCCCAAGATGACAAGACTCATTTTGTAATCGGGCCATCTGTACTTTTTGTGCAAACAAGATTAATTAATGAAATATCAGACATCTTTTTGCAAATGAGTCTTTTTCTTTTCTGCTCACTGTTTTTCCATTTTTCTTTTTGTACAAAAAAATAAATGGCGATGTTTTCAAAATGATAACTTTATTTCACTTTTTCTAAGCAAGATTAAAATCAATCACTAAAATGAACAAACTGAACCCTTGCAGAGAGTGCCTTCCAGACAGCACCGACAACAGCACGGCTATGACTTCGTATGACTTTGACAATCCAATCAATCAAGCTGATGAAGGGGTCGAAGAAGAATATGAGCTTCCTGAAGAGCTAGCCAGGTTGTTGAGACAAGAGGAAAAGGTTATCGCTCCTCACCAGGAGGAGGTTGAAGTGATTAATCTTGGTACAGATGAAGACATGAAAGAGGTTAAAATCGGGGCCTGCCTGCAAGACTCAGTAAAGAGACAACTGATTGATCTGCTTCAAGAGTATGTGGACGTGTTTGCTTGGTCGTATCAAGATATGCCAGGGTTAGACACCGATATAGTTGTGCACAAGCTGCCTTTGAGAGAAGAATGCCCACCGGTCAAACAGAAGTTGCGCCGCACTCGCCCGGACATGGCAATGAAAATCAAAGAGGAGGTACAAAAGCAGTGGGACGCCGGGTTCCTTGCTGTAACTAGTTACCCGCCGTGGGTTGCCAACATAGTACCTGTGCCTAAGAAGGATGGAAAAGTAAGGATGTGTGTTGACTACCGGGATCTGAATAGAGCCAGCCCGAAAGATGACTTCCCATTACCTCACATTGATGTATTGGTGGATAACACGACTCAGTTCTCAGTATTCTCCTTCATGGACGGATTTTCAGGATATAATCAGATCAAGATGTCACCTGAAGACATGGAGAAGACAACATTCATCACACCTTGGGGCACGTTCTGTTACAAAGTGATGCCATTCGGACTGAAGAATGCTGGTGCAACATACCAACGGGCTATGGTGACATTATTCCACGATATGATCCACAAAGAAATAGAATGTTATGTGGATGATATGATCGCCAAGTCCCTTACAGAGGAAGATCACCTGGTGAATCTGCTGAAGTTGTTCAAGCGTATGAGGAAATACCAACTAAAGCTGAACCCCAACAAGTGCACATTCGAGGTGCGATCCAGTAAGCTGCTGGGCTTTATTGTAAGCGAGAAAGGGATTGAAGTTGACCCTGATAAAGTCAAAGCTATTCAAGAGATGCCTGCACCGAAAACTGAGAAAGAAATTCGAGGGTTCTTAGGTCGATTGAACTATATTTCGCGGTTCATATCTCACCTTACAGCAACCTGTGAACCCTTGTTCAAGCTGTTAAGAAAAGAACAGACGGTCAGGTGGAATGAAGACTGCCAAAAAGCTTTTGACAAGATCAAAGAATACCTACAAGAACCTCCAATCCTTATGCCCCCAGTTGAAGGAAGACCTCTGATAATGTACTTGACAGTATTAGAAGAATCGATGGGGTGTGTGCTGGGCCAGCATGACGAGTCTGGTCGAAAAGAGTATGCAATATACTACCTAAGCAAAAAGTTTACCGACTGTGAACAACGTTATTCACTGCTCGAGAAAACTTGTTGTGCTTTAGCGTGGGCTGCTCGCCGACTGAGACAGTATATGTTGACCCACACTACCTTACTAATCTCAAAAATGGATCCAGTTAAGTACATTTTCGAGAAGCCAGCTCTTACCGGACGGGTTGCAAGATGGCAGATGATTCTCACAGAATACGACATACAGTACACATCTCAGAAAGCCATCAAGGGCAGTGTACTATCTGAATATCTTGCTGAGCAACCCATTGATGACTACCAACCAATGAGGTTTGACTTCCCTGATGAAGACATCATGTTCATTAAAGCAAAAGATCACGAAGAGCCTATTCACACTGAAGGGCCTAACCCAGAAGAGGAATGGACTATGATGTTTGATGGGGCTGTTAACATGAATGGTCGTGGTGTTGGTGCAGTACTCATTACACCCAAAGGAGTTCACATGCCTTTCTCGGCAAAACTCACTTTCAACTGCACTAACAACGAAGCTGAATACGAAGCTTGCATTATGGGTCTTGAGGAAGCCATTGACCTCAGGATCAAGACATTGACCGTATTCGGAGATTCAGCTTTGGTAGTCAATCAAACCAACGGGAAATGGTACACCCACCAAGATCATCTGATACCTTACAGGGATTATACAAGAAGGTTATTGACTTTCTTTACAACAGTCAAACTTGAGTATATCCCTCGAGACGAGAATCAGTTTGCAGATGCTCTCGCTACCATTTCATCCATGATCAAAGTTCAAGCCGTCAACTTTGTATCTCAGATTTCAGTGTCTAGACTTGACAGACCAGCATATGTATTTGCAGCGGATGTTGTAAAAGATGATAAGCCTTGGTTCCATGACATTAAGTGCTTCTTGGAGGATCAGACATACCCACTTGGGGCATCTTCCAATGATAAGAAGACTTTGAGAAGGCTTGCTGGTAGTTTCTTCCTGAACACTGATGGGTCTTTATACAAGAGGAACATTGACATGGTACTCCTCAGATGTGTTGACAAGACGGAAGCAGATTTGCTGATGCATGAAGTGCATGAAGGATCCTTTGGTACCCATGCGGGAGGGCATGCCATGGCTAAAAAGTTGTTAAGATCAGGCTATTACTGGATCACAATGGATGCAGATTGTTGTGCCTATGCCAGGAAATGCCATAAATGCCAGATCTATGCAGATAAGGTGCATGTGCCTCCCAATCCTTTGAACATCATGTCTTCACCATGGCCCTTTGCTATGTGGGGTATTGATATGATTGGCAAGATTGAGCCGACTGCTTCAAATGGTCACAGATTCATCCTGGTCGCCATTGACTATTTTACCAAGTGGGTTGAAGCAGACTCATATGCTAATGTTACAAGGCAAGTGGTAGCCAGATTTCTGAAGAGGGATATCATCTGTCGATATGGAGTACCCGAGCGAATCATTACTGATAATGGTTCCAACTTGAACAACAAAATGATGGCAGAATTATGCCGGGACTTCAAGATCCAACATCACAATTCTTCTCCTTACAGGCCAAAGATGAATGGCGCTGTTGAGGCAGCGAATAAGAATATTAAGAAGATTGTGCAGAAGATGGTAATCACATACAAAGACTGGCATGAAATGCTACCGTTTGCCTTGCATGGGTACCGCACGTCAATCAGAACATCCACTGGGGCAACACCGTATCAGCTTGTATATGGTATGGAAGCAGTCCTACCTGTTGAAGTTGAACTACCCTCGTTACGAGTATTAATGGATGTTAAACTGAGTGAAGCAGAATGGGTTCGGTCCCGATTCGAACAACTGAGTCTGATTGAAGAGAAAAGGTTGGCTGCAATTTGTCATGGGCAGTTGTATCAGAAGAGAATGAAGAGAGCCTTCGATCAGAAAGTCAGGCACCGAGGGTACCAAGTAGGGGATCTTGTGTTGAAAAGAATCCTCCCTCCTCATACAGACCACAGGGGCAAATGGACTCCAAATTATGAAGGACCATTCGTTGTAAAGAAAGTTTTCTCTGGTGGAGCGCTGATGCTCAGCACCATGGATGGTGAAGATTTCCCGTCCCCTGTGAATTCAGATGCAGTTAAAAAATACTTCGCATAAAATGACCCGCTGGACATAAAAACAGAATGTAAGTCCAGGCAAAAATAGGGCATCCCGACGAGTCAAAAACAGAATAAAAGACTCGGGCAAAAATAAGGGAAATAAAAAATGTACACCCGCTGAGTTGAAAAGCCGCATGGGACAGCTCAGGCAAAAATGGGTATCCCGATGGATTGAAAACCCGAAAGGGCGATCCATGCAAAATAAGGGAATAAGCGAACAACTGCATTCTGAATTCGTCTGTATTGTCTACAACTTGGTAAGCTCCAAAGGATCAAGCTTCAATCAGAATCAACTCTCTCCAGAAAGCAAGACGAGAAGAACGTCATTGTCATACGAGTCATAGCAGAAGAGGAAGCTCCTTGAAAGCCTCGTCAACATCGCCAACACTTTATTTCTCAATTTGTAACAATCCCCTCATTTCAGGAGATATGTTCCTTTGACTGTATCTTGCCAATTCAGGGCACAGGAATTAATAAAATCAGATTTTCAGTCATGTCTCGTTTTTACATTTATGATTTGCAAAGAATTGTCTGATATATCTAAAAATACGATTGCATAAGTACAGATGCCTTTCTCTAAAAAATAAAACACATGCTTACAGGGAATGTGATTATTCTCGAAAGTACTTAACTCCTATGACGGAATCCAGTAAGAGATACCTCGGGACCTTTTGTGCGTTTCCTTATCTTTGCAGGATTGCAGGTATCCAGGACGCAACCTGGGGCATGCAAGTTACGTTTCAGCAAGCGGGCGAATCATTATCAACTCGGTCTATCTTCCACGTGGCACTGGAGGGTGCCCGCTTCCCCAGCAAAGTTGCCAAATCAACATACACTCAATCTCGGCATCCGAAATGCTCTATCCCCAGCCGAGTGGCCTCTTGTTGCTCTCCCCAGCTGATTTGCCTCTCATAATTCCCCAGCCGAGCTGCCATTTCATCCTCAGTTGAGTACAGGGGTCAGGGAATCATCTCCCCACAGAATCTTCAGCCTCTATCCAGAAGAGCAACGCACGAAGAAGTCACAACAGAGAGGGAGAAAGCTTCTACAAACCCCAGCTGGGTCCCATTATAAGGATACGTCAACCGGTGACATGTATCCCCAAGCAGATACATCATTAGATCTACCAATGATCTCATCCCCAGCTGGGATGTTCACTTCAAGCAGATCAGCCAGAGATCTTCGCAGCAACGGGATCCGAATCCCGGATCTTTGCCCCTTTGCATAATCATGACATTTGCATCATACTATTCCCCCAGAGCGTAGCATTCCGTCTAATACGGAGCATTACGGCAAAAATCAAATGCATAGCATAATCATAAGCCATGTTATGAATTGACACTTGTGGATAATAACCGTTCATCATCATGGTACAGAAATCCTCACCAGAGTCCCCAGCAAAAGCAGTGGCCTCATATTCACAAACACCAGTTTATATTTCCTTTTGATACCCGTCCGTATCATCACTCCCCAGTAAAAGTCGTCTGAACACTCTTTATAGCATATCACCCGTATTACAGACACTTCTTGACGCCCGTCCGTGTCAAATCACCAGCAGGAAGCCAAAGACATCCTCTTTGCACCCACACATACCTATATATACACTTTCCTGACACCCGTCCGTGTCATATCCCCAGCGCAGTCGCTTACACTTTTACAACCCATATACTTGTTGATATTATACACTTTTCTCTCTTGGCACTCGTCCGTGTCATTCTCCCCAGCAGTTAAAACACTCATCTATATATGCTCACTACTCATGGTACACTTTTGCAAGATACTCGTCCGTATCTTGTATATACCAGTTTATATCCCCACAGATTCGACATTGGTCCTTGTTCTTTGTTAACCAGTTGGTACTCGTCCGTACCATCATCTCAGAACATTGCGTCTAGTGTTTGTTTCTACATGATACTCGTCCGTATCATAGTCATAAGGATGCTCGTCCGCATCTTTAATCCATACACCGTGTCAAACACTTATGTTTTCTTGAGTATAGATACTCGTCCGTGTCTACTATTCCCCAGAAGAATTCTTTCAGATGCAACACTCGTCCGTGTTCTTTGTTAACCAGTTGATACTCGTCCGTACCATCACCTCTGAACATGTGTCAGTATTTGTTTCTACCCGATACTCGTCCGTATCGTGGTCTTAAGGATGCTCGTCCGCATCTTTAACCCATACACAAATACCAAACACTTATACCTTTTGCTTCTTGGATGTAAACGCTCGTCCGTGTTTACTATATCCCCAGTAGATCGCCAACAAATTTTCTTTTTATCTAACACTCGTCCTGTGTTATGATAACCCTGGGAGCAGCCGTACCCTGTTAAGTGGTCGTCCTCCACTTCTTGATGGTCGTCCTCCATCATGCTCATCCGATGGCCGTCCCCATCGTTGTTTTTTAGCAGCCGTCCCCTGCTAGGTGGTCGTCCTCCACCTCTTGATGATCGTCCTTCATCACTTCATCCAATGGCCGTCCCCATTGTTGATTTTGGTTATCTAACACTCGTCCTGTGTTATGAGAAACCTTGAGAGCAGCCGTCCCCTGCTAAGTGGTCGTCCTCCACTTCTTGATGGTCGTCCTCCATCATGCTCGTCCGATGGCCGTCCCCATCGTTGACCTTTTCTATCCGGCATTCGTCCTATGTCGCGATATTTTCGGCAGCCGTACCCTGCCAGGTGGTCGTACTCCACCTTTGATGGCCGTCCCCATCATAATTCCTTTATTACCCAACAGAGCAGCCGTCCCCTGCTAGGTGATCGTCCTTCACCTTTGATGGCCGTACCCCATCATCTGTTTATTTCATTTATTCTTTAACCCAATGGCCGTCCCCGTTGTGGTCCCTTTTCCTTTTCTTTTAGCCCGATGGCCGTCCCCATCGTCGGTTACCTTGCTTTATGAACTTGATGGCCGTCCCCGTCATGCTTCATTAATATCCAGAGAGTTTACAACCTTATCTTGATGGCCGTCCCCATCATAATATTTTATTTTCCCCAGCTAGTCGGCCGTCCCCGTCTTAGCTTTACCATTTATCCCCAGCATGTCGGCCGTCCCCGTCATTGCCCTTTACCCAGCAGTCGTACTCTGCTCGACGGTCGTCCTCCGTCGCCCACACTTTACAATGCACTTTATTTTCCTTTTACAATCTATATCCCTTTTCTTCTTCATTCTGTGAGTGCAAATTTTGGACTGTCTTTGGTATTCAACCACAAGTTATCTTGTTTGCCTGTTAAGCCGTTGCTTACAACCTGCACAGCTAACTCATGTTTGAATAGGGGCAGCTGTAAACACCCCAAATTTTCCCTCACCCATTCACACCATGGCTTGTGATCATTTCATATACATAATCTCAATCATGGCATCTCATACCGCATTTTTGATTCACTGCATTGGTTCAAAGTCATCTGCATATAGGGTTTGCGATCCGAGCAATCCAGAAGCTTCAAGAGCCACTCCAAAGGTCTTCAACGTTCAAGCATCATATTGTATGCCCTCAGAGTCAAAAATGCCAAAGAAACGCAAGAACTGAAAAATGGCATGGAAACAGGGCCAGGTTATGAGGTTCGCGCATATCAAGTTTCATGAAGAAATTCCATGGGGAGGATATCTGATCAAGGGACGACTTCTGGAACAAGTCAGTACAAAACCAGGATGTCTGAGGCTCCCGTTGACCCGACCAAAGGGTGTTCTTCGTCATTTCTGATTGCGTATGATCTTTATTTGGTCATAAAGGATGCCAGAAGTTCACAAGACTGAGAATTTTGAGGCACTTTGCAAAATTGCCTTGAATTGGAGAACTTGTAAATTCTCATGGCAAGCTTTTGTGTGACTCCAGTGCGACTTCCAATCATCACGCAAACATGAATCAGGGCCTTAAATTCTGAATGCACCAAAGAATCTCCAGGTTTCACGACTTATGCCTCAAGGGATCACAAAGGGGGGGCAGACTGGTACCAATTTGCAAAGACCCATGTGACTATGCCCCCACTCATTGCAATTTCCCAGGATTTGGTCCATGGGCCTGTGCCACACCAGCTATCCTTACCTATCAAAGGCCTTACAAGTGCGTTTCCTGCAAATCATTTCAATCAACTGGGGTCTCGTTGATGGTTGAGTGTCACTAAAATTTCAAAGTTGATTTTAAGATATTTCGATTTTATTTCCAATAAATTGATGAGTTATGGGTTAAACTTATTGCATTTTTGAAAAGAAAAATGATAAGTGTGATTTCTTTGATTCACTGGTTTCAAAAAGGGAAGGGAGAAAAGAAATTACGTGGTATTATGATTGGATTTGGATTATGATTTGGATACACGATTGATTCGGAGTCGTAATCCCTTTTATGTTGCTGTGTGCACCTTTCTAAAGCATAGTAACATTAATTTTCTCCAAGTTTTACAAGACATTTTTGGTTGGAGCATTTGCAAGGCAACCGAAATTGAAAGGCAGTAAAAAGTAAAAAAAAAACAGATTTTTATTAAAGAAGCATAACGTTTTATTGACAACTAAGCAAGGCCATTAACAAAGTCCGAATGAATTACAATAGTTGAGTTTTGAGGAAGAACAAAAGGCAAGAGGCAGACACTACAAAGCTGATGTGGAACGCATGATCAAAAAAAAAAAAAAAAAACAGTTTGTTTGGAAAGTGTCGTGACGGGAATCAACGGTCAATTTCCAGCTTGGCACTCCTAGAGCCGGGAGAATTTTATCAAACAGCTGAAATTGTTCCAAATGCTGCCAGCCGACATTATGAAGAGCGGTCTTCACTCCCAGCCACTTGCAAAGTTCACTCCAAATACCAAGCAAGCTTAGAAAAATCTGTCCCGGTTGAATAAATATGCCCAAACAAGATTGAACTTGTGAACACCATGCAGCCAAGTCACCCGAAACTAAACCTGCTTTCAATCTGAGCCACTTCCAACCAAGCAGATATCTTCACTTCTCCAATTTTCTATAACTGTTTGTCCGCATTTCGAAGCAACATCGCGTTTCTGTGTCTCCAAATAACAAATTCCTGCACACCATATTGTTAACATCTTTAAGTTCCTCGAATTTTCGAAGCCCAATAGATTCTCAAAGTGTTCCAGATGTTGCCATCCCTCTTTGTGGAGTGCTGCCTTCACCCCTATCCATTTACATATGTCGCTCCAAACGCCTGCAAAACAAGGACACTCAAAAAAGAAAAAAACACATGTGAAACCGACTCACAGCTCCCACACCCTCCCACACACCTGCTACTTCTTGTATCATTGCTTATTCTTCTTTTCATCATCAAGTGGTAATGGACAGTGAAATTGGTGCATTCACTCACGCCATACGGACAAGAACTCTTGGCTGAAGGTGTGTTCGAAGACAATGTGGCCTGGAACTTTGTTGCTAGGCTGACTACCGCCCGTGAGGATACTGGAAAGTTATGGCTCCCGGAGTTAGATTACAATTGATGGCTCTCCGTACCTGCAAAACGGAAAGAGATAATTAATAGGTTGGCAAACAAATTCAGCAAATTCACATCAGCAACAATCAGAGATGATGAACCAAAGCTACAGCAGTAGCAGCCAGGAATTGACGCCGGCAATAACACTCAACAAAGGCCAGCACCTCCCGTAGCTCCGCAATCAAGTTCTCTTGCTCATTCTTGATGACCTGTACAAGACACCAGTTGAGGTTCGGATTCAGCACAGGCATTTTGGTTGCTGCAGTGAAAATATGAAGTTTACTTAGCAACGGAAAATCACGACATTATAAGCGTTGCTTAAACTCAAGCCAAACTCAAAGATGGAAGTTAAGCTACAACCTTATTATCACTACAACTAAGTGATTTAACTCAAAAAGAAAAAAACTGTGTCACCTCCGCAAGTCCTGTGCTGAACTCGTGAAAATGGTATCACCGTCACCTGAAAGAGAAAAGATCACAAGGTCAAAATTGCAAGAATGTCAAAGCAATGTTTGAAACTAGTTGCAAACCAGTCGCGGCCAAATCGGTTGTCCAAATTGCTGATGAATGGACGGCTTTCCGTGATGCAGCTTTTAACACATGACCAATGTTTGAGGCAAATGCCAACAATATCACCCTGTTTTCCCTTTGCACCTTCAACAACAGAGGCAGCAATAACCGGCTTCATCTGCTCAACTGCCGTATAAGCTCCATGAACCTAAGTCAGCATAAATTGTCCCATTCGATGCAACAGAGGTCCGTGAGCTAGCCTCGGCTTCAACGACAACAATCTCAACAAACAATTTCCAAGAATGCCGAGACCTGCAGGCGAAAGAAAACACTAAGCACAACGGATTCGTAGCCAGATGCTACTGTGTTTGGTACGATCATAGCTGTTGGAAGATCAAGCCAAAACTCCAAGTCCATCTCCCATAACCCCTGCACCACATGATTTATTAGTTAGAAAACTTTGAGTTTGGGACAACCAATGCCGTATGAAACAAAAAATTCAATTCAGTTCAAAGCCAACTGTTCCAGTTCATTTCAAAATCAATTAGAACTAGTGCAACAAGAGTGCAGTGTCATGGCATAAGCAGACAAAAAAAAACAGAGCAGAAGCATCAGCAGGTTGCAGGGCGAATTTTCACAAAAATAGCAAAGACATTTTTCTGTTATGAGAAAGAAGGGGAAGACATAGCCGGATTGGGATTGCAAACCCTAATTTTCGCTATAAGAATCAAGATAAATTCGTGAAGAAAAAGACTTAAGACAGCCGCATCCAAAAAAACCCTAAATCACAGTAAAAAGACACAGCCGCATCAAAGAAAAAAAAACACTTTCACCTGGTCATCAACACTTTGATCCCCCATCAAAGCTTCAAATCGGTCGCCGTCCTCAGAAGCATAACCCGTGCCTCCACCTCCAATCTCATAGCCGCGACTCAGAAACTCAGGCCGCCACGAATCATACCACCATCTCGCGTCAAACAACAACGACACAAGATCAGAAGAAAAAGGAGGAATAAGAAGACGTAAGCATGACGAAAGAAACGATAGCGGAGGATACCTTTTCATATTGAAGCTCGAAGTCAGACTTTCTCCGACTCAGGTATGGAATCTCCTGCATTTTCTTTGACTTTGACGAATCCACTATGAGGATAGGGCTCGCGCTTTCATCATTCATGTCGGTTTGAGCCTCTATTTCGATGACAATGTGTGATGAGGGTCGCGTGATCCGAACAAAATTCGGTTTGAATTGATGTCATTTTTTGAGCATTTGGGGATAAGGGTGATCTGTTTGATGTTAGTTTTGGGGGTTTCGTTTTGGTTTTGATGAATTTGTGCTGGAGTTTATCAAGTGAGACGTTGAAAGCTGGAGGAAAGGTTTCCCTTTTGTGGATCTGATAAGGCCGTGCCCTTTCCTTTTCTGTTTGTTACTGCGTTTAGAATGAGAACAAAGAGTTTTTTTTTCAAAACCCTAGAAGTCTCTCCCTCTTTTAGAAGGCTGCCGGGTCGGGTCTGGGTTGGGTTGACCCGACCGGTGTTGGTGGATCCAGCGCCCTTTGGGCCTGGCTATTGTGGACCTCTTTGCCATATTTTGTGCTTTAGTTTATTAGGTTTTACATAACTTACTTTTTTTGTAATATTACTTCAAATTCTTTAGGTTCTTATTTTCTAGTTTTTTTTTTCACTCATTTAAAAATAAGAAAATTATATATTTATTTTCTTTAGATAAATTTTGAAAACCATTTGTTTACTTTCTTTAGATAAATTTTGAAAAAAAACTATTTATAAACTTTGTAAACCATTTATTCACTTATTTAGAAAAAAATTATGTAAAACTCCTTTTTTTTAAGATATAACTATACATAGAAAAATTCGAAAAAAGAGAAGAAAACATTTTTATTAGGTATTTATATGAGATAGAGTTTTTTTTAGTTAATTTGTTAATCCTTTCCATTAATTAATTTCATTTTAACTTAGCCATTTATTTTCGTTCGTTTTCACTCGTACAATAATCCATCATCTTCGGTTTGCATCCTAATATCAAGTTCACTTTCACTTTATTTATTTCTGTCATGCTAACTTTTTCAGGTGGTAAGTACTCCGAGAAGTGAATTTGCCTTCACTTCTCGCATTTCCTTCTCATCTCCTTTGTGCATTATTGTTACATCTTTTTATGGATATCGGAGTGAGCTTGCTCCTCCTTGTTTATTACATCTTCTTCCTTCAAGCAACTTGACTTCTTGAGTGAAGCAAGTTGTTTTGCTTCTCTTCACTTCTTGATCCTTTCATCTGCTTCCTGGTGGCTCTCTTTGAAGATATCTCTAAAAAACCACACAAACCCTAGGGTTTCCAAGCATGATAACAATTAGGGTTGATTAGTCCCCCCATTTAGCTTCCACCTTTGTGTCATCTTTGAGTCTCCTTTTCTCACCTCATAATTAGGGACTAAACCCTAAAGGCTTCAAGGCTTTGTGATTAAGCTTATGCCTGCATCCTTCTCTTAGGATGGAGTGTATAACTTTAATCCTCAGTGTTAAACCCTTAATGTGTTTAACTCCTTTACTCAATTCATTTAATAATCATCAAGACATCACACTTGTAACTTGGGCCTTGCATTAGGGTTCTAATTCTTCCTTAATTGGTTAAGAAGGACTAACCCTAGTGTTAATGGACAAGTCCCCCTCAAGTTGTCTTACAAACTATAAAACTCACTTCATCATCATATCATTAAATAAAATCCACTCAATAAAGGCTTTGTTTTGTCATGAGTTTAATCCCTAATCATGGATTAAGTTGAGGAGCTTTCCTCAGCTTAAACATTCTCATCTATTATCCTTCTATTAGGATGGTGTAATGAGTCTGTTTAACCTTCGATTATGGCTTAACCTCATTACTCAACACTAAACAAAAACACCAAAAACATCTAAATAATCACAAGTAGGTTAATGATCTTAATCCTACACCAAAGGTGGTTAAGTGTGAGAATCTGACTTCACACTTAAGGTATTCTCATTACCCCTAATCAGAGGGATGATGTGATGAGTTTACTAAATCCATTGGTTTAGGCTTAAGCTCATCAACTTATGACAAACTTTCAAAAGCAATAAAAGACTGAAAACACAAAAACAAACAATAATCGTCTCCTCCGGGATTCTTTTCTCATCTCATTCACTCACAAACGAGAACTTGCTTCTTCCGTCTAATGCAAGACAGTTAGCACCTGAGCCAGACAGGTCATACACTTGAGCATAGACAAGCAAGCAGTTCACAAGTCAATTCACCTTTCAGTCTCTTTGGGTCGAACTACGGTGTTCTGACTTCCTCATTGCACGAGAGGATACGTAGGCATAACTTAACAGTTATCGAACAAAAGTCTCTGTATATTCCCCCTCTTTCCAGCTTTATTCTCTTAGCCTCATGATCATGAGCATACTCTTTCCTTACACTGACACTTCACTTATGCACTTCACACTTCTTTTACACTGACACCTGTACATTCTTTTCCAGCTATTTTACACACAGATTGCACTGACACTACCCCTTTAAAACACAAATCTTTTAAGCGTGGATCCCGTCGAGTACGACGGACAATATGGGTGCTAATACCTTCCCAGGTTGTAACCAACCCCCTTTCTCAGTCTCTCTGGTTCGCAAACCGTCTTATCCGTATCTTTCTAGGTCTATGCAGCATTGCCTTTCCTCCGGGATAAAAATGCCTAGCTGGCGACTCTTTTCACCTCCAGTGAGTTCACGGCTGTGTGTTCCCATTGTCCCTCTCGCCGACCGTTCGCGCTTGTACCTGGATGCAAATCTTCGGGAGCGACACTTATGAGTGGGATTCTGGTTGTGAACAAAGTTTTATGAGTTTGAAAGAAAGATTGACAACTCCTTCTATTTTGATTATTCCTGATCCTAACAAGTCGTATCAAGTTTTTTGTGATGCATCGAATATGGGATTAGGAGGTGTTTTAATGCAAGATGGCCAAGTTGTGGATTATGCTTCTTGTCAGTTAAAAGTTCATGAGAAGAACTATCCAACTCATAATTTGGAATTAGTTGCATTAGTATTTACCTTGAAGTTGTGGCAACATTATTTGTATGGTGTATGTTTTGAAATGTTCAACGACCACAAAATTTTTAAATATTTATTTGATCAAAAAGAGTTTAACATGAGACAAAGAAGATGGATAAAGTACTTGAAGGATTATGATTTAGAACTAAAGTACCATCCAGGTAAGGCAAATAAAGTGGTGGATGCCTTAAGTCGAAAGGTGATTCTTAGTGCCGCGTTAATGATACTAGAGTATACCTTATTGGAAAAGTTTCGAGATCTTAATTTTCAATTTTTTTGGACACCTGATGGTGTCATTATGGGAAATTTGAATGTCAATTCTACTTTAAGAGATGAAATTCAACAAGAATAGGTGTTGGATGAGAAGTTACAAGAGATGCTACTTTAACCAGATTTCTTACGAGCAGCGGATGACATCATTTTTTTGACCAAAGAGTTTGTGTTTCGAATAATGTGGTGTTAAAAAGAAAAATCTTAGACGAAAATCATAAAGGTACTTTTAAGATACATCCTGGTTCTTCGAAGATGTATCGGGACTTGAGGAAAGACTATTGGTGGTCTAGCATGAAAAGAGACATTGTAGTGTATGTGTCGGAATGTGCGGTGTGTCAACAAGTGAATATTGAACATCAGAGACCGGGCGGTCTGTTGCAAACTTTAGATATTCCATTTTGGAAATGGGATAGTATTTATATGTATTTTTAGTCGTGAAGACTACTTATAAGGCAAGTCATCTTGCAAGGTTGTTTATTTTTGAAATAGTGAGACTTCGTGGTGTTTCTTCGAATATCGTTTCAGATATAGATCCAAAGTTTACTTCAAGATTCTGGAGAGATTATCAACAAGATATGAGTACGAGGTTAAATTTGAGTACGTCGAATCATCCTTAAACGGACGGTCAGACGGAACGAACAATCCAAAATCTGGAAGACATGTTAAGAGATTGTGTGTTGGAAAGTAGAAGAAATTGTAGGAAACTTTTTCCATTGATTGAGTTTTCTTAAAATAAGTTATCATACAAGCATCGGTATGGCTCATTATGAGGCATTGTACAGGAGAAAGTGTAGGACGCCTTTGTGTTGGGTGGAAATTGGTGAAGATAGGATTTTGGGACTGAAAATTATTCAAGAGACTACGGAAAATATTAAGATGATTTGTGAGAAAGTTAAACAAGCGCAAAATCGTCAGAAGAGTTATGCAGATAACTGTAGGAGACATTTGGAATTTGGGGAAGGTGACCATGTGTTTTTGAAGGTTACCCCGAGATTGACATTGAAGGGACTGTTTAAGTCACGAAAGTTGAGTCCAAGATACATGGACCATATCAGATCTTAGAAAGTATTGGAGAAGTAGCTTATAGATTAGCCTTACCACCCTCTTTATCATAGATACATGATGTCTTTCACGTGTCTCAACTTCAAAAGTTTATTCCCGATCCTCTTCAACTAATTCTTTCAGATTCTATTGAGATAGAAACAAATTTAACTTTTGAACCACAACCGAGCCGTATCGTGGGAAGAGAAACCAAAGTGCTAAGAAACGAATAAATTCCACTTGTTAAGGTGCAGTGGGATGTAACACATTCGGGTGATGCTACTTGGGAACTCAAATCAGATATACGAGATGTTTATCCTCCTCTTTTCAGGTAATATTTTAAATTCGAGGACGAATTTATAATTAAGGAAATGAGGATATAATACCCCTTAAATTTAATTAATATTCTGGATAACATTAATTAAGATTAATAAGATTTCAGTGTGCTCTGAGAGGTTTCAACTTAAATAATTAGAGCAACCAACGAACTCAAATTAAATAGTTAATATTATCTGACTCAGAGGTTTTATTAATTAAGTGACTTAGATACATTTTTGGATACCCTCAATTTGGACCTATTAGTTATTTTTACTAACTAATAATATAACCTTACATTTTCTTTTCTTTTCCTTCACAACTCCAAACATAGTAACTTTGTGAGAGAAAGAGGAAAAAAGGGAGAAAAGAAGAAAGAAAAGGAAAAGGCTTGAGGAAGAAGAAAAGCTCTTGGATCATCAACTCCATCTTCATCATTTCATCTCACAATCTTCATCAACTTCATTGTTAGAGGTGGGTCTAGGTAGAAGCTTTTATTTTAGAAGTTTTTATAGTTTGAAGTTTTAGGTCAAATGATAAATTGTTGTGATTTTAATGTTTGAACGGTTGAAATGCGATTTAATCGGCGTAGAATAGTCAGTTGTAGTTTAGAGATGACCTATAATACTTGTTATGTGCTATAATCAGATTTGTGAAGTTCCACTGATTTTGGTGATAAAAAAATGTAGATTTTGACCTTCTGGTTCGATGTTAATCGATTAACCAAATGGGGTTAACCGATTGACGTATGTGAAAAATGAGTATTTACGTGAAAATTGGCTTGGTTAACCGGTTAACACGTATTGGTTAATTACCAAAATGTGGCTGGAAGTCTCAAAACGCCTCTGTTTGTTGGTTAACTGTTTACCGCATATTGGTTAACCGGTTAACACTGTAAGTCTTTGAAAAGTTATTTATTCAAAAATTCATAACTTTTATCCGAGTATCTGATTTAATCGTATGTTATATCAATGTGAAGTTAAAATGATAATTTATCTATTAAAATGGAAAATTATTACTTTTTGTTGAGGAATTTAATTAATTATGATATTTAATCGGTTTTGTTCGATTATGTGGTTTATGGAACCTAATTATATAAAAGTGTAGAAACTAGGGTGAATGAGGAAACCTTTATGCATTACATATGAGACCTAGTAGTATGACTAGGAAGTTGTTAGAATCTAGATGGAAATGCTTGGACGTTCAGTATATAGATGTGTACCTAAGTCGAGTAAGGGTCTAGTGGAGAATAACGCTATATGGAATATGCGTGTCAACCTGTTGGTTGTATTTTGTTGTAAAAGGCTTATGTGGCCTCATGAATGTTAGATGCATTCTTATGTGTAAGGCGGATGTGGCCTTGTGATTGGTATGTACAGTCACATTTATGTTAAAATCACGTAATCAAAATTGTTTTCCCTTGAGATATAGTTTCATGAGCTAAGGGCTCCTCTGAAATGTGTGCATAATTATTTGACAGGTTTGATTCCCGTATTTAGTACGAATGGAGCCTACGGATAAAGAGACTTGTGATGGTGTACGGACCATATGAAATGACGATTCTAGGTGTACGGACCTAGGATCCGAATTCATTTCGTATGTCAAATAAATACAAAGATTCATGACTCATGTTGACTTCTTGACGTATAAGAGAACTCGAAAAGGGGATACCTTTATATGGTTATCGATTAGTGATAATTGAATGTGTGAACTCGAAATACGTTTTCATATGAGTGTGAGAGTTGTGAACTCAAAGTCTTAGTCTTTTTCCGACTTAAGTAGGATTTTTATAGAACCTTGTAAAGCCGAGAGAATCCATAAGATAGAGACTCACTGAGATTTTGTTATCTCACTCCATTTTGTTGATTATTGTTTCAGGTACTTCAGGTTTTAAGAAGGGTAAGGATAAATTCGTTTGACTTATCCTTACTAGTTGATATTTTGAGCATGGCATGGCTTCCGCTGATGGAGTTTATTTTGAGATCATTGTTGATCTAGTTCTTAGTATTTTATTTTGAATATCTTGTATACATTATGCCTTAGTTTTGACTTTTGTATTTCAGGCATTTAGTGTATCTAATTTGTTGACTAGAAATTTGTATGTATTTCAATACCCAAACTTGGATTCATCTATAATATATATACTTTGATGTATGTTATTATATATGGATGTTAAAATTAAACATGCATTATTATTTGCGTTATTATTTTGTTACCATAACTCATATTTATTTTGTATGAAATGTCAAAGTGTTAAATACAAAGGTGGAATCGGTAATTTTTTTCTCATCACTTACTATTATCTTAATTGTGTTGTATATTTTCATGTGCATAAATAAGCAAGACTTACATCCTTCAAAATTTATTTACACAACCAATATCATCACTTTCTGAATTTCGTTTCTTCTAATTATTGTAACATTCTCCAATGCAAGATATAATAGAGAGGAATTTTGTACTCTCAAATATTACTTTTAAACCACACATCTAAAAAATCGTAATAAAGTTCAATCATAGAAGAAGAATAGATTGATTGACTAAACATCAACAAAAAAAATCAATAACTTCATTATGGCAAAGAAGGGAAAAGAACAATTTCTTGCTCACACCTTTTGCATAGAAAAATATGAGGAACTTGTTCATCATTTGGAATTCTAACACATCTAGTGTGTTGCAAAATTTCACAAATATCACAAGACACCATTCTTTCACCATCATCTTCTTTAGTTCCACAAGTGCAATCCACAACTCCCTTATTTGGATTCCTTTCACATATTTGCTCAATCATGTCACTACCATGCCAACCTTCAACAACAAGTTTTCCACCAACTTCAATCATTCCAAAAACCATTTCATTCCCTTTTGTATTCATCAAAATCTCATTTGGTTCCACTACAAAACCCCTTAACCCCCAATAGATTTCCCTAAAATTCCTTTCAACTTCTAGCTTTAAGTCATTAATTGTAGCACAACTTTTCAATGTGATACGTTCATAAGGTGGCATTGACATTGACATTGACATTTCTTGGTTCAAATAATACTCAGGATCATGTGCTACATTGTTAACATTCCTCAACAAAATTGTACAAAAAAGATTGAATTTTCCTTCAGATCCTAATTCAACTTGCAAAGGTACCTCTTCATAGTCTTTGATGAGATACTTTGTGTCAAGAATTATTCTAGCTGCCAATGGTATAGCTGAAAGAAATTCTGACCCTATAATTGGTTTTGTATCAATAAGTATGTACTTGTACAAACAAATCATGTCTTTCATGAGTTGACCTCTTGTGATCTTGTACTTGTCCTTGACTTTATTATTACTACTCATAACTAACCCTTCATGACAAGGGTAGGCATTAGAAATATCTTCTAAACAATATTCCAAAACTTTGGTAACCGGATTCAAGCTCCGACGAACTAAATAATTTCCAACAACGTGGTTACCTAGCGACTTCAAAACAAAATCCAACAAACCAGTATCCCCTATGTAAACACGCGCTGCATCCCTAACTTCTTGTCTTGAAATCCATCTGAATTCCGTTCTTTTTAAGGCCTCGACGATAACCCTCGTCGCCATTTCAATCCTTTTAGGTGACCAACGACAATTTGTTTCGACTAAGGCGTTTGTGTTGTAGGAACCAATGCATGTTTCACGCGGAAGTCGTGATTTGAGCTCTAATATATAGTGAAACAAGTCACCAAGGGTTACAAGAGAGTGATCAGAAAGTGTTTGATACCTTGAGAAGATTAATGGGATTTCATGATTTGAATTTGCAATATGGTGTGTAAGTAAGTATAGTGGCATACTTCTTATTGCTTCTATGGCTTTTTGGTACATTGATTGTGTTACACCAAAACATCCTCTACCAAATTTGTATCCCCAACGACCAAACCATGGCTCACTATATGCTATTCCATTCACAAGTCTCAACTCCATGCCTCTCTTTTGTGATGTATCATTCAAACTCACTTTCCTATCATGTTTGGTACATAGTAAGCAATTAGTCTTTGTTTAGTTATTTGACATAGTAATTGAAGGGTGGAGATTCAATGCGATCACTAATGCACGTATATACACATCGGTGCATCAGTGGCCGTTTAATCAATACCAAACAACATCCTGTCTGGATCGAACGGTCACTAATACACCGAATGTGTGCATCTGTGACTATGGATTTGTAATTGAAAGTGTGTGGAAATGGACTAACCTTGCTTGCAATCCATTGCACAAACGATTCCAAAACTCCATGATTTGGTTGCCACCCAAATTAGAACCCATTTCCAAGCCATTAACACATAGCAAATGTCCAAATCCATTAGAGTGAAACACACCATGCATCATATGGCCTTCTAATTCTATTAATTTTGACTTACCATTGTTCATTGTACCAATTGAATCACAACAATTTTCACAGCTTGTGCAGCTACTTAGTGCCTCCTTAGAAGGTAATAGAAAATGATACTTCTTATTGCAAATCAAATGGTTGCCCCAACCTAAATAAACCCCAATGAAATTTATGTAATTAAGATTATAATAGTATTCAGCAAAAATAATATGTATTAGATATAAGAATTTAATTTGTATATATTTTATACATTAAATTAATAAACATTACCAACATATTGACAATAGTTGCAATGACGATTCATGGCTGCCTCAATAGATTCTTCAATCACAAACAACAAAACATGCAAAGGTGGATGATGATGCAACTCAAGTTGAAAAGACCACATAGGCATTCCCATATTTATATTACTCTCCAAACTCGCATATTCAAGTAAAGCATTCACATTTTCTCGAAACGACGAACCATTAAACATAACAGGATAACCTTGTTCCCCGAAATTCTTGAACCTAAAAACTCTCCCACATCTTTTCCGTCTCTTGTTCCCAACAACATCAACATTCAACATTGCACTAAGCTTTTTTTGAGGATGTTTCAAGAGGTTCTAACATGTTGGAACCAAAGAGAAGTGTTATATATAGATTTATGTTATGTTTTTATATAGTAACATGCACACTCACACACTTAGTGCCTTGAAATAAAATTGGACATGTTAAAAAAGAGTTGCAATTTCTATTTGCATGACTTGTTTCAAAATTGGATTTCCTTGAAAATTTATCGAAGTAACCTACGAAATGGTTGGTGTTTTGATTTAAATTATAGGTACCATGCAATTATAGCCTCTTATGTTTTCCTACTAAATCTATGGTCAAATTTTTGAGTAGTTGATTATTTTCTTGTGGGATTAAAGGGAAATGCAACACTTCTTGTCTAACTACCGATTTGGAACATCATTTTGTTAATTAAGTTGAACTTGCATTGTGCATTGGTGTGTGCAAAGAGATCTTATAATTAATTAGTGTTAAATAAAAGTGATTGATTGTTATTATATGGTGTTTGTGCCAAGGGTGTTTTTCCTCTAGCATTTCTTGAGTCATGCTATTTCGTACGATTAGGCTTTGTAACAAACAGCATTTTCCATCCTATAAAGGAGTAAAAAATACAACCTTACATGGTTACTGAGACTATTAAATACTAACCATTGAGAATAAAAAAAATTGATGGAATGAGTGTTTCTCTTAGCAATTACTAGCAAATATCAGTTGAGTTATTTTTTTGGTACAAAGTTGGGTACAATTACAAAAGATCACATAACATGGTATTTTCTGTTGAAGGATGCAACATCCAATTCCCTAGGCTGACCTGTTCCACTTCTTGTCCTACTGTTCTTATCTGTAACCGGTATCGCGAGTGGCGTAACACAAAATGAAACTTACTACTTTACACTAGTTCATCAATCTTCACATGCTACATCCAAATCCAATGTTGTACAATCCCAGCCCAAGTAGCACGGCCTTGATGGTATTGCAAGCGGCAATCAAGTGAGAAATGATAAATATTTTCGTCAAAATCACATCAGCCATGTTTGTATACCAAGAATCCAGATCTGATCTACTATCAAGCATTACCTACCAACTCGTGTAGTTATATATCGTCCCTTTTCTAGGTCATAAATTGTCTTCAACTGAGGTTTCCTCCACCTAGATATAGACCATGCTATAAACAACAATATTATAAAAATTCCAACCAGTGTGAGGAGAGTAGGTGATTCATTGCTGAAAATTGTGGCAAACCAGCTATGGTTATGTGGATCTGAATCCACTGTAGTTTGCAGAATAAAAGCTCCCAAAGCCCAGTCCAGCGGAATATTCCTCACCTGATTAGCAACTTTGATCCTGCCCAAAAATAATTCTAATCAATTAAGACTCAACCAATAGGGACACAAGTAAATAGACTTGAGAAAACCAAAAATATATATGCAATCCCAACCCCAGAAATGGACAAGTGAAAGTGCATCCCGGAAAGATTTTTACCATGCGAAGCCGGGAAAGTATAGGCATACAGGTCAAGTACAAAAACAAAAAGTCATCAAGGGACGAGCAGTAATTCCTTTCAATTAACATATTATGGGTCGATGTTAAGAAATTCAGAGTTTACAAAAAGATTGGGAGGAGGTTGAAAATTTGTAACTTGATGATTGTAGCACAAATTATAGATTCTACTTAATTACAAAATTATGCCTGTATATTTACATATGTATGAAAAGTATTATAGTTAAGAAAAATAGGATTTATTCACAATATTAAACTTATCTTAAATTGAATAATAGGTTAAAAGCGATATTCAAATATAATTTTGTATTTAAGTTTTTATCAATTAATTAAGTTAGAAGTAAACAATACTAAAAGGGGAATACTCACAATCACAACACAAAAAGGGCTGTTTGGACTTTGAATAGCAGGATTGTGCAATCCCACGGGGTATACTCACAATCTTACCGACATTGTTATGGTTGCATGATATTGCACTACAGAAAAACTAATGGTAACAAAGTCAAGTGATTATAAATGTAGCAACTGAATTGAGAATTCCCTATAAGCCATATGCAAGACTAGATCCATCTAGACATCACACAAAAGTTCAGAAAAATTATGCTTACTACCCAAGATTTGGGAAAACTGCACATGATACCTACCTAGTGTGCTTACCTACACCGACTTCCCTTGGGTTTTTTTGTTTGGATATTTTAAAAAAAAGGGAACGGAGCGGAACAAAACAAATTATTCATTATTGTTTGGGTACTTTACAATGGAGCAGAACATATTTCACATTCCATTGTTTGGAAAGTGGATGAAATGAAATGAGCTATGACTTTTTCATTTCACATTTACCCTTATTTAAAAAACTACCATTGTCTTTATTTATAAACTCCATTTCTTACTCTTTTCCCTTTTTCTACCCCAAATCTCAGCCACGAACTAACAGAACAGCTGGCCAATGTTGAAGCTTCCCTCTATTAACCATATACCAATATAGCCATAAAATACTAACTGCTCCACTCAAGCACCAAAACAGCAACAAATTAGAACCTCCATGTAACACATCGGAGCACCGTCCTCTTTGATATAAAACAACAAAGCCTCAACACGAATCAACAATTTTGTCAACTCACAAAGCTACCCTAAATGATTGAATTTATGAGACTCAGTCACTATCAGAGATACCCACAGTGCAACATGAATAACATGGACATGCACCATAAACATTAAACAATGACTTCCCGTGTATCAAACTGTAACTAACTACTGGTGTACCATGACTAGCCTGGATGTGCATTTAGAGAATGCATTCCTTGCAACTAACTAAGTTGACTCAGTTAGTTTAACTGGCAGAATCTGTGAGCCTAGCCCTCCAATACAAGGACTAGCAACCCTCATTTGTAATCAATCAAGCAATCAATGGTGTTAGATTTGTGTGACACTAGTAGATTTAGTACAGAGAATGAAGAGAATTCTTAAACTGAATTTCTCAGTTTTCTATATTATGAATTCTGTGCAATTCCACTGCGATTGATCTATTTATAGATCAGTGGATAGCTCAAGATTCTAACTAACTTTTGTTAGTAGTTTTGTGATTTTAAGGGATTAGTTTGGACATAAAGGGATAATGTACTGCAGGTGTATAGAAGTTACAATACAGCAAAGCTAGTTAACCCTATCTAGGATGGTTTTAAATAACCTATTGTTAGTTGCACTGTTTCCTTTAATAAATAGAAATTCAGAAACTAAATATTCTCTGATAATCACCATCACTGATTCAACCACAAAAATAACTTTGTTAAGCCAACAGCTATCGAGCAACGGACTCTTCTTTTCAAGTTGTTCATTTAGGGCGATGGAGGAATGGGGACTCACCACTGAGGCTCGCATAAGTAAGTCCCAACTACCAATACTGGCATTGGAGGCCAAAATGAGACCAAGCTCTGACAAAGCGTTTGAATTGAATAGCCTTACCCTTTCAAATAGAACTCCTGTTTAATGAACATCCCCTTCCACTGCCTGACCCAGTTGCAATTCATCAACAGAAACCAACAAATCTTTACCTACAGTGTCACGAGCAAGTTGGAAGCGCATATTACTCTCCCTCAAGCCAGAGACTGCACAACAAACAATAATTACCCTTCAGACCAAAGCTAGCTGCACCAGCAACTTCCTTGAACCCTCATCTGTTCATCAACTTTCTACGGTTGGGTTTCATATGACTGGAGAGAATAGGTAGAGGGTTTCATTAGAGATTCAAAACGGGGGTACTATAATTTTTTTGGCACTGAATCGGTGTTCAATGAGGGTAATTGGGAAATTTTGTATTTATATTTTACAAACAAATGAATCCGGTTCACATTATCAGTGCATTTGGTATCAGTGTGTTTAGTTTAGTAGAAATAGAGAAGAGAGAAAGAGGTGAGAGACAGAGTATATTCCCTGTTGCTTAGTATACAAAAAAACGGATAATATAGAGATAAGACAGCAGGGTCTGCACCTATCTGTATTCTTTCTACTTCTGAGAAGCAATGCCCACATAGATGGAGCCTCTGTTTTTTTGCTTTATCCAGTTCTATCCCTGGTTTGCAAATCCCGGGACTTGACTTTGGATATTGTTTTCTTCTTTTTGGCTTTGTTTTGTTTTAGTTTTGACCACTTAATGGTTTAATAAGAGAAGTTAAACAAAATTTAATTTATATATGAGGAGAAATTAAATTCAAATAATATAAAATTGTATGTTTTTATTTTTTATTCCTTACCTCTTCATCTCTCTTTTATCAAACTTTGTTACCTATTTCTCTCCCCTACTTTCTTCTCACATCACAACCAAACATACCCGAATGGAGGCTAATGGCATGGGTACAAGCAAGAAGAGTATCATGTATAATTATACCAAACTTTAGGAAGATATGGTACTTCGCCCTAAATTTGTTGTTTGTGTAGGAATGGGACTGAGTGTACCATGCAAATAAGGCAATAGTATATATTTCCACACTATGTATTCAAATATCTTAAAAGAAAAGTACGCGGGAATACCTTTCATCATCCATACCAATCCCAAGACTGTCATGAAGCAGAGCAACAATGTATGCAGAAGAGAAGCAATGTCGAACTAAATCTTCCTCGTCGTGGGAGACATATTTTTGTTTTATCCTTAACCATTCCTCTCCACAGAATTTTTGCCCAGCAGTCATCAACTTGGAGAGAAAAGCATGTGGCCCCAATCCAAAAAACTAATACAGCACCAAAGGATTAAGAATCAGTATAAGTGATGTACTCAATGAACTCAAATATAAGCAAAAAATAAGTATATACAAAGTCAGCCACCAAATTATATTTTCTGATTGCTTAATTTTCTATGAGAACTTTGTTTATTGAAGAGTATTTTGAAAATGATACATAATGCTAAATATGGTGAAGTTAGTTTTTTTCATAGTAATGGTGATGTGAGTTGGAATTTGTTTATATAGTCTACCAAACACGACTTCTTTTTTGGTTGTAATTGAGTCCAGAGGGAGGACGAATCATCAAAATAGCAATAGTAAAACTTATTGTGTTACATGCCAGTTGTAACAAGGTTGTTAAAATCTAGTTTTAACTCACAATAATTTCGAGTTACATCGCTTGTAAAATTGAATTTGGTTAAAACCAACATTAACCCGATTTCAAATAAACTCTCTGAAATTGAACAAAATCTAACATGGTTTTACCCAATTTTACCTAATTTTGAAGAAATTGCCTCTTGTTTTTTTTTGGATAGATTTAATTTTTAACTGCTTAAAGAAATTTCTGAAACTCTTGTTTTTTTGGATATTTTTATGATTTAATAGGTTAATTTATGTAGTTTGAGACAATTTTATGAGCATAACACTTATGGTAATTTGATATATTTTTGTTTTATAATAAAGTTGAAATTTTTAATTATTGATGAATTTCTAGTTTTGTATAAGTATGTATGACATGTATATAATAATTTTAATACAAGGTAAACTCATATAAGTTTACGAGTCGATTCTACAAAGGCAAAATAAGTTGTCATAAAAAATTGAGTTTGACAACCTTGGTTGTCAAAGAAATAATAGAGTTGTGGATTATGATACTTTAATATCATCTCCAATGCATCTATTTTTAGGGTAACAAAAATGAACAATCATACTAGACAGTAGATAATAGACGAGAAAACAGCAAATGAAGCTTAAAATATTAACCCCCAATAACTATAAAGCATAAAAAGAACCTTTGATGTGTGAAAGAAATTTTCTGTAGCCAAAAATTTCCCCTGAAGCTTAGGTATAAAAGTTGATCCTATGTCGCAATGCTGATAAGAACACGATTCTGCAAAATAAAAAATGAAATGACCTACTATTAGACAAAATCAACAATGAGGGAAATCTCAATAAAAGGGAATCTAATAATACAAAATTAGTAAAAGAGAATACAACCTTTCCCCTTTTGTAATAGGGTCAATGCTGCAGATCTGCACGCAGAAAAGTTTCCCTTTGTTTGAACAGTGGGTTGATCTTGGCTTTCTTCACTATGTGAGCTAGGCGAGGACTTCCATGAATCCGCATTATAAGAGTACCCTGCCGGAGTACAAGGATCTATGTGCAAGCCATCCTTAATATATTGAGAAGCTGCACTGAGGAGAATAAAGAATCAATACCAAATCATTTTAATATCCGAAGAGATCATGTGATTATGGTGCAAGCCTGCAATTAGTGGTTAAAAAAGAGAAGGATACCTCCTAGTGAAAAAAATTGAAATAAAAAAAATAAACGAGACATAGTAGAACTAAAGGAGCTCATATAGTCATCAATCAAATACATAAACAAAATTTGTCCAAAATTATGTAGATAAATTTAACATTCTGTAGAAAAGTTTTACTGTTCACCAATATAGACAAAGAAAGTACTTCACATAAAAGTATAAGAGCGTGTCACAATTGTTCACCCCTATAAACTTTGAAAAACTCACCACATCTGAATAAGAACTATGCTACAATGCTTCCATAGTATTTTATCCAGAATAACTTTAATTGTAAATAGAATATTGTTATTTAACTTTTTATATATTTCATGGTAAGAAATACTAATAATTCTTTTAAGAGTTATTTAATGGTTTGAAACTACAAAATCAAGCATAAATTATAAGAACAATACAGCATGGTAATTAAGTTCAAAGGTCTCTTAAATTCAACGAGTGTAATTACCCAGGTTTAAATCTCCTGATATAAGTGCTTCTCTCCATGAGTCATGAGCAACATTCTGCAAAATGAATAACAATCAGAAAGTATCAAATACTGTGGTGTCATTCCAAATCTAGAACGCATGATCAGCCATAGGAATCGCAAAGAGAATCACACTGAAATATAAGAAACCAATAAGAACTAATGACCTTATGATATGGGTAGGATATTAAAGCAATAAAAGTGTGAACATTACCATCCCCACTTATAAGTAACAACATCAAAACACATATTTCATAAGTTGTATTTCCTTTCCAGTGGAACGTTGTTGGTAACTTGTGATTAATAATGAGCCTTAAGAACATACTCAACAGAGAAAAGAGATTGATAATCACCAGGCCAAAATGAAGCAAGCTGTGGCTGTAAAGGTTGTAAGTGATATTCCCAAATTTAACAGTGCGTGAGAACAGAGGCAGCATCGCTTCTCTTGATACAAAGGTTACCTAAAATAAGAGTAAGGTAGAAATTCATTTGTCATGCTTCCAAATATGTAGATCTTTATCTAAATATAGGCTTTATAAAATTAAAACTCCTTAAGCAATTGCGCTCAAATTGTGAATAATTACGTATTGATATAACTTGGATATAACCAAAATGAAATTTTTTATCATAAGTAATCAGGAAAAAATGAAGTCTTACCTGAGCAGAAGCACCACCAAGTTCGATAATCCCAGTTGTCTCCAACGGATCACCTCCAAGAGTTCCCAGTGCATAATTAGCAACAACCCAAGCATACACTCCTTCATCAGAACCTGTAAATCAACAACAGAATAACAAGTTAAAACAAAGTTACATAAACTAGATTACCAATTAATGTAAACACTGATGGAGCTTAAAACTACTAGAAAGATGAATGAAGGAGAAAACAAAAGAAGCATCACATTTACGTTATGATGCTGCTGACACTTAAAATATTGGCATGACAACAAGCCTAAATGCGATTGAAAAAAGAAAAAAAAAACAAGAGATGATAGACAACTAGGTTCACTACATTGTAAATCCTTGAGGTACCATATATCATACTACACACATTGTTGTAATATCAATTACACCTGCCAGCATACGAATCCTGCTTCATGCCAAGTAAATTAACAAAACCCTGTTTCATAAACACCAACCAGTGTTGTCGATGGCAGATGACGGTCCATGGCGGAGAGTCAAAATCCCGCCAAACAGGTCGCTTAGGGGCGCTGTTATAGCGGAAAACCCCGCAATATCGGACAATATTTACCATTGCGGCGAGCCCAAAAAACGCCATAGTGGCCATGGCGCCGCAATTTGACAACACTGACACCAACAATACACTCAATCCCTCTAATCTCGAATATAAGCAAAAACGTTCCTAGTAGTCTCACATATAATTTATGAACAAATTTAACTGCTTTCACTCTATTTAGTAATATCCTAACATACCTCTCAATTAACCTACCTTTAAGTTTTCAATGAATCTTTAAGTCCTAAAAAACAAGTTCGGACACTATTCCAAATACACTAATTTTTATGAGATTAAGAAGATTAACTCCACTAAACTAAAATTCTTAGCAAGTGTAAATTAAAGTCAACAAATAACATAAAGTAAGCAAATTCAACTTCACCATGATCGGTATAAAAAATAGAACCTGTTATAACAGAAGCCCAATCATCCCTAAACTTGAATCCAGAAGAACGCAAAACACTCCTACAAGACTCTAGAATATTCTCCTGCACTTCAACATCCAGCATCCTCATCCCAGCCGTAGCCATAAGCCGAATCTCCGTCTCCCTCCACCTCTCCTTGGGGATCCGATGTTTCGCAAACTCCACCAGCTCCGCCAGCGAACTCCCCGCTCCATCTGGATCCTCCGCGAACGCCGATAAACCTGGATTCACTCTCATAGAAACCACCCCCTTTTTCCCAAAATCCAACGCGTTTTTAACCCTATACTTAAACACATGAACCCTAGTTCCCGTGCTTCCACCGTCAACGATTATACTGTACCGGAAACTGTCTCTGGCTCCCGATGATGATGAGGAGGAGGAGGAGAAGAAAGTGTAATATGAAACGATGAGGAGGAACGAGAAGAATAGAGGAGCGATGAACGTGGTCTTGAAACAGAGGCACTTTGAATTGATGTTGCTATTGTTGTTGCGAGCGAAGAGATTCGTGGAGCGGATTTGGATCCGTTTCACGGTTGGATCCATTTCGTTTGGGTTTGAGCCGAGGCGGTTGCGAGCATTCGATCGTCGCATCAAAAGGAATTCGGAAGATGGAGGAAGGGGGGAGTGTTAATCATATCAAGGGGTGGAGGTTGCCGGAGATGTTGGCGGCGGTGGTAGCTCTGACCTCTCTCCAGGCGCAGACGGAGAGAGAGAGGGAGAGAAATTTGCGGAGTGGGAGAGACAGAATTAACGCGTGTTTGTCATTTTAAATTTAGGTAGTTAAATTGTTTTAGGTAAAAAAATTGTAAGTAGCTGTATAATATATTATCTGAGCCATATGTATTAGAAAGGAAATTTTTATTTACCAATTTCATAAAATAAACTGTATTAAAAAAGTTTAAAATTTGAATTATTGATATTTGATGTTCATTCAATCATTGATATAATAGATACAGTTTTAGTCCTCTGTTTCAATGTATTTACGAAATTAGTCATCTCATTTAGTTTTTAAGACAGTTTTGATCCATTGTCTACTTTTTATATTAAAAAAATATGACATGTATTTTTTTAAATATTTTATATTTTGAGTGATGTGGACGAATTTTTTTTTAATATAACACACTTTATAAAATTATTTTCCAAAATAACATATATTTGAAAAAAATTACCAAACTAACATAGTTTGGTAACATGTTCGTCAAATGAAATGAAGAACATATGGATTTTAGGAGCAATTCGCCAAATGGATTGGCTAGCCCTAAAAAATTTGGCCTAATTCGCCATACCATTTGGCGAATGAGTGTACTTGCCCTAACCAATTCGCCAAATGGTTTGAAGCATGTGCATGTGATTTTGTTTTAATTTTTGGATTTAAGTTTTTTTATATTTTTGTGTTATTCATATATATATATATATATATATATATATATATATATATATATATATATATATATATATATATATATATATATATATATATATATATATATATAAATATATATATATATATATATATATATATAAATATGTATATATATATATATATATATATATATATATATATATATATATATATGTATATATATATATGTATATTTATGTATATATATATAAGTAAAAAAAATTGCAAACCCTAGGTATATATATATATATATATATATATATATATATATATATATATATATATATATATATATATATATATACACGTATACATATATATATATATATATGTATATATATATACTTATACATATATATATATATATATACCTAGGGTTTGCAAATTTTTTTACTATATATATGCCTCACTCATAAACATAAGATTCATCTCACTCCATCCTTACAAACCCTCTCTCATTCAGTCCTTTCAGTCTCCCTCTCTCACAATATGGCTTCTCCCCGTCCATCTAACTATGCATCGGCACCGTCTTCCTCATCATCAGAAGAACCGCTTCCAAAATTTGATATCTTGAAGAAAAATGCTTTAGTGTTTTTCTCGGCAACAAAGCCTCCTCTGAAGATGCTGTTATGGAACCCCCAAACTTTGGAACACTTGCACAGAGAATTAACCCGCTGGTTAGAAGGAGAGATCGGCCAAAAAGAAAAGATAATTAAAATTGAGAAGAGGGTTGTGGAGTTTGGTGTGACGAAATGGAGAAAAATTGTCAATGATGCAGGTGTTTTGTCGATGATGCTAGGTGGAGGTGAAGTTGTCCTGATGGTTCTGATAGGCTAGATCTGTTGAATCTTGCAGTTGTTTTATTTATGTATGGTCATTTTCTGAATCATGTATTTCCTGGTTTTATTTATGTATGTTCGTGTTTGTGGTTGTGGTTTTATTTATGTATTTTTCCGTTTTATTTATGTACGGTCATTTTCTGAATCATGTATTTCCTTGTGGTTGTATGATGTTACTTATATGAATCAAACGAACCAGGATTCCATATAAAATAAATACGGTTACAATGACCTAATTTACGATGTTGAGCTTGGTCCAACGTTGGGACATTTTTTTCGATTGTGACCGGGCTGACGACATGAACTACACAGTCTCACCATCTTGTTCGCCGTATCCATTTCGGTGCGAATACGCGTGCTGTTAGGACGGCCTTTTTTCTTTCTTCGCATGTTCTCGTTGTGCCAGACTATTTCCCCGTTGTAGGAGGGCCAGTAGTCCTCATTTGCAACAACCGGAAAGCTTTTGTTGTAGACGTTGCAAAGGTTGTGCACTTGGTAAACAGGGGATAGTAAGCCTGAAGGGTCCATCCGAACCTTCGAACATGCCGCTATGACATGGGAGCAAGGCATGCGGAAGGCTTGAAATTTACCACAGTCGCACCAATTGTTATCAAGTTCCACCCGATAGGATCCCCTCGGTCTCCCTTCGTTGTGATCCATGATCTCATCAACATTGAAATGTCCCTGACTGCGGTTAAACACGGTGACCACATGTGTGTTAGACTTGGATGCTTCGTCTTTGATGAATGTCATAGAACTATCGTTGAACACTTGACCAGACTGTAGGATTGAACTCCACTTTGAACGCCTGGTGTCAAAAAGTGCTCCGAGCCTAAAGTAGGTTGACCTCACCAAAGCGGTTATCGGTAGGTTGCGGATTCCTTTGAAAACAGAGTTCATGGATTCAACGAGGTTTGTTGTCAT